>BPTQ01000004.1:268625856-268681632 GCA_019973895.1 Chrysanthemum seticuspe | reverse complement strand
ATACCAAAACTCGCCCTACTAGGAGTACGTGTGTAAGCTACCAAATTGTTCTAACGTAGATGGTAGTTCATGTTCTTACAGGGTGTACTTCGATAGTTCGAAGAAGACAAGGGTAAAAGAGATCTCCCTGTTCGGGCCTTAACCGAACTCTTTGTTGGGGGAGCAAGGTAACTCTGTACCCTTCTAGAACAGTGGTTCAAACAATTGCTTAAGATAGGAGGTAGGGCTTGATGTTCAGAATTCTTACTCTATTACTTTAAGAGAGTCTCTAAACTCCTTAGTAAGCCCCTCCGTACCCTAGCAATGTTTCTGAACGAGGCGTTCACAGGCGTAGTACCAAAATGGCTCAATTACGTTTACCTATGAAAGATGTTACCAGACTTGGTCCGGTTAGTTCTGAGAGATTTACGGAGGCGCCCTCCATTAAAGAACTCGTTCTGGGTCTTGATTGGCCTGGTTCAGACCATTGTAGAAAGTATCCATTTGCATTAACTCGGTAAAACCATGATGCGGACACTTGCGGAGCAAGTCTTTGTAACGATCCCATGCCTCCCCGAATGATTCCTCAAATCTCTGAGAGAATTTCATTATCTCATTCTTAAGACTTGTAGTTCGGGATGGAGGATAGAATTCGTTAACAAACTTGGTGACAAGATCTTCCCATGTCTCAATGGAACGAGGGGGTTGTTTCTCAAGCCAATTCCGGGCTTGTCCCTCTAGAGAAAATGGGAACAGAAGAAGCTTGATAGCTTCATGTGGGACATTCTTGTACTTGATGGTAGATGCAATCTTGTTAAACCATCGAATGTGTGCATGAGGATCATCCCGCTCAAAACCATAGAATTGGCTTTGGGTTACCAGATTAAGTAACCCGGTTTTGAGCTCAAAAGTATCAGCCACGATGGCTGGGACAACAATAGCATCTCCGTAACCCTCGATGGGTGCTTGGAGAAGCTCATTCATCGGCTTGTCTTCTGCCATTATGGCAGGTGGTGGTGGTGGTAGACGTTCCTCAGTCACAGCTGAAGGAGCAGAACTTCCTCTTCGTCTACGAGGAATCTTTCCAAGTTCTGACAATGGACTTGTAGAACTGGAAGAACGAGTGCGCATGCACTAAGTATAAAAATCAGTTTTCAAAACAAATGCGAGGCAAAACGACAAGTGAACTTAACCAATAATCACAAATGAAATGGCTTCTTTGAAAAAGGTACACCAAATCACAAGGACACAAAGGCAAGTTTTAAATCTGATGTTCGGAAACTTATTATGGTCGCACCCCCAGTTAGGTAGTGCACTGCCTTGATTTGCGGTGGTTGATTTTTATGTATATTAAGTATCACTGAAAAGACGTAGGTATAGATTTGTGCTGATGGGTTTAAAAACTTTTGGACAATATTTTTGGTATCGTCTCGTTTAACCAAATCGTATTTCTTTAAGAATCACCTTAAAAGAAACACAAGCTAGAAAACGTTACGATTGTTTTGTTGTTTTATATTTTTTTGGTGTTTTTAACACTTTAGGAAAAGTGTTAATGAACTTTTTGATTTTGTTATAACTTTACAAAAAACTGTTTACAAACTATGGTATATGTGCAAGTACGGGTCTGAAAAATGTTTAGAACACGCTTACAGCCTCCCCGGCAGCGGCGCCAAAATTTGATTGGTGCAAAACCGTCAAGTTTTCTCACGCGAGCTGATCACTTGTGAATGACCAGCCGTAAGGAACTTAAAACAGCTCACACACCAATTGCAATTTAGATCAGGAGAATACAGTGGATTCCCGGGTCGTTAAGTCCCACGGAGGATGACTGGTGTTTTACACAATCAGATGTCGAATAACCACTAAGGATAGTGGTCAGTAAGGTTTTTGAGTTGTTTATAAACTACAGGGGCTTAAATGCAAATTAAAGGAGATTAAAAAGATAAAATCTATTAAATAAACGCTATCACTAATTTTAAACTGATGTTTTTGTTTTTTCTGTTTTTATAAAACTGAATTAAAAACTACGTGACGTACAAATAAAAACGTGAAACTTACACAATATTAACCCTAAAAATATGAAAATGATATTTTTACAAACCTAATGATATGAGAAACTTTTTAGAAAAAGAAAATTATTTTTATAACTATTTAATTAATTATTATTAATTAAAAACTATTTTTAACTATTTAATAATAACCTAAATTACAAGAAAATAGGAAATAAAGCTAGAAAAATAAAATTATGACTTGGAAAAATCTAAAATAACAAAAGAGAATTTTCAAAACTATTTTTATATTTTTATGATTATTTTTCTATTTTTTATGGATTTTAAACTATTTAAAACTAATTAAATTACTAAAAATTACAAAATAAACTATGAAAAATCTGGAAAATTACTTTTTTTACTTTTTATATTTATCTAAACTTAATAAAAATAAAAAATTATTTTTTTGGACTTTTTCTGATTTAATAGTATTAAAAGCTATTTAAAATTACCTAAAAACTGTTTTTAATTAAGAAAAATAGCAAACTGTTGTGAAAAATTATGAAAATTTCAGGAAAAGTCTAACTTAATATCCTAAATCTAGGAAAAATAGAAAAACATGGTGTTGTTTGGAAGAAATTGAAACTGCTATAGTAAGTGCTTATTAATAAGCACTTGAATAAGCTAAAGTGTACCCAATGGAAACCAAACCAACACAGAAGCTATATTATGTTAAAATGACCCAAATGCAACTTATTTCAACAACCTTTAACCTCTGATAAGCTGATTACCAAGATTTGGCTTATTTGAGTTTAGTACTAAAACAGTGGTGAGGGTGCTACTTTTGAGCTCAAGCATAAGCAACACAATAAACTGGAAAAGAAAACAAAAAGTTGAAACTTGTTTTAGACCTGGCTAACTACTATCAAACCAAAAAGTAGACCTGGAGAAGCTCTGTGGAGCTCTGGACAAGCTATGCAAAAAGCTGAGAAACACTCAGCTTTGACTGAGTGTTGGAGCAGGGCAGATAAGCCCTGCTTGATGAGCTTGTTTGAGTGCTTTAGAAAATTAACAAAAATCAACAAAAATACTGATAAGAAACTAGACCAAGAGAACTTATAAAACCCAAATTTTGAATTGATTTGGCCCAGAGATGAATCTGTGATAAATCCCTCTAGTTGGCCCAAAACTGGATTTTTCAATATTTTTTTGACTTTTTTGACAGTTGAGAAGTTTGACTAAACTGAACTTGGATCTTGATTTGTTAACTGATTTTGATGTAATATGATGGAATGAAGTTAAAACAAGCTATGTCTAGGAATTCTAAACACAAAACAACCTTTTGCTTTTCCAAAATTACAACAGTGGAAGCAGTGAAACAGATTATGTTGAGATTTGACTTTGGTGGTTTTGTAGACCCAAACTAAGACTCAAATGAGCTCAAATAAGCTTAATAAACATGAACCAATAGAAAGCTATTACTGAATGCATCATTATGACAGTTATGACAGTAAAACCAAACACACCTTTCTCACTGTTTTGCAAACTAAAACTAAGATAGACTCTGAACAAGCATTGATTATGATCAAACTGACTTAATATAACTTAAATACTACTATTAGAACAGGTTTTAACAGGTTATGACTACAAATACTGATTATGCTAAGAACTTGTGAAAATCACTTACAAAGGTCCAAAGCCACAATGGCTTGCCACCATTGAAACCAGAACCACTATCCTATATAAACCAATCCAACTAACTATAATTTACCCCAAATCCATGCCTGCATCACCCACTGCCATTTCTGCTTCATTTTTACCCATGTTTGACTTTTATTGACCAAATTCCAAAATTGTTTAAAACTGCAATGTGAGCTTAGAGAAAGCTTTAACAAGCTTGATTGAGCATGTCTGAGCTTAAACACAAGTGACTAAGAGTGTTGACATAGGATTTTGAGAATGGAAATTTCTACAGTGGATATATAATATGGAAATTGAACATGAACTAAAATTGATGCTTAAGTAAAGTTGAGATACACTGAAATGGTTCACTTGAATACACTGAAACTTTAGAATACAACTGAAAATCTATTTTAGACTAAGAAACCATAAAACGACATACATTTTTAAGAAATTAACTAAGTGCCCTTTGCTTCTCTGTCTTCCTCCTCTTTTATGCATCAATTGAGCTCCACGTGGCCTTCTGAGAAGATCCCACCTTTCAATTCAACCAATGGGTGAGTTTTGAGTGTATTGGCTATTTTAATCATTTTGGCGGGAAGGCTACTTTTGATTTGTAGGGCTCTGTTTTATCAACTAGGGGGGGGGGTGGCATTAATTGTGGGGGGCTTGTGATGATGAGGGGGTGGTGGAAAGGGTTGAGGTGACTGGAGTTGCAGGCAAGTGGAAGACACAGGTGTGGGGAAGAAGAAGCAGGAGGTGGCGGGTAAACTGGGTTTTTGACTTTGGTTTGACCAGAGGGTCCAAAATGGCTAAAGACAGGGGTCAAAAGGAGGTAAGTGGCAGGGGTCTAAAAGGATTTTGACAAGTCTTAGGCTAGTTAATAAGACAAGGACCAAAACTGCAATTACTTCAATCTTGAGGGACCAATCCTGCCATTTCTCCAAAGTTAACACAAGGACTGAAATTGACAAACTCCATTAGTACAAGGACTAGACTTGACAATTTCAATTTCTCAAAGGACCAAACTTGACAATTTTCAAAGTTCAGGGACTAAAGTTGTAATTTTGTAATTTTAAGTCTCAAGGAAAATTTTTGACAACTTAGGAATCCCTAGGGACTTAAAATTATATTTTTCTTTATTTGGTTTTACCAGGGACTGTTTTTGACAAATTTTCAAACTTGCGGGACTAAAACTGCCAATTATGCAAACTTTATACGTTTTTCACCAGATTTTGATATTTTTGCATTTAAAACACATAAAACACTTATTTGTGATATTTTTATCATTTTGATGCATTTCTGAGTGTTTTCAGATGTTTTTGCAGTCTAATTTGTACAAAAATGATGAGTATTTACACACTCATCAGTGCCTCAAGTCACCAAAAGTCAAAATTACATTGAACCTGTTTTAATTTCAAATCTGTTGGAATTTTGCAAGATCAAAAGCTTGTTTTGTGCTTAGATATCATAGAAATAGATTATATTAGTTTCATTTCACCATAACTCATCAATATCAGTCCACAAATCAGTTGCAAAGTTCATTAAAGTCAAACCTTTCAAAACTGTTAAAAGTCAAATATTGAAAAATCCAGTTTTCACCCAAATGGGGTGATTTTTCATGGATTCAATTTTGGACCAAATCAAATGAAATTGTGGGTTTTATAAGTTCAGCTGGTCTATTTTCTTATTGTCATTTTTGTAGATTTTTAGAAATTTTCTATAAGCCTCAAAAGAGCTTGTCAAACAGGGCTTATTTGCCCTGTTCACAACTCAGTGAATACTGAGTTTTCTCAGCATTGTGCAGGGCTTGTCAAAAGCTCCTCAGAGCTTCTCTTGGTCTGATATTTGGTTTAAAGGTTCCTAGCCAGGTCTAGTTTAGATTCCAACTTTTGGATTTGAGTCTCAGCTTATTGAGTGGCTTATTTTCAAGCCACAAAGTGGTACCCAAAACCTGTTTTTGGTTCTTAGCTCAAAACATCAAATATGTTTAAGCTTGTAATTTAGAGGTTAAGGATAGTTTTAATTTGTTGTTTTAGAGTACTTTTAGCTTATTAGAGCTTCTGTGACAGTTTGGTACCCATTTGGTACCCTGTGCTTATTCCAAGTGCTTATTACATAAGCACTTGCATTACAGTCTCATTTTCTTACACACAAGCCCCTGTTTTTATATTTTTCTCAGATTCATAACATTATTTTAGACTTTTCTTGAATTTTTCATATTTTTCTAGGTCTGTTTGCTATTTTTCTTCATTTAAAACAGTTTTTAGGTAATTTTAATTAGCTTTTAATACAATTAATTCAGAAAAGTTTCAAAAAAATAAGTTTTCATTTTTCCTAGGTTAAGATAAATATAAAAAGTCAAAAAATTATTTTTCCAGATTTTTCATAGTTTAATTTGTAATTTTTAGCAATTTAATTAGTTAAAAATAGTTTTTAATTCATAGAAAATAGAAAAATAATCAGAAAAATACAAAATTAGTTTTGAAAATTCTTTTTAGATATTTTAGATTTTTCTAAGTCATAATTTTATTTTTCTAGCTTTATTTCATATTTTCTTGTATTTTAGGGTATAATTAAATAAGCAAAAATAGTTTTTAATTAATAATAATTAGATAAATGGTTCTAAAAATAATTTTCTTTTTCTAAAAATTTTCTTTTATCATTAGGTTTGTAAAAATGTCATTTTCATATTTTTAGGATTAATATTGCTTCAGTTTCACATTTTCTTTTGTACGTCACGTAGTTTTTAATTTAAGTTTTATAAAAGAAAAATCAAAAACATCAGTTTAAATATAGTGATAGCGTTTATTTAATATAGTTTATCTTTTTAATTTCCTTTAATTTGCATTTAAGCCCCTGTAGTTTATAAACTTTTTCCTTAGTTATAATCAATCATATCTCCTTATCCGCTCAAATCTTCTCGATCACTACACGTTTGACTATTCTCGCACAGCTCGTTGGGACATAACGACCTGGGGAAACACTATACTCTCCTGGACTTCATTGCATTTGTTTCCAGACTGTTTTAAGTTTGTTACGGTTAGCCATTCACAAGTGGCTAGCTTGCGTGATAAAACTTGACTGTCTGGGAGCGAATCAAATTTTGGCGCCGCTGCCGGGGAGCTGTGCTAATTATATTACGTTTAGCAGATTAGTGATTTGAATATTCACTCCTTGTTCATACCATCTATCTATATCTATATATATTTTCTTATAAAAAAAAAATCCAAAAACCCAAAAACATCCAAAAACGTATAAAACACAAAAATATTTTTCTTTTGTTTCTATATATGTATCAAAGATAAAAATACAAAAAGATTTGTCATTTTCTTTAATAATAACAACATAAAAGATTACCACCGCAAACCAAGGTAGTGTACTACCTAACTGGGGGTACGACCATAATAAGTTCCCGAACCAAAGATTTAAAACTTGCCTTTGTGTCCTTGTGAGTGGTGTACCTTTTTCAAAGAAGCCATTCATCTTGTGATTATTGGTTTAAGTTCACTGTTGTTTTGCCTCGATCTTGTTTTAATTGGATTTGTTGTTATATCTACTTGTCAAAACCAGAAAACCCAAAAAGATTCTTCTTACCCCATTTTCACCAATTTCATAATTCCTTTCCTTAAACTCTGAGATCTCTTAGAGTTAACTCTAGTGTATGCACACTCGCTCTTCTAGATCTGTAAGCCCATTTCGTGAGCTTGTCAGGATTCCAAGAAGGCGTATCCGTAGACTTTCTGCTCCATCAGTCGGATATGAGATCCGGACTGCTCACACTACTTCCATTATCATGGCGGAAGAACGTCCTATGTGTGAGCTTCTCCAGGCACCCATCGACGGGTATGGAGATGCCATTGTTATCCCAGCCATTGTGGCTGAAAATTTTGAACTCAAAACCGGGTTACTGAATCTTGTAACCTCAAGTCAATTCTATGGTTTTGAGCCGGATGATCCTCATGCTCATATTCGATGGTTTAACAAGATTGCATCTACCATCAAATACAAGAATGTCCCTACCGATGCTGTTAAGCTTCTTCTGTTCCCATTTTCCCTTGAGGGGCAAGCCCGGATTTGGCTTGAAAAACAACCCCCTAAATCAATCGAAACATGAGAAGACCTGGTGAAGAAATTTGTGAACGAGTTTTATCCACCTTCCAAAACCACGAGTCTTAAAAATGAAATCATCAAGTTTACACAAAAGTTTGATGAACCCTTCAGTGAATTGTGGGATCGTTTTAAGGAGTTGCTCCGCAAATGTCCTCACCACGGTTTCTCCGAGTTGATGCAACTCGATACTTTCTATAATGGAGTGAGTCAATCTGATCAAGATTCTCTCAATTCCTCCGCTGGAGGAAATTTCTTGAGTAAAACTGTAAAAGAAGCTTTGACGATAATTGAAAACAAGTCTAAAGGCCGCACTGCACGAAGCAAACCGGTTGTTTCCCAAGTCAGTGTTGGTCCTTCTTCTTCATCACCCGTGAGTCAATCTAGCACCGATGCTAAGATTGACAAACTCACGGAAGCAATTCAAGCTTTGGTTCTCTCCAACCAAAAGAAAGTCTCTTTTCCACAAACTTCACCTCCTGCTGAAGTTAAGAAAGTGGAAGTCTGTGTTACTTGTGGTGGCCCCCATGCCTATTACGACTGTATGGCCACTGAGGGTAACCCTTTTGAAGCAAATGCTGTGGGCGGGATTCCCAATTCAGGAGGCAACCAATATCGTGCTCCTATGGACCCGAACCACCGTCCTACTCACTACCCTGGACCTCCCGGTTTCAACCAAAACCAAAACCGTAATCAAAATCAGCATTGACCAAACCAAGGTTTTCAAAACCAAGGTAATTTTAGTCAAAATAACGGTTTTCAAAATCAAAGTCAAAATTTCCAACACCAAGGAAATTTCAATAGAAACCAAGGTCAGGGAAATTTCAACCCTGGGTACTTTCATGGAAATAATCAAGGAAATTTTCAAGGTCCTAATCCAAACAATAGAGGCCAGAATTTTCCTGTGCAAAATCAAGCCATTGCTCCAACTGGACCATCATCTGATGAGTTGTTGAAGCAATTCATGAAATCCCAAGAGGAAATGAATATGTTGTTGGTCAGCCAGATTTCTGACATTAAGAAGTCTTTAAATGATCGACCCTCGGGCTCAGGTACTTTACCTAGCAACACGATCGCTAATCCGAGGGGCGATGCAAAGGCGATCACAACCAGAAATGGTGCTTCGTATGATGGACCCGCTATTCCTACTACCTCTTCTTCTTCTCTCCCGAAGGTAGTGGAAAGTGAACCTGAGGCGACAAAGGACAAAGAACTTCCTACTAATAACGGAAGTACCAGCAATGTCCATCCTCAGGTTGTCCCGAAAACCAAACCTGGAGTTGTTTTTGAATCTCCAGTTGGTAACCCCAAATCCAAAACTTCTATTCCTTACCCCTCACGTTTAAATGAGCAAAAACTCCGCGAAAAAGCCAGTCATCAAATGGAAAAAAATTTTCAAATTTTCCAAGAGCTACATTTTGACATAAGCTTTGCGGATGCTATCATGTTGATGCCCAAGTTTGCATCAACTCTCAAACACATGTTGAGCAACAAGGAAAAGCTGTTTGAAATGGCCAAAACTCCTTTGAACGAGAACTGCTCAGCAGTTCTATTAAAGAAGCTTCCCGAGAAGCTAGGAGATCCTGGAAAATTTCTTCTCCCTTGTGTTTTTCCAGGAATGATTGAATGCTTTGCCCTTGCTGATCTTGGAGCAAGCATCAATCTGATGCCTTATTCAGTGTGGAAGAAGCTTTCTCTTCCAGAACTTGTTCCTACCTGCATGACTCTTGAGCTTGCAGATCGTTCTAAATCGCGTCCTCTTGGCATCGCCGAGGATGTATTCGTGAAAGTAGGAAAGTTCCATTTTCCAGCTGACTTTGTGGTTGTTGATTTTGATGCCGATCCTCGGGTTCCCCTCATTGTTGGAAGAGGATTCCTGAGAACGGGCCGTGCTCTCATTGATGTATTTGAGCAAGAAATCACGTTACGTGTGGGTAATGAAGCTGTTACCTTTAACCTTGATCAAACTTCGAGGTACTCCTCAAATTATGACGCTGAATCGGTCAATCGAATCGATTTAATTGATATTGCTTCAGAGGAGTACTCTCAAGAGTTTCTTGGTTATCTTCATAATTCTGTGAGTGGGGATTCCACCACATCTTCTCAACCAATCATTGCCGACTCTTCCCCCTCTCTCACTCCATTTGAGGGAGGTGACTTCCTTCTGGAAGAGATCGATGAATTTCTCGCTACTGATGAATCAATTCCGCCTGGAATTGATGGTGTTTACGATTCGGAGGGAGATATCCTTTATCTGGAGCAATTGTTAAATGAAGATCCATTACCTTCACTCCCTCCGAAAGAGATCACGATTAAGGAAATCAAATCAGTTCAAACATCTACTGAAGAATTTCCCGAGGTTGAACTTACGGACCTACCTCCTCATCTCGAGTATGCATTCTTGGAGGGTGATGATAAATTACCCGTCATAATTGCCAAAGACTTAACTGAGGAGGAGAAAACTGCTCTCATAAAGGTCTTGAAGTCACACAAGCAAGCAATTGCTTGGAAACTCTCCGACATTAAGGGTATAAACCCTGAGTTTTGTACTCACAAAATCTTAATGGAGGATGACTTCAAACCAGCAGTCCAACATCAGAGAAGGGTGAATCCTAAGATTCATGAGGTTATCAAACAAGAGGTTCTCAAACTTCTTGATGCCGGTTTAATTTACCCGATCTCTGATAGTCCTTGGGTTAGCCCAATTCACTGTGTTCCAAAAAAGGGTGGCATAACTGTTGTTACAAATGAAGAAAACGAGTTAATTCCAACTCGATTGGTTACGGGATGGCGTGTGTGCATTGACTATCGCAAGTTAAACGAAGCCACCCGTAAAGACCATTTTCCTCTACCCTTCATGGATCAGATGCTTGAGAGATTAGCAGGGAACGAATACTATTGTTTCCTTGATGGTTTCTCGGTTATTTACAGATCCCCATTGATCCGCTGGATCAAGAAAAGACCACATTCACCTGCCCATACGGAACTTTTGCCTACAGACGTAAGCCTTTTGGCCTATGTAATGCTCCTGGCACGTTCCAACGATGTATGATGGCAATTTTCCACGACATGATCGGGGAAACTATGGAGGTTTTTATGGATGACTTCTCGGTCATTCGGGACTCATTTCAGGCATGTCTCTCCCATTTAGATAAAATGCTAAAAAGGTGTGAAGACACCAATCTCTGTCTAAATTGGGAGAAGAGCCACTTTATGGTCAAAGAAGGCATAGTCCTTGGCCATAAGATTTCAAAAAACGGGATTGAGGTAGATAGGGCAAAAGTTGATGTTATTGCTAAATTGCCTCATCCTACTACCGTCAAAGGTATTAGGAGTTTTCTAGGTCATGCAGGGTTTTATCGTAGATTCATACAAGATTTTTCAAAAATCGCTCGGCCTATGACCCATCTTCTCAAAAAAGATGCTCCTTTTATCTTTTCTCCTGAGTGCATCGATGCTTTTGAAACACTAAAGAAAAAGCTTACGGAAGCACCCATTCTAGTTGCCCCCGACTGGGATTTACCCTTTGAGCTCATGTGCGATGCAAGTGATTTTGCTATCGGTGCAGTCTTGGGGAAACGTAAAACCAAGCATTTTCAGCCTATCCACTATGCGAGCAAGACTATGACTGAAGCTCAAACCCATTACACCACTACAGAAAAAGAATTATTGGCTGTGGTGTATGCGTTTGAAAAGTTTCGGCCATACCTTATCTTGACCAAATGCGTGGTATATACGGATCACTCGGCTCTCAAATATCTCTTTGCAAAACAAGATGCAAAGCCGAGATTGCTCCGTTAGGTTCTCCTCCTGCAAGAATTTGATATCATTATACGTGATAAAAAAGGAGCTGAGAACCTGGCTGCTGATCATCTGTCCCGTCTAGAAAACCCTCACCAGGATGTGTTCGAGGAAAAGGAAATAAACGAAACATTTCCTCTCGAAACACTCAATGTGGTTTCTTTTCGTGGAGACTCTTCTACCCCATGGTTTGCTGACTTTGCAAATTACCATGCGGGTAACTTTGTGGTGAAAGGGATGTCGTCCCAACAGAAAAACAAATTCTTTAAAGATGTAAAACATTACTTCTGGGACGACCCTTACTTATTCAAAATTTGTGCGGATCAAGTCATCAGGCGATGTGTGTATGGTCAGGAAGCCAATGACATTCTCAAGGCTTGCCATTCTGGACCTACTGGGGGACATCATAGCCCCAACTACACCGCCAAGAAGGTGTTTGATTCCGGATTCTATTGGCCCATGATTTATAAGGATGCCCATGAATTTGTCAAAACCTGTGATGCTTGTCAACGTCACGGGAATATCTCACAAAGAAATGAAATGCCGCAAAATGCCATTCAAGTGTGTGAGATCTTTGACATCTGGGGCATTGACTTTATGGGGCTATTTCCATCATCTCGAGGAAACAAATACATACTCGTGGCCGTTGACTATTTGTCAAAATGGGTTGAAGCTAAGGCTTTGCCTACCAACGATGCCCGAGTTGTTGTGAAATTCTTAAAATCTCTTTTTGCTAGGTTTGGAACTCCACGAGCTATAATCAGTGATCATGGTACGCATTTCTGCAATGACCAGTTTGATAGAGTCATGCAAAAGTATGGTGTAACTCACCGTCTCTCTACTGCGTACCACCCCCAAACAAGTGGGCAAGTGGAAGTTTCCAACCGAGGGATTAAAAGAATTCTAGAGAGGACGGTTGGCGAAAACCGTGCCTCTTGGTCGGATAAGCTAGATGACGCACTCTGGGCCTTCCGTACAGCTTATAAAACACCCATCGGGTGTACTCCATACAAGCTTGTATACGGAAAGGCGTGTCATCTGCCGGTTGAGCTTGAGCACAAGGCATACTGGGCCTTGAAGCATGCCAACTTCGATATTCAGACAGCTGGTGATCACCAGAAAGTTCAAATGAATGAATTAAATGAACTCCGTGATCAAGCATACGAGAACTCTTTGATCTACAAAGAAAAGACAAAGAAGATTCATGACTCCAAAATCAAGAACCGCGTTTTCAACGTCGGTGATCGAGTCCTTCTTTTCAATTCAAGATTGAAGATTTTCTCGGGGAAACTAAAATCCCGCTGGTCTGGACCATTCACCGTCACTAAAGTATTTCCATATGGAACCATTGAGTTATCTCAACCCGATGGTCCAAACTTTAAAGTGAATGGTCATCGATTGAAGCATTATTTTGGAGAGGACATTCCTCCTATGGTTGTCCCGGATCTACAAACTTTCCCCATGAACCAATGAATACGGGGATCGAGTCAAGCTAGCGACTCGGTAATCAAAAACAGTAGCTAAACATGGGTTTTCACCCATGTGTACCACCCTAGTGTGGGGGAGTTTCCCCCCGCTGTTGTATATAAGTTTCACCAAAAAAAAAAAAAAAAAAAAAAAAAAAAAATCTTGCTAAATAATGGCCGTAGTATTTCCCTTTTACGTTCTATGTTTTGGCATAACCGCCGGTACTTTGAATATTGAGGGCAATATTGTAACACCCCCAATTTTGTTTAGCGGAAGCATACGTGTTATTCGGGAGCGTTACGGAATTGGTGAATCATAACACAAGTAATAAAGAACGGAATACATACTCCGTTTAATTTCATAAAATAGTTTTAAAACACTGTCTTACAACATAATTTAAATAAATGGGTACATCCCATTTGATTTCGTGGTCCCAATGTAAAACATCATTTTTGTGTAAAAACACTTCTTTAATACTACTACGACCATACATCCGCTTCTTGCCTTGCCTTCATGAACAAATCTTAAACACCTGAGAAAATATGCTAAAAGGTCAGCTAAAAGCTGGTGAGTTCATAGGTTTAAGTTAAAATAGTAAGCTTGGACCATAAACAAAGTCATATAATCATTACAACGAATATAATGATATATGGATGAATGTCTATTACGTTAGCTCTAAGTTCATGCAACCGATACTACGACAGTTTCTGTATGCTAAAAGATGTCATACAATATAGGGGCCCATAGCAAGTGTTTTGTCCCGCAACACTTGATTCGACATGGTATACGTTTCGCCTTGGCCTAAGCATGGCCAACCGAACGGAGGAGTCACCCTCAATAGATCTATTTATAACATTCGCGTTTCCCAATGGGGAATTGACGGTTCATGAAAAAGGGCATTCTCTAGGGACATAAGGGCTTAGGCTAAACCACGTAATAGTAATCATGTAATAGTTTTGGTCCATAAAATGTTTTGCATATTTCTCACCCCAAAATGTATAAAACAATTTATCAAGTAAAAGTGGGGCTATGAAAACTCACCTTAGCAAAATGCAATCCAAAAGCGGGATTTAGTGTTTGTTGTGAAACGGCACCGACACGCGACCTAGATAAGGAGGGCAATGTTTTAGTTCATCGTTTTAAGTATCACTTACTTAATTAATTCAATTGTTTTTATAATTGAAATAAAACTAAACTTTTATTTGTAAAAAAAATGATCGTGTGGTTTTAATAGTAAGTATACGAAAGTATATTTATACTTTTCATGTTGACATTATAATGGTTTTAAAATTTAAAGTTTGATTCAAAACAATAAATCACAATGTTCCACTAGTAAGTATATAAATGTGTATATACTCGTTTAAGTTGACACAAATGGTTTTGTCAAAATTATGTTTTATTTTCTAATTGTATTTAGAAAATATTTGAGTTAAAATTGAAGTATTCCAAAATTTAGTAAACTATAAAATAATATAGTGGTCTCTATTTACTTATCAAAAGTTTTCCTCTACATTTACCCTTTTCGACAACTAATTTTTGTGCCATATCTATGTCTATTTGCACTTATTGATGTCAAAATGTTGCCGTAGATTTCTATTATGTGGATCGTGACTTGAGCACTCGTTTCTTATATTACAATCTTTACACTTGTTCAATTGTATTAGAACTTGTATGCTTGTATACTTGTCGATACGTATGTGTACCTATTTAGGTAGAAGATGTTGAATATTCAGAAATGAGTTTAGTCTTATATTTGATTTTCCGTATTACGTTTCTAGTTTTGCTTCTTGTTTCATCAGATTGTCATTTGAGCATATATGTCATACGAGTGGGCTGTGGCCCAGTTTTGAAGGCACTAGATCTGGGCTTATCGAAATTGCACCAAGGAGATGGGCTCAGCCCAATGATGTTTAGGAGGCTTACTTGGAGTGCTAACTGGGCTGCGGCGCAATAAGGTACAGGAATGAAATTGTACAGGTTCTCAGAAGGCTCAAATTGCCATCACTAGGCACTAATGCATATATCCATTCTTGACACAAGAGTACCTTGGTGTTATAGTTTTATACACGCAAGTTAGACTCACAAACTTTTTGGCTTGCGATACCTTTCAACATCACATGATGAGTGAAGTTGTTTTGATTTGCAAGCTCTCGATAGCCATGTGGGTTTCCTAGCATGAGTTATAGGGTCGCAATACAAGTAAATTGAGCACAAGGTTAACACTCAAGGCCACTCTTGCGGTCTTGTGTCAACAGTGGGTAGTAAACACCCATTTTCCCTCATGCCATTTACCTAGTTTTAAGGCGAGAGTGAGATAGGCCATGACTAGTTCAAGACTTTACAAATGAGTAACTTGGCTCAAGATACACTCGATCATTCATGCTCCAATTTGTGAAGCCGAGACCTCTTGACCAGGAAGCATTTGACCCCAACACCATGGTACTACCATAGCGAGGTTGTCGACTCACTTACACTTTCAAAACGTTTCTATTTCGAGGACTAGTATGAACTTAATGAGAATACCTATGTTTATACTCTTCCTTAGCTGATAACAAGAGGAAAAGACTATGAAGGAATTTGTTTCAAAAGGGATTCGACTAGCACATTCTATCCCGGGATCACTCTAGCTTCGGCTAACGTGAAAATCACACTTGACTATACTAACCTAAGTATGCATCTAAACATGGTGGTGTAAGATTTCTTAAGTTGTTATTGACCCGTTTCGACCAAAAGTTTGACAAAGGTTTAGGAGAATATATAGCATGCCATTTCTTTTCCATTTCGGGTTCGACAATAAACTGGTTACCAACCAGTCTAAGATCTTATGCTAAGTGAGACTCGGACTTTTCTAAATCTTAGTGCCTAGTTTGCTTGCTTACCAATACTCTCGACAGAAAAACTAATCCCATAAAAAACAATGACTAACTCAAAAACTCAAGTGACCAAATCCATATATCATATCAAAACAACATATAGTTAATGCCAAACACCTTATTTAGACATCGAAAACCAAAACGAGATTTCACCATTTACATCTCATTAACCACGATTATTGTACAACAATTTACAAGGAAAAAGAATCAAAGATGAACCTTATGTTAGGAAGGCGAAAATGACAAAGATGAAGGCTAACTCGAGAGCTCCACACAAACCAAACCTCCAATCCGAATCCGAGCAACAAACCCAATAGTTTCACAATACCCTTAAGAACACTTTTCTTTTTGTGGTGGATTGAGATTTGCTTTGTGTGAGCCCCTAGCCTCTCGAGTTACATAAAAAGAAAATAAAAAGGAAGCCTTTGACCAAGCCTTTACACCTTGCTCCTTTGTTTGAAGCTAAAAATGGTTTGCTTCCAAACCAACGATTTCTTGGATTGGTGTAAAGATTTGTTTGTGATTTATCTTGATCTTCTTGGATTTCTTTGGAGGTAGCGGCGCATCAAGATAGAGTTGGGGAAGAGATTCTTACATGAATATGGTATGAAAGATGAGGAATATTAAGATGAGGGGTGTCGGTTTACTATGTTTGGGAGAGATTCGCCTATGAGGCGTGTGAAGATGGAGAAGCAGATTTTCTGGATGAAAGAGATGAAGATATCTCTTCTCTGCTTTTGTACCTATTTTGTCGTGTGGGTGAGATAAAGAAAAACAAGGGATATATTATTTACTTGTGAGTGGTTTTGTCGTGTATGGAAGGGAGGACATGTACACCTATTTTTCAAGTCCCCTTTTAAGTGTATATTTTTCTTTTATACATAAATGAGTTAATATAAGGTAATATAAGTAAATGTAAGTAAGGTATGTGTAATGTATACTTATGATTTATTTTGTGTAAGTATTTGTATGTGGGATAATTATTGTATAAAATGTATGCATTTACATTATAGTTATGTATGTTTGCACTTGAGTCTTATAAAGTCATTGTTTAAGTGATAATGTGTTTAAGTATTTTGTGTCCCGCGAAGTCATATTGTGACCAAGGTATCATTGTTTGACAACTTTTTTATCCGTGGTATTTTATTGTTACGTGTCTGAAATATTTTATCCTTGTAATATTCCAAGTCGCGGGCATTGGTTAATTGTTTTAGCGAGTCCTTATCATAGTGTCGGTACGCGTGCCGTGTCGGTCACTGGGGAAAACGAGATACCCTCTCGTCTTATAATTTAAATCATAAGACAAAATAAAAATATTCATAAAATGATATGAATGAAAAAGTGATGCAGTTACCTACTGTATGCGAGTTAACTACTCAAATGATCAGGCAAAGCTTGTGTATGCTTAATGACTTAGGCTTAGTAATAATAAATTACTAATTATCAGTTAAATTTTAATGAAAATTTACCGTGTGTCACATCCTCCCCGCCTTGGAAGAGAAAACCGTCCTCGGTTTTCAGCTAGGATTACTTGGTGAAGTAGAGAAAAGGTGTGGGTATTTGCGCTTGAATTGGTCCTCACGCTCCCACGTGTATTTTGGACCTCTTTGAGAGTTCCAACGGACTTTGACGATCGGGATGCGGCTTTGCTTAAGCCGTTTGATTTCTCTATCCATAATTTCAATGGGTTCCTCAACAAAATTCAATCTTTCGTCAACTTGGATTTCTTCCAAAGGAATGGCAAGAGTTTCGTCGGAAAGGCATTTCTTTAAGTTGCACACGTGAAACACGTTGTGCACAGAGCTGAGTTCTTGTGGTAATTCAAGGCGGTATGCTACCGGTCCGATCCTAACAAGAATTTTGAAAGGTCCAATATAACGAGGATTTAACTTTCCACGTTTTCCGAAACGAATTACGCCTTTCCATGGCGCAACTTTGAGCATAACTTTATCTCCCACTTGGAACTCAAGTGGTTTCTTCCTTTTATCCGCGTAACTCTTTTGGCGGTCACGAGCTGCTTGTAGTCGGCTTTTGATTTGTACAATCTTCTCAGTAGTTTCTTGGATTAACTCCGGACCAGTAAGTTGACTTTCTCCAACTTCGGCCCAGCACACAGGTGATCTACATCTCCGACCATAGAGTGCTTCATATGGTGCGGCTTTGATACTTGTGTGATAGCTGTTATTGTAAGAAAACTCAGCTAGGGGCAAGTGCTTATCCCAGCCATTTCCAAAGTCTATCACACATGCTCTTAGCATATCCTCCAGTGTTTGGATTGTTCTCTCGCTTTGTCCATCAGTCTGAGGATGGTAAGCGGTGCTCATGTCGAGGTTAGACCCTAAAGCATCTTGAAGTGATTTCCAGAAGTTTGAGGTGAAACGGCTATCTCTGTCTGAAATGATGGAAATTGGTACACCATGGTGTGCGATGATTTCCTTCAGGTATAATTGTGCAAGTTTTTCCATTCCGTCACTTTCTTTCATCGGTAGGAAATGTGCTGACTTGGTGAGACGGTCAACTATTACCCAAATAGTGTCGTAGCCTTTAGAGGTTTTAGGTAACTTAGTGATAAAGTCCATTGTTATGCGTTCCCATTTCCACTCGGGGATTTCGGGTTGTACTAGTAGGCCTGATGGTCTCTGATGTTCAGCTTTAACCTTTGAACAAGTTAAACACCGGCTGACATATGTTGCAATGTCGGCTTTCATGTTAGGCCACCAGTACAATTTCTTCAAATCAAGGTACATTTTGTCGGATCCTGGGTGGATGGAGTATTTAGACTTGTGGGATTCATGCATAATGATGTCGCGAATTCCTCCGTAGAGTGGTATCCAACTTCGCTCTTTGAAACACAAAATTCCATCCGACCTTTTCACGAATCCATTTTCACTTTCTGGCATTCCGTAAAGGTTCTCATTCGAACGATTTCCCTCTTTGAGTACTTCCAATTGAGCCTCAAGAATCTTGGTTGGAAGAGGTGAACTAATTGTCATACCCAAGGATCTGACTCTAAGAGGTTTTGGTCGCTCTTTCCTACTGAGAGCATCAACTACTACATTCGCTTTACCCAGATGGTAACGAATCTCACAGTCATAATCACTGAGTAATTCCAACCATCGGCGCTGTCTCATGTTTAGTTCTTTATGATCCAGAATGTGTTGTAGACTTTTGTGATCGGTGTATACGACACACTTTGTGCCATACAGGTAGTGTCTCCAAATTCTGAGTGCGAACACAACTGATCCTAGCTCCAAATCGTGCGTTGTGTAGTTTTTCTCGTGAGTTTTCAGCTGGCGAGAGGCGTATGCTATCACTTTCTCTCTCTGCATTAGCACCGCTCCAAGCCCTTTGTGTGAAGCGTCGCAATAAACAACAAAGTCTTCACTACCTTCAGGCAAGGCCAGAACAGGTGCACTACACAACTTTTCTTTAAGGAGTTGAAAAGCTTCTTCTTCCTTTTCTCCCCAGTCAAACTTGGCGTTTTTCTGGGTTAGCTTGGTTAAAGATTTGGCAATCTTTGAGAAACCCTCAATAAATATTCTGTAGTATCCAGCGAGTCCTAAGAATTGGCGTATTTCAGTAGGAGTTGTGGGTGTCGCCCAATCCTTTATTGACTCGATCTTAGCGGGGTCCACATGTATGCCCTGACTGTCGATGACGTGACCTAAGAATTGCACAGTGGGTATCCAAAACTCACACTTCGAGAATTTTGCATACAGTTCTTCCTTCTTCAACAATTCCAAGATTAATCTAAGGTGCTCTTCGTGTTCTTTCACACTCTTGGAATAAATTAGGATATCGTCAATGAATACGATCACAAATTTATCCAAGTAGGGTTTACACACTCGGTTCATGAGGTCCATGAACACAGCTGGTGCGTTGGTTAACCCAAAAGGCATGACTTGGAACTCGTAATGTCCATAACGAGTTCTGAAGGCGGTTTTGGGAATGTCTTCCTCCCGAACTCTTAGTTGATGGTATCCAGACCTTAAGTCGATTTTTGAATAAACACTCGAACCTTGTAGTTGATCGAATAAGTCATCGATTCTCGGAAGTGGGTAACGGTTCTTAATGGTTAGTTTATTCAACTCACGATAGTCAATGCACATCCTGAAGGTTCCGTCTTTCTTCTTGACGAACAGGACTGGTGCTCCCCAGGGTGATGAGCTTGGTCTGATGAACCCTTTTTCCGCAAGTTCCGACAACTGGTTTGATAACTCCTGAAGTTCCGTTGGAGCTAATCGATAAGGTGCTCTTGCCACTGGTGCGGCACCAGCCACTAAATCGATCTGAAATTCAACCTGTCGGGTCGACGGGAGTCCTGGCAAGTCTTCGGGAAAGATTTCAGGGAATTCTTTTACTATCGGCACGTCCTCCAGACGTTTTTCTTCCCCTTCTTTTTCGTCCTTTCCGGTGACTTGTGCTAGGAAGATATGACATCCTTCCTCGATACACCTTAACACCTTGGTACAGGAAATGACATGCAGTCTCGAAGCGTTTCTTCTGTCACTACTGTCTCCTTCTATTGTTAGGACTTCATCTCCATAGGGTATTCGAACGAGTTTCTCGTCGCAAATGATGGCAGCATGATATTTTGCTAACCAATCCATTCCGACAATAACATCGAAACTACCCAATGCTACTGTTATCAAATCGATATTGAATGGGTGGTTTAACAGGTTAAGGGTTGTTAGGTCACTAGTTTTACAAACACAAGTTATAGAGAAAGAGATAAGGCGATTGAACAAGTAAACAAGCACACATACACGATATACTAAAGACGGTTTAGGCGTGAGGCATATGTGAAAGGAAAACTTGAACAACCAACCCTCAAGTGAGGGTTATTACAATGTATATATAGGCAAGGAGCTAGGGCAACACTCCCTCTCCTTCCCTATTCCTTATTGGGCTTGGATCAAGCTTATGGGCCTTCTACATAAGCTTGACCTTAAACAAACATAAAGGCCATAATAAAGCTACCTATTACATATGAAATATAAATACTTGAAATACTGTCTAGGAGTGATTCCAACAATCTCCCCCTCAAGTATATATGAATGTAAACGGTGAAGGCGTTGATGTAATAGTAGCTGTGACGTCTTCTGACATTCTTCTTTCTTGTGAGAGGAATTGTCTTGATTCGAACAATCTCCCCAGTGTAGAGAGATCGTTATCTTTGAACAGTTATGCTTCGACGTCATCTTTAACTTTGTTCTGAGATCATTGTTCTTTGTGGTGAAAGTGATAGTATGTTGTTGTCTGCATCAGTCTGCCTCAGGTCTGCTTCGCTGCTCCAGTGTCTCCACGTCATTCTTCAACATGCTCACACGCTCTATGACGTTGGAATTCAATACTGATGAAGTTCTCTAAGTCTTTCACTTTGTAGATTCTTTGGTTAGACGAAGAATCATTCTGATGGTTGTGTTGCTTTTGAATAGAACTTTCATTAGTGATGATGTTGGCGTGAGCATGAGAAGAATCAGCACGATCATCCCGCTCCGAAGCTTCCATAAGAAGAAAACATTTCAAACGGTTAGTAATAAGCGGTTTCCGGCACTTACAAGTTTGAACTTCGAGAGTGTTAACAGCATAGTGTGAAAGCACAACTCTAATTCTTACAAAGGCCGTTCCTGAACTGGAGTCCCACAAGTGAGATAACGCGATGTACCGAAGTACATCTACAGTTCAGATGAGTCGCTGAGGTACACCGAAGCATCACCTCACGACTGTAGACCGTTTGAGACACACTCCGCGTAATCCACGGGGAGTTACTGAAGTGACCTGCTGTCAGGGCTGTTTGATGTTGACCCTGGCAGGAGTTTCCATTCAATCACTTAGGATCACAGATGTGAGCCTCTCATAAATGTTCTCGACAGATTGCTAAGATCTGTGAAGGACTCGATATGAACCACTGATGATCTTATTTGTTGATCATCAAGTGATTAAATGTCAAGTGTTCCTAAGAGATCTTTTGATGAATCTCGTGGCTCTAGACTCAATAGTGCGTTTTGGTTTTCCTGAGTGGAGACTAGGGAGAGGGTCTCCTTCTTCAATACCAGCGATCTCTAAGAGAAAGCCAATAGTTTACGTAGGGTTCCCTGTGAGAATGAAACAAGCTTCTGTTGAGAAAAACTTGAGTGGCTAAGAAGGTTTAGTGCATGCGTCACTGGGTCCATGACGACTTTTAATCTTCAATACCGGTGTCACTAAGTGACAACCAGTAGCATATGAATTGAACCCGGTGTCTGCCCTAAGTTGAATAATCTGGAGGGCTATTTCTTTTCACCCTTTACTTTACATTTCTTTTTGATTCTTCAACTCCTTCTTTCTCCGATTCTCATTTTCTCCTTTTTATAATCATTCCTAAGGACTTCTAACACTAACTAATGGTAGTGTCCTTGGGTAGATCCCTCCGGCTCTGGCGGATCATAGGACGGTTATTCCTAACCTTAGTCACCTTATAACTCCATGACTAACCTATGTTGCCATTAAAACCACTGTATGTGAAAATATCTCTCAAAGGGTTTGTTAATGAAAAACATGTTTGAACCACTGTGAGAGATGATGTTTTGCATAAATACTCCCCCTCCACATGTGCTTAATAGTTTTAATGGTTAAATGCACAGTGAGGAAAGAGCGCGCACTTTTTGAATTGATCCACTGAAGATAGACAATCCCCCGCGAGACACGGTTACGTTGCATAGTTAAAGAGTTACATTGTCAGCTTTTAGGTGACAACTAGCTCTAATAACTACCTTGAAGGTGTAGACAAGCCTCGAAAGGTTGTCATACCCGTCAGAGTTCATGTCTATCAAGAGTTTCTCGAATGGTACTTTCTACTTGGACAAGTCCTTTGCGAGACACGTTTACATCACTAGCGAACTAGCTTGAAATTATTACCCGTCCAGGACAAGTCTTTTCGAGTTACTAACAGTTTAGTACCGTCAATTCGTTGGTTAAGTCTGAGGTACACAGATTCATTTGCATTTTGTACAACATATTTCTTATCACACAATTTTCTCCCCCTCAAAAATGGCATATGTGAATGTTATTTTTGAACGTTTGAGAATAAATATGACCATTTCGAGTTTTGCGGGAAGAGTGACCACTGTGAACAATTTGTGAACAAAGTTTTAATTCAAATACTCCCCCTCAACTAGTGATATAAACGGTTGAGGTTTTAAAATCATATGGGGAAGTACTTGTCTTTTTGAGCAAAACCTTGAAAAATGAAAGGTTTGATAGGTTTTACTCAAAAATAAGAAGCTTTCGCTCCTTTTATAAGGATTGTGGCACTGAGGCGTATCACAGGGTCCTTTCTTGACAATTACGGGTTGTACACTGTTATGCATGCACAAGCCATACACATATATAATCATACATCCAAAATTATATGAAGAAAACAATTCACGGGGTACCAGGAAGTGCAGTGATGTTCCCAGGAGTGCGCACAGGGCGTTGAAAGCCGGTGATGTTTCTCCTGGGTCGACCACCAACATAGATCTCCAATCGTCTGAACTGATCCCTTCTGAACAACCGTTCATCAATCATGGTGATGATACGTCTCACATCCCTCCTTTCCTGAGAATTCCAGCGCTTAGGAGACCCAACTTTCAGGCGTATATCCTTCAACCTGTACGCCAATCCATCCCTAACCAGCTTCAAGGTATGATCCCCGAATTTGTGGAGCTCACTACACGCCATTAAGCAGTTTCTTTGAAGTTCACTATGGTAAACGACGCCGAAAGGTTTGCTGATGAGTGTATATTGAGATAGTTGGTTGAGATCGGGAAGAGTAAGCGTTGGAGGAGTGAGGTTGACACGCTTCTGGTAAGATTCAACAGCCATCTGGATATCTTCAACACGTTCTTTGATCACGATGCGTCTAATGAAGATGAGAACTGACTTGATAAATTCACGTTGAACGTCAGTCGAGAATTGTCTCATACGACCCTGTACTTTGGCAAGGTACATGTCTTCGATGTCGTTGAGAGATAAGTTCTCAAAGTCAGCTTCGGAGAATCCATAGTCCTGTTCATCTTGTCGTTTGACTATGATATTCTTCAAGAATGTATAGTCCCACTTAGACTTGAGATCAACGTGTTTGATGGCCACGATGTCCTTAGAACTATACACTGCATGTTGAGACTTCTGAACCAGGCAGCTTCTGTAGTAGATTCTTCGGCGTTCAGGCCAATGATGAATCCCATATAATGCATCTTGGTCGTATGCTTGCACGTTGTCAGAAAACAAGTGATTTGCACGTTCCTCGATAGCTATGCAGTTTGAGTAAATAGCCGCTGGGAATGGAAGAGTCAATGATGTAGCGTATTTTCGCGAACCATCGCTACCGTGTAAGAGAAAATCCAGGTCTCTGTTGAAAAAGTATCGGAAGGGAATCCTTGGTTCGTCTGCTTGGCCAATGGTCGGTAGGGGTTTGGTCCAATCGGTGTAGTATGGAGGGTTGTCCCTTTGTGTGAAGTCAATGTTTGCTTTCGGATTGAGCCAATCCATGTTGTTAGACATAGCTCGAGCGATGTTCTCAAGATGATATTCGACCTCGAGGGCGCTTTCAGAGCTGTCTTTTAGAAGTTGAAACGCTTCATTCTTGATTCGCTTCAACTCAGATTTCGTCATTTTCTTCACATGGAACTTTTCTTGCAAAAGTTTTGCGTGCTCTAATGTAGAACCGTCTACCAAGTCTTGACCTTCATCAGGGTAGGGAGTTTGATTGACAAGTGTGGAGAACCATTCAAACTCTTCGGTTTTGTCGTCATCTAGCCATGAAACGACTTCAGGTTGAGTCGTCTTCTTCTTCTTTGTAGAAGGCCTTGATGATGATACTGGTTTCTGCACTTGTTTAGGTGAGGTGGGTTGTTGTCGGGGCTCAAGGACCTCTTCATCGTCACCACCCGTATACTCAAAGTAATCACCTGTTGTATAAGTCAGGGGTGGTAACTCGGAATCGTCCCGAGGTTTATCAGTAGAAGACCGAGGTGGAGGAGACTTTTGTTGAGAAGAAGTCCGTGGTGGAGGAGGTGGCATCGAAGTAGATTTACCAGACTGCTTCTGACATTTAGGTGCAGAGTCCTTGTCCTTATCATCATCATCTCTTGGTCGTTTAGGTTGATCGGCTGACTCCTTGCATGATGATCTGAGTTGAAAATCAAGTAGACTTTCGAAAAATTTAGCTTCATCCGAAGTAAACATTCCAGATCGCTTTGACATTTGCATCACAAGTTTAGCGATTAACTCAGATTCAGAGAGATCAGCTTCTTTGGCCATTGTCTGTTTAACCAATGCGACGATGTTAGGTGTGAGTTGTCTGGAAAATACTTCTCTAGTCACACCGGGGACAGTGTCGAGAAGAAACTTGTGAGTATGATCTCTTACTGTCTTCTCCAGTTCCTTTTGGACTTTAGGAACTATATCCTGAAGGTACTTGTTAGTGTAACCTTCGATCATATCGTTCAGTTCCCTTTTACGATGACTCTTCATGAACTTCTGAACAAATTCCCTTTCTTTCTTCATCTTGTCTTTCTCATCATTTAAGTACTGTATTTGGTCAGCAAACCAATTCAGTTTTCTGTAAAGCATGTCCTTCTTTCTGACTTGTTGGACAGCTTTCACAATTCTTTCATGAGTCTGAGAAATCCAAGATTTAGGTGGTTTCTTCACTGATTTGGATGATGATCTGGTTGACTTCGTTGATGGTGGTGGTGATGAGTGAGATGAAGAGTCTGATGATGAGGAGACATGAGGAGACTTCGGGTCCTTAGGAGTTTCTGAGGTTTTCTCCTTTGAGCGTGTTGGACTGTCTAGAAGAAACTTTGTATAATCATCCTCGTCATCCTTAGACTTTTCTTTCTCAGTTTCTTGTTTCTCAAAATCATACTCAATAGTGTCCTCCACAGGCTGTTGTTGTTGCAGAAGAGTGTTGGCACCAGATCCCTTATCGGGTCGATTAACCGCATCAGGATCTGGAGAGGAGTGGGCAGCTCCACTTGATCCTCCGGGGCCACCCATTTGATCTTTAGCAAATTCTTCGGCCTTTTGAAGGTGTCTGACTTTGTGAAACTTCTTCCTGTATGATTGATCCAATTGCTCTTCTTCATCATCTGAGCTTTCATCATAAGGCACAAGTACGGGAGTCTTCCCTTTTCCTTTATCAGCTTGAGGACTTGGAGGTTTTGGTATGGAAGGATTGTTATCCTTTGCAGTTTCAGAGTAGGAAATCTCTTCATCTGTGTCAGTTCCTTCAGAGCTCTCGTCCACAAGCTTTCTTTGCGGTTCAATTTTGGGAATATGTTTGGCTTCCTTTACGGGAACAATCCTTTTAGAAGGAGGATTCCTTTTAGTAAATTTCCTTTGACTCACAGTACTTGTTGCGCTTCCTGCACTTCCTCTTCTGGTTCTCCTTACAGGTGTTCCAGAAGATTTTTCGTCGAGATGTCCAACTTTGCCTTGTTTAACTGCTTCCAGATACCTTTTGTATGTTTCGAGTTTTCTGACATCTTCAGTTATAAGGAAATCTGGCAACACAGCACCTTGTTTCTTTGTAGACGATTCCTTGATTCTGACAGATAGAATAGGTTCCGTCAACATATCGTGATTGTCGGGGTCATTAAGCCTCTTGGGGATATCAGGATGACGTCCAAGTGCTCTCTGGATCAACAGTTTAGTATATCTGATGTAGGGAATCTTTGAGCCAAGTTTGTTGAGAAATGACATCATGTCATCCCAAATCAGAGCTTCGATAGCGATGTGCTTCATGTTGACCAATGCCCAAAATATTTGAAGTTCTATGAGCTTAGGATGCTCATAGCCACTGTCACGACCAGAAACAGACTTGGTGATGATCATGTAGAGGGTTCTCCATGGTTGAGGAATACTCTTAAGCTCTACGTGAGAGTGCTTGGTGATTACTCCTGTAGCCTCGTCATAACCGATATCGATTAAGAATTGGAGAGTGAGCTCTTCAGCAGGTGTGGCATATAGTTTGGTTGGTTCGACTTCAGGAATTAGGAGAATAGCCCTTAAGTCTTCAGGTGTAATGGTGACTTGTTTGTGATTCAGAGTCACTGTTACAGAAGTCCGTCCTTTGACCCTTTCCATAGTGTTCCAGAACTGTTGGATATAGATCTCAGGGACAGTAGCAGAGTGAGTGAGCATATTCTGATAAGGATGAGTCCTCAGAATATCAATAGCAATTAGACACGAAGATTCAGAGCAAGTGAGGGTGTCAAAATCAACACGAAGATTATTCTTTCCTATCTTCATTGGATAGCCATAAGGATAGATATCAGCAATGGAGAGAACTTCAGATGCATCCACATTCATTTGTTCGGCCATGTCGTGATCTGAAATAACATTAGCCAAAAGAACCAACATATCGAAAGACATAATGTTAGTCAACAGAAGGTCTTATTGTCTAGTTATTGAATGTATAGTGTCAATGATTGTTACGAGTCCTAAGTCACTTGTATATTCAATAGTCCAATGACGTCGTGAAATGTTTCGTGAGTTAGTTAACTTTAAGTTTTAAAGTTTATGTTATCACTTATTGTTCACAGCACATTAGACGATTAAGTTTATTAGTGACATTATTGGATTCGTGACGTTATGATTAGATTATTTACAAGTTTGTACACGTAACAAATCATCATGAAGGTCAATCCAGGGTTAAGCGTAGTTTTGGCAAAGTTATGCGTAGACAGGAATGATATATGCTTAGGCGTAAACTTACGCGTAGAATCCTAACTTACGCGTAAGAAATGTTACGCGTAGGAAAAGGAGATTTTATGCGTAGAGCTTATGCGTAGGCATATATTAACCTTACGCGTAAGGCTACTCGTAAGAGTTGACCTTATGCGTAGAGGTCACTGTTTACGCATATCCTTCACAGGATACGCGTAGTCCATTGTAGAACCTTATGCGTAGAAGCTACGCATAAGACTAATCTTACGCATAACAAGCTACGCGTAAGGTGATCCTTATGCGTAGATTAACAACAACCTTGATTCTGAAATTTACGTGTTGCAAGCCTGAAATAAAGTTTATCAAATCATCAAAGTTAACACAAAACATCATTTTATCACAGATTACAACATACTAGCTCATCTTAACTGTTACGCGTAGAATACATACGCGTAGCCTAAACCCTAAATCTACGCGTATGGATTCTAGCCATAGATTATGCACTAAACCTTTTATGGTATTTCAAATACATGTTGTGAGTATGTTAGCCAAGTTGTAACACTTAATTTGTTGAGAATAAAAAATACCCAAAGTTTATGAACTTTAAACCCTAGTTTCGAATTGATGACCAATTTGTGTTTCTGGGTGGCTATAGACTTTGGAAATCATCAATTCAACAACGCAAGAGCATAAAACAACAATCTTTTTAACCAAGACACATCACATTCAAAAATGCCCAATTCGACACATAAACCCTAATTCGCAATATTCATCAAATCGTGTTTCTGGGTTTGTTTTGATGATAGAAAACATATCAATGATGTTTTTAAAACATTTTGACATTAACATTTAAGCCACAAACACAAAACACATGATCAAGTGTTCTTACGCATAAGCGAAGAACACAAAATCACTCATGTCCATAGATTTGACCGTTGGATTCATTTAGAATTCAAAACCAATGTTTGAAAACACGTTAGAAACATTAATCTACTTACAGAATGATGATCAAATACACGGATATGATGAATGAATTATAGGCGTAGGATCTTGTTAGGTTTGGTGTATTAAATGTGAAGGATAAGAGTTAGGTGGAGAGTTTTATCAAAAATGACTTTGTGGTTTTGACAGTTTCAGTCCCTCCACCTCTTCCATTTTCATCCAAAGCTTTTTAACTTCCATTTTGGTTACCAAACGAAGATTTTAGGAGAGAAACTTGACGACACTCCCCCTCGACTTGAGAAAATAATGAAAGGTTGTTAATTTAAGTCCGAGGAGTGTCTTAGAACCAGAAAATGTACCACCATTTGTAAAAGAATCAACCGAGATATGATAACATGCAAGTACACAAATGTTTTGAAACAGTTAAAAGCTTATTTTCTCCCCCTCAACACTTGATCGGAAAAATATTGAATTTTGAAAGATAAAAGTGTTGACGGAAGAAATGTACTTGCCATGTTGAAAGAAAGATAGATTAGGAGAATATTTTTGATGTTTTATCGGATTTTATATTTTTGTATTTTGTTTTTGAACATTTATCTGCCAATTGGTATTCAGTACCCACAAAGTATAATTCAACGGTACCCTGTTCCACGTGGTCCTTGATGAAATGATAGCGTAGATCGATGTGCTTTGATTTCGAGTGCTGAACTGAGTTGCACGAGATTGCAATGGCACTCCGATTGTCACAGTACATCGGGATTCTGTCAAATACGTAACCATAGTCTTTGAGTTGTGTTCTCATCCAAATGACTTGAGCACAACACGCGGACATGGCTACATATTCTGCTTCAGTTGATGACAGCGATGTACAATCCTGCTTCTTTGATTGCCAAGACACCAGTTTATCACCGAGAAATTGTAGAGCTCCTGAAGTACTTTTTCTTGAGTCTAAGCATCCTGTGTGATCAGCGTCTGAAAAAGCGATTAGTTCAAAACCAGAATCCTTCGGATACCAGATCCCCAAGTTAATGGTTCCCTTGATGTATCGGAGGATTCTTTTAGCCTCAGAGAGGTGGGTTTCAGTTGGTCGCGACTGATAACGGGAGCATAGATAAACGGCAAAGACAATATCAGGTCTGCTAGCTGTTAGATACATGAGGGACCTAATGATACTTCGGTATTTGGTAGGGTCAACCAATTTCCCATGTAAATCAGCATCTAATTTCTTGGTATGAGCCATTGGTGTGGCATAAGTATCACAGGTTGTCATTCCAAATTTGTTTAACATTTCAAGGGCATATTTGGACTGACTCAAGAAAATACCACGGGGTGATTGATGAACTTGCAGTCCTAGAAAGAACGTAAGTTCACCCATCATGGACATTTCAAAATTTTTCTTCATTAGTTTTGCAAAAGCGATTGAAAACTTTTTATGTGTTGAACCAAAAATGATGTCATCCACGTAAATTTGAACAATTAAGATGTGTGCCCCGTGATATTGTATAAAAAGAGTTGGGTCAATCGAGCCTTTGGTGAAATTATTGGCAATGAGGAAAGATGATAGCTTATCGTACCATGCCCGAGGGGCTTGTTTGAGGCCATAAAGAGCTTTGTTCAGTTTGTAAACATGGTTCGGGAACTCAGGATCAACGAATCCATCTGGTTGGCTGACATAGACCGTTTCTTTAAGTTGTCCATTTGAGAAACGCCGTTTTGACATCCATCTGATAGACCGTCATATTCATATGAGCTGCGAACGCGAGGAATATCCGAACAACCTCAAGACGAGCAACCGGAGCAAAAGATTCTTCAAAGCCTATTCCCTCTTCCTGACGATAACCCTTAGCAACTAGACGTGACTTGTTTCGGATGACGTTCCCTTCAGCATCCAATTTGTTTTTCCAAATCCATTTGAGACCAATGACGTAGACCCCTGTTGGTCTTTCAACCAGTTCCCATACTTCAAGACGTTTGAATTGGTTGAGTTCTTCCTGCATGGATTCAATCCAGTTGTCTTTTGTCATTGCATCTTTAATGTTTTTAGGCTCAGATTGGCAGACAGTGAGTGCATAAATGCAATGTTCACCATTTGTGTGAAGACGTTGTCTCGTAACGACTGGTTGATTTGGGTTGCCAATAATGTTAGCCAGAGGATGGTCTTTTGTCCATCTATGTGTAGAGGGTTGATGTTGGTATACATTGTGCAGATTCTGAGGGTTCAAATGGTTTGTTGAAGATTCCGCAACATCTGGTGCAGCAGTCTCATTAGCAAACGGGTTGAAGAACGCATTTGGATCAAAATCTGCAGGTGGGGGTACTTCATTCAGAATATCATCAGCTGGTTCATCAATGTTGGAGGCGGTGTGTTCAACTGTTGTGTTGGAGTCAACTGGTGTAGGTGCATCTTCAACAGTAGTAGTTGTAGCAGGTGTATCAGGTATATGAATGTTATCAGGTTGTGCAGCGGAAACAGCGGATACACCTGGAGCACGTTCATCAATATCGTCACAGAACAGAGGAGCAAATAACCTTTCCATTTGTTGACGAGTTAGTTGAGGGCTTTCTTCAGCTGATGATGGGGGTTGAGGGAAGTTTAAACGGTTGTGACCGGGATCTAAGCTGTTATACTCAGAAGCCATTTCCGTGAGTTCATCGAAATGAGCATGAATCGTTTCCATCACCTGTTTTGTGCGACGATTCCAGATCCGGTAACCTTTAGAATTCTCACAGTATCCGATAAAGACTCCAATGTCGGCTTTGGCTTTGAGCTTTCCAAAATCATCACGATCATTATTCGGATAACAAAGGGATCCAAATACATGAAAGTGTTTAAGATTCGGTTTATGGTTGTGGACAAGCTCGAAAGGTGTTTTGTTGTGGCATTTTGTGATCATAGAACGGTTTTGAGTATAGCATGCAGTAGATACAGCTTCTGCCCATAAGTAATCTGGAAGTTTAGCATTGATTAACATTGTTCTTGCAGCTTCCACTAACGTTCGGTTTCGTCTTTCAACAACTCCGTTTTGTTCAGGTGTACGTGCAATAGATGTTTGATGCTGAATTCCCACTTTCTCATAAAATTCACGAAGGGTTTTGTTTACAAATTCAGTTCCTTTGTCTGTTCTGATTATCCGGACGGTGTTACGGAGCTGAACCTGTATTTTTGTGAGAAAGGTGATGATCATTTGTGGAGCTTGGTCTTTGCTACGAAGAAAGTAGACCCAAGTCCATCGAGAGTAGTCATCAACAATTACTAATATGTAGCGTTTGCCGTTGATCGTTTGCACACGCATCGGGCCACACAAATCCATGTGAAGAAGATGTAGCACATGCTAAGAGCTATGTTCCACCTTGGAAGGAAAATGAGCACGAGTGCTTTTCCCTTGTTCACAGGCTGAGCAAAGATGATCTTTTGAATACCGGAATCGTGGGAGTCCTTCAACTAGTTTGTGTCAAGCAAGGTTGGTGATGGTTTGAAAGTTTAGATGTGAGAGACGACGGTGCCATAGCCAGGATTTTGTAGATGTTTCCTTTGAAAGTAAGCAAATGGGAGAGGAAGCAACCATGTCTTGCATAGAGATAGTGTAGAGACTAGAATTACGCGAGCCAGACATAAGGTCATTTCCATGTAGATCACGAATGAAACAAGTTTTCTCCCTGAAAGCAACCTCCAAATCTCCATCACAAAATTGACCTACTGAAAACAGATTGTGACCGAGGCCTTCCACATAGTAAACCCTGCTGATTTCGATGTTCCCATTAACATAATCTCCGTAGCCCATGATAGCTGCGAAGTGATCGTTCCCGAATCTGACAGTGCCAATGAACTTTGCAATAAAGTTTGATAACAGTTTAAGGTTGCCTGTCATGTGTCGGGAACATCCGCTATCAACAATCCAGAGAATGATCTTTATCACCTGCATTACACACAGACGACACAGATGGAATAGAAGTAGATGTGGAACCCGAAATGTTAGAGGGTTCCGAAGCAGGTACGTTAGACATACACACATTGACAATTTTAGGCATCCATTTAAATCCAAGTGTGTTATATATCCATTTCTGCCATCTATAACTACTCTTTGCTTTAGTCTTAGTGAAAACACTAGGTGGTACTACATTCTTAGGAGGTGAAGCGGGAGCTACTGTGATAGCAATGGTTGCCTGAGAATCTAAAGAAGGTGGTTTACCAAGCACAGACTTAAAATGATTAGTGGGCCTAGAGGTATTCCGATTCTTAGGATTCCATAATCGAGAGATTATAGCTTTAGCAACACATTTGTCATGACAATCAGAATTCATACTCTTTCGACAAATAACACAAGGTGCATCAGACTGAATATCAAAAGTACTTAACGGTTTAGCATTCGTTACATCACTATTTGTATTACATTTGCCAGACGCAACATCTATAGTGGAAGCAACATGATGTTTATTCAGAGTCCTAGGGTGTTCTTCTACTTTAGCATTCTTTATTGATCTTTTCTTAGGTCGCAACTTCCTATTCTTCGATTGAGTGCTCCTAGGATGTGAAGTGCGGACGTTTGGAAAAGATGCAACTATTCCTGTTTCAGTAGAGGGAAACACATTAGCAACTTGTGATTTGGCAGTGGGAATTCTAGGTTCACGATTACTAAGAGTGACTGGTGCTAATCTCTTAATCACAGTAGGCGGAAGTTGTTCATACTTTCCTAACATGTCCCGTAACTTAGAGATGGTGTGAATCAGATCTTGATTTTCAGAACGAATACTACCAGCAAAATTCATGACTTCACTAGTGTGAGCAAGATAGTGATCAAGTTCGTTGGATGCTTCAAGTCGAGTCTTTTTGAGTAAATCAAATATGACACCATATTCCTATTTAACTTTTAAAAGTTCTTGTTCATATTTTGAGATTTGACTTTTCAAAGACACGTTTTGATCATCCAGTTGCTCAATTTTAGGATCAGAAGATTTTGCACTCAATTGAGCGATTTTCTTTTGAAACTTAAGTTGATGATCGTGAATATCTTTTTCACACCAAAGTAGACGACGTTTTGCATAGGAAATTTCAGTGAGTAATCGTTTATTTTCAGCTTTTAAAGACTCGATCTGAAGCACATTATCGGTGTTCTCAACAGTAACAATAGTTTCAACAGTATCGGCAGAGGTATGATCAGATGCATATGGCAAAGAATAGAATAACACAACATTATGGATATCAGCACAGATAACATCTTCCAAGAGTCGATCAACATCTTTTCTCAATAGTTTCTTTTTGCGTTTTGTGTTCGAAATAGATGTTTCTGTTTTCTCGAAAACGTTTTTCATTACCCCAAGTTCCTTATGAAAATCCTTTTCCCAGGCAATTGCACAACTTTTCAAGTTTTTAACATTAGGTAAAAGATTTTTCTGAAAAATGTCTCTTTGTTCTCGCGCCAGAGGCGATTGAAAATGTTCAACTTTGATTTCAGATCGATATTCTATTTCATGTTGTAAAATTTTGAGGTCAGCCATGAAAATGTCAAAATATCGAAGAATTTTTCGATTTTCAGGTTGTGAGTTTACTTTACTAATGGAAGGTAAAGGACCATAAGTTTGTGCAAAGTCTGTTTTGGGATTAACAGTAGAAGACTCAGGTGATTTGATGATAACCCTTGGTGTGTTAGTAGAATCCGTTGGTGTGACGAAAGTGACCGCGTTTTTATAATTAAAAGGTTTGTTGTAAACAACATTTTTTAATTTTGATCGACTCTCGTCTTCTGCATCTAATTCCTCTTGACGATGATATTCAACAACACTCATGACAGTATTATCAATTTTGTATTCTGCACTGGAAACTTCAGGAGTTGGTTTGAATGTTTTTAGTGAAAGCTTTGGTTTGTAATCAGCTAGATTTTTTCCATATCCTTTTGGATTGGGTTTTAAGGTAAACTTTTCAATAGCTGTTACGGATTCACCATGTTTGTAAACAACAGTTGTAAACTCTTTAAGTTTGTTTTGCAAGCCGATGATTTCTTCAAGAAGGTCATCTACCCGATTCGTTGAGTGCTTTTTGTATGCGGAGAACTGTTTTTGACAAATTAACAACTCAGCCTTAGCTTTTTGATTTTCCAAGGTGAGAGCGTTAATTTGCTTTTTATGTTCATGTTTCAGTTGTTCTAATTCAGACAACAAAGCATTCTTCGAGGCGGCTAGATCACGCATCTGTCTCTCTAAATATTTTTTGTTTTGATGAGATTTTGCAAAAGCGGCTTCAAAACCTTTTTCACGGTTGTCTTGAGTTTTGAAAAAATTGAGTTGCATTTGTAAACATTCAAAATCCTTGGTTAACAGTGCATTTTTGCTTTTTAAGTCCTTGTTTAATGCATAACATTCCTCCATTTTGATTTTATGATCTTGAAGTAACTGAGCAAAATCCGAATGAGGCAGCAGATCATCTTGTTCAACGTGAGTCTCAACATGATCATTCTTTAGGTCCTCAAGTACGACCACGGAGTCAATTTGATTATCAAGGGAAACCATAAGGTCATCTTGATCGTCAAATGTAACTACAGGGTTAACTTGAAAATCCTCAGAAAAAGATGTAAAAGACTCATTTTGAACAGTCTGATCCGTGCCGGATTCAGATATTGGCGGAGATATTAGTTCAGATATGATGATGGTTTGTTCGGGTACCTGAGACAAGCCATCAGTGTCATACACTGGGCCTGTATCACTCATGTGCAGCTCATGCATATTAGCCATCAACATAACAGCTGCATTGGCCTGCAAGTCCTCCATATCATCATCCGAGTCTGCATCTGCCATAAAGCTCTGTTCTTTGTCTGTGAGAGATCCACCAGCTTCATCCTTAAGAGCCAAAAGTAGAGCCTCTTTGAAATAAGCACTGCCCCTAGTCCTTGGCTTTGGGCATGCATTAGCCAGGTGTCCCTTCTCATTCCAGTTGTAGCATCTAAGACCATTCAACCGATTTTGAGCATTTCCCTGTTCCACCACTTGAGCTCTGTTGTTATTCCTACCCACAACATTAAACCCTTGACCACCGCCCATCTGACGACCATATTCACGATTGTGAACTTCAACACGTCCATTGTTCACGACAGCTTGAGTCCGTGTGTTGGATGAGGAACGAATACGATTGTTGGATTTGTTGGTGTAACGGCCAAAAGCATTAGCAATCATCACAAATCCTTGTTGCAGTGCTTCGAATGGATCGATTTCCTCAGTCGCTTCACTGACATATGCTTGAGCATTGTTGCTGTATGGAACCAATTGATTTTGTTGAGGTTGTTGCTGTGAAGGTGTGTTTGAAGCAGTTGGTTGAGTTGCTGGTTGAGAGGGATAATTCTGTTGAGCATACAAGGAAAGTTGTTGATTATCCGGTTGTGATTGTTTAGCAATTTGAGCACTGTTAGGAATTAGAAAATTCCTTAGTGAAGAGTCGGTCACCCTAACTGTTATCTAGCATAAGTTAGCTCGTAGACAAATCGTTAGTTACGTTATTTATTGTTTTATTAGTTAGTTATTAGTCTAGTTTAGCATAGTGCAACACCGTGGAGGAAGGACGGGTCTTTACCCACTGTATCCCTGATCCACAGGCCGATAGGAGGTCGTATTTCTTGTAACTATAAATACCCCTTCCATCCATGGAAGGGGTGGTGCTTCTCATAATCTAATATTTCATACTTTGTGTAAACCTCTAGCAAGAACACCCTCTCTCTCTCTAACTTTCTCTCTCTAATGGCAAACATGTATTTTGATCTCCCAAGACCACCCGAATCATCAAACACATAAAATAACGATCCTACAATTGGTATCAGAGCCAAGGTTGTTGTGTTGTGTTGATTCATTGTGGTTCTTGAATATTGTTTAATCTGTGTTACACCATTTTTTGGTACGGAAAAGGTTTTTTTTGTTATTTGGGTACATCAGTTTTAAAAAGATTTTCATGTGTCTAGTTTGGTCTAAACATCTCATGGTCCATGTCTAAGTCAGTATTTTTGTCCAAATATGTTTTGTACCTGTTTGTGTAAAGCTTTGTCCAAATGCCTACTCTTTGTTTATTTCATGTGGTCAAACTGGTAATGTCTCATGGTCAAAACTGGTCAAATATGGATGTCTTTGTAATGCTTTTCTGGGTTCTATGAATATGGGCAAGTCTATATGTGGTCAAACATGGGTCAAAAGCAGTTTTTAGTAACCTTTTCTGGGTTTTCATGAATATGGTCGGAAAAGTTATCGGAAAACTCATCAGAAAAATTTTGATATTCATGCTAGCGAGTTGAGACATGTAGCGAGTTGACTATTTAGTCAATTCAAGTCAATAGCGACTTATCATAAAAGTCAATAGCGACTTGCATAACTCGCTAGTGACTTGGCACATATCTTAGACCTAGCGACTTGTGACTGCTTAAGAAATATGTAGCGACTTGTACTAGTTTGACTTTTGAGTCAAACTGAAAAAATTGGTTTAGCGACTTGTCGACAGAAATGATGAAGATGATATGACTCTTAAGACTAGACCATGTAAACCGAATACCAAAACTACAACAAACTTCAGCTTTAACATCATCCATCTATCACAACAACTACTTCTTAGACTCGAAACATAAATAATAATGAATCTCAGTTTGTGTCAAGGCGATTTTCATGATCTCTTCGATCCATAACACTTGACTTACAACATCACAGATCCGTTTCTATTCAATATTTACCGATCTCAGTTTCTCAAGATTTTGTGGTACTCTAAAGTATCATCAAGACCATAGGTCTAAAGCTCGAATATGAAAAATCATCATAGATCTAAATGCCTTAATTTTATCCGAATGTTTTTGAAGTGAAGACCAAACCATGAATGATTTCATCTCCTAATCTTATTCGGTTAACAAGAATAAAGACATGATATTGTACTAAGGATCTCAGCTTGTTCATCTTTGTGTTAGGTTCTTTAAACTCATAGATCTTAAGAGATCTTTACACAAGTGAAATAGTGCCTCATGGATCTAAAACGTTCTTGTTATTAATATACGAATCTTAAAGGAATGATTTTAACAATAATGTTAATTCATTTCTTTTGGTTCGTTTATGACTATGACAACAACTGTAAAAGGATATAACCTACCTGTGTTCCTTATCATGTTCTTGAAACCAAATATTAGCTCTTCATAATCACCATCCCTGTGGCGTTATTGACAAGTTCATGCCATCCCTGTGGCGAACTTAGTTTGTTCATTGGAGGCATTACGAAATACTTAGAGTTATGTGATGTTCGGATTATATGTTGGAGGGTTTGATGATCTATTTTGTTAGAAGTATTATGTATGAGAAGCAGAGTGTTGTTAAGGGAGGCAAAGTATTGTTTTTGGGAGCTGAGATAATAAGGTTAATTAGGGTTTCGGTTATGTGACTGCAGTGGATGGGGGCGGACAAAACTGTATAAAGAGGTGGATTCAGATTCGATGGGGGCGGAGGTTGAGATTTATTAGTGATTAGGGTTTGTTGTTGTGAGTGCTTTTAGGGGTATCAAGTGTTAAGCGTGTGTATAATGTGAAACTTATATCCTTGAAATTAGGTTAAGTGATCAATGGACCGGTGTTCTCATTTCGTGTGGATTATATGTGGGCCGTGACTTGTGATTAGGAGTGGGCTCGGGTATGGATTGAGGATTAATGACATATGGCCCGTGTCATGATATGGGTCATGGTTACTTGGTGTGTTTAAGTGAAAAATCATGGGCCTCTTTGAATGATATTGGATGGGTATTTATGATCACACTAGTGGTACGTGGATTGAACTTGTGTCACAAACACATGAACAAACTATCATATATATTATCTATTTATACTCACTTATAATGGATACATATTATGATAGCATTGGTATTAAGTGTTAAGTGTATACTTTGTGACATAAGGAGTGGTATAATGGTATAAATTTCTCGAGGATACACATTTAAGGATATTCGGTCATCAAAATTATTTTTCACTTGGGCCTGAAAGGATTTAGTGGCATTCTGAAAAGAGACTTATGAAAATGGGCCAAAGATTTGTTGTTTGATGAGATTTTTTGTTAGATGAGATTCGTTGTAGTATGATGATTGGTACTTTGGTATATACATTTTCACGGAGAATATTTCGTCATGGCTTGAATTGAAGGTTGAACAATATTGACTACGGGGTGTTTGGACGGTATTTCTTATTTGGATATGAAGTGAGGTTTTCCGGGCATTTTTACTTATTACGTCTTCTTTCTTTCTACCTTTCTGTGAAGATGACTTGTTTGGGCGTTTATAGAAGGTGATAAAGACTTGGCTATTTAGTTGCGTTTGTGATTCTTTCTCACTTAACCCACAACGTAGCTATCACTTCGGTGTCTCACTCAGTTGAGAATGTCAAGAGGTTTTGTACATTGGGTACACCGTCTCTTCTTCACAAGGATTAGTACAAGTTTAAGTAACAAATCTGGGGAATTCTACTTCATGATCAAGTTTGGTATATCGGGTTTACTTCTCCATGTGGTTACTACAATAGCCGACAGATTGTGTGAATGATGTGTTTACCGAAGTGTTGATTGGATGGTTGATGATGTTGGATAATGAACCATTGATTAACCGCTGCATGTTCCCCTAAAACAGATATTCACCGAAACCAAAGTTGTCATTACACATTCAAGCTGACATTGTTTACGGTTTTGTCTTGATTTTGTAAAATCCCGCGAAAGAACCTATTTCTCGGTTTAAATCATAGACTTGTAAAATCCCGTGACAATGGAAACATCCTAGTAATAATAAGGTGCATTTCCGGATCTATCTTACGGTTTATTCTTGGTTTTGTAAAATCCCGCGAAAGAAACTATTTCTCGGTTTAAACCATAGAGTTGTAAAATCCCGTAATGATGGAACCATCTTGGAGAAGAGAAAGTGTAATTCTGGATCTTTTGATGCTGGTGCCACGGTTTCTGCTCCGAAGAAGGGATAAAAGGGTGTACTTCATGAATTGGATGTGTGTTTGGATATTCGTCATGGCGGTTTGGTTACTTCAAAATTTTACGGGGTTATGCTCATTAAACCATGGTTGGGATGAAACCATTATCATAGTTCACTTAAAAAGTCAAAGGAGGCTAGATTTGAGCAGTTCAGAAGATGTGACAACGGCGTTAATTCGGTATTATTTATTTGAGATTGAAGTGAATTATCACGGGCGAGTGTACTTAGTATCTGAAGGTATCGGGGATGGATGGATGAAGATTCTTCGAGATCCTTGTTCGAGCTTATTATCAAAAATGAAGACTTGGAAATCTAGTTATTGTTGGGTGTCTTTTACCTTTTCTTTTACCACTTGGGGGAACTGGGCTCTTATCACCTCAAAATAACTATCACTTAAAGGAGTTACGTTGTAGTGCTCAGTGTCACATTCAATTGTGGATTTTCAAGAGGTGATATACGTCTTATACTAGATGGTTGGTTGGTTGAAGAGTATAGAGTACTTAGAGATTCAAATGGGCATGAAGTCTCGGCACCGCTCTTTGTTACACATGTGCAAGTTTAAGTCATGAGTTCGGGTTAGTTTACTTCAGGGTCAAATTCATCATATTGGGTTTTCTCCATCAGCTGTCACAACAAAGAGCCTACTGAATGATAATGGGGATGATTACATGTTTTGCTAAGAGAGCAGAAAAGAGAGAGATTATGACGTCTGTTCACATCAGTTCAGGCCTCGTACTTCATCATAATGACGTTTGAATACTTCAGTTCAAGCCTCGTTCTCTAAAGAAAAGAAAAGTGTACGCTTCAGTGCGCTTTATCTTCTGAAGAAGAGAAATCTTCTTATTATGACCATTCTCATCAACATGCTTCATACTTTTTCCATGCGCTTCAGTCATCAAGTGAACCGGGCTACTGTTGATTGTTTTCTGATTCCACTTTCTCAACTATAATGACGATGGCGACATCCTGTGCTGATTTTGCGGGGGAGAAGTGTGAATAGACTACATTTGGATAATGTTCACTTGTTTATTCAAGAATGGCATCTCCGTATGCAATTCTTGAGGGGGAGAAGAAGTGTGAATTTTTTGCATGATTGATTAATATTTGAGAATTTATGGTCAAACGGCTCCCAACTCATGTAAGAACCGAGCTTCTTATCGGGTCATCTTCACATAGAGTTGTTCTTCTAAGAGCCGTTGGTTGACATCTTCACTCGGATTGATGGGTTTATCGACAAAGTGCTCCCGGTTAATGCTTCACGTATACATCAACATGATGATTCCGAACGATCTCTCTGTTCTTGTTTGATGTGATTGGTAGTTTGGTGTTACCATCTTGTGTGTTCGTTGCGGCCTGATTACTGATTTCCTTGATGAACATCTTTCTGTTCTTGTTTGATTGGGAGGGATTTTAGTTAAGGGGATTTGCAAGATGTAAGTTAATTGGGATGCTTTTTGGTGAGATGCTTTTTGGTGTGAGTTGAAGATGTTAACTATCTATTCCCCAACTGCACAATCTTGAAGAAGGTCGAGTCTACAGTCTGTTCTACATTTTCTGCTACATGTTAGAAGACTAAAGACGAGTTGCATTTAACGATCTAAAGACTTCTTCTTAATCTGGGCATTTATCAAACAGATTGTCGGTTTAGGGGAGAGCACTAATTGGGAGAAAGTTATAAGTCAGATTCAATTCCCAATTAGACTTGCTCATATTATTTAGCAGTGACTCCTCGAGACGTTGATATTGACTATTGTTGGACATTTGACACAAGGTGATTACTTCGGAGTTAATCATTTATCACTTATTTGAGATTGAAGTTGACTTTCACAAAGGCGTGTTTTATTTGATAACTTGCTCGGGCTTAAGAATTTGAGTTGAAGACTTGGTTTATCTAGTTACCAGCAGTCGAGGTGGATGGTTGAAGACCTGGTTAACTATCACTATTAGGAGTTACTTTGTTTTACTCAGTGTCACACGCATATGACGGTGTGGATAATCGCAAGAGGTGTTAATGTCTCATACTTTGTTTGGGTAGTGAGTACTTAGAGATTTGCTTGAAGCATAAATTCTCTAAACCGTTCTTCCATCATTAGGTGCAAGCTTAAGATACAAATGTGGGGAAGTTGACTTCAGTTTCAAGTAGGGTATATCGGGTTTTCTTCTTCAGTGGTCACTTCAAATTGTCTACATAAGGGTTGATATAAATAGTCAGAGAGAGTCTTCAGCAAGTTGATTCTCACAAAGAATTCAAGTGTTCTTCTCAACAAATTTCTAGTATACAGGCTTTCAATGAGTTGCTGATTCTGAAGCATCAAAACTAGCAAGGGGAAAGGAGACACGCATCTAAACGCGAGTAATCTTGATGAGCTTAATTCTTCTAAGTGATTGAAGATATCCCGGGAAGACAAATTTTATTACCGCAGAGAAACTCAAGGTTTGACTCATGGCGAGTAAACTTGATGAACTTAACTCTTCTAAGTGATTGAAGATATTCCGGGAAAACAAATGTCATGACCGTAGAGAAACTCAAGGTTTTACTCATCAAGGCGTTTAGTGTTCTTATTCCAACTACGTGGGGGAAGAGATGTAAGAGAAAGTTTCTGAAGATAAAAGAGGTACACAAGTATGACATATTCAGGGGAGATAAATGTATAACATGAGGGAGGTGTTATCAGTTATTCTTTCGGTGGGAATGTGTGTACTTCGGGTTCTTGAGCTTCATACACGATCATCAGGGACGAAAGATGTGAACATTGGGGAGGTGTTTTTCATTACCCTCATGATGTGTATTTGGGAGAGTTCTTGGATAGTGGTGTACTTTGGGTTCTTGAGCTTCATACACGATCATCAGGGACGAAAGGTGTGAACATTGGGGAGGTGTTCTTCATTACCCTCATGATGTGTATTCGGGAGAGTTCTTGAGCATTATACAAAGAGACTGACTGCATCAATTCAACTACTTGGGGGAATTGTTCTCTTGACACCTTTTTGGAATGGATTGCTTCAGACCTCAGTGGAAAAGAAATTTGAGAAGATTATTTATACATGGGATGATACGTTGCTGTTCTTGTTGATGATATAACCTCGAACGAAGAATCACGCTGATTATTCTTGAAAGGAGCAGCGGGATTTATTATAATGGTGTGCTTCTCTGTGCACCTGGCTAAGGCAAGCTTGAAATAGAGCTTCGAATCTGCTCAGCTAAAGGATTTTCGGTTTGGGGGGAAGCTGCCAAAGTCTCACTTTCAGTTGGTTAAATTTCTTTCTTCGATTCAAGAGCCCTGGAAGCTTTGGTGGTGAATGTTTAAGAGTTGATGACTTCTATCTTCTACGACGTGCTGTTCGATATCCTTATCTCGGTACTCGTATCATCATCTTCTTTAACTATATCATCTACTCTATCCTTGTAAATACTTATTCGAAAAACAAAATACAAAAATATAAAACCAGCAAAACAAAATAGAAAAATATAAAACCTTCAAAAACCCATAAAAATCAGAAAATTTCAAAAATACCAAAAATATGTTTTCTAAAGACATGTCTTCTGGTATCGATAACATCTACGGTCTTAGAAATGTCATTCAATAATGGCACGGGACTTTAGATGAAGTTCGAGCAGGAGGTGTAAATATTTCTTTCTAAACATGTCACAAACTATGGCTTACAGTTATTTCAGACTGTAACCCGCGCTTAAACAATGGCTTGCAGTTATTTCAGACTGTAACCCGTGCTTAAACTATGGTTTGCTATTATTTCTGATAGCAACCCGCTCTTCATGGAAGGAAAGTGCTACGCTTAAACGATTTTCACAATTTTCGTGCACTTATCCTAAAACTAATTGAGGAAAGTATGCCGAAGGACTGCTGTTCCTACACAAATGTTTTTCCGTCTAAAATTCTCCAGAAAAATATTTGTTGTATTTCAAAATGGTGGTAAAATGAGTTGCTTGGAAAATCAATCAGAATCAGAGTTTTCGTATTAATTTGCAAACTCAATCAATGACTTCTGTGTTTTTAAATTTTTTCAAAAAATTGAGTCATTGATTGAGGGGGAGAATGTTTTCAAATCTATATCATCTAACGAGCTTTCTTAATTATCCTACGTGCTTAATTAAAAATGATATTTGCCTGTGTCGAAGGACTAGGAATTTAGGATATGATTGTTAGGTTTAGATGATTAGAGTTTGATTAACACATAAACCCCCTGCCTTATATGATCTGATTGTTATGTTGAATTGACTTTTATTAGTCGATTGCTGTTTGGGTGTTGTCGACCACCATATATTTGTATGTGTGTTCACTAACATATGCAGGTATATTGGTATATAAGAATGTTCCCGATCCGGATCCCACAAATGAACATGATTGGATGCCGCAAGGAAAGGGTAACGATATCTTGGGTTGACAAATGAAGAAACGGAGCTTAATTGGACTTCAATGGAGAGTTGGCATATATGCAACGTAAGAGGTCTCACTGCATCAGCAGATGGTTTTCTTCCAAGTGATTGAAGAAACGGAGCTTAATTGGACCTCAGTTGGCATTCTTAATGCAACGTAAGAAGAAGTCTCACTGCATCAGCAGACGGTTTTTCTTCCAAACCCTACAGCAACAACAACGGAAGCTTCTCATCCACCTAACGTTTCTTTGTGCATGATACCATTTTTAAACAATTTTGAATAAATTTGAATAAATTGTTTTGAAAATGGAATATATTGTTTTGAAAATATATTGGACTAAATTTTGAAAATCACCGGACTTCATTTTATCAAAACTTAAGTCACTCAATTATCGAATTCGGTCATCGATTGAGGGGGAGAGTGATTTAATTTAAAATATTTTCATACAATATATCTTCAAAAAAGTCCGTTTTGTACAACAAAAAGTGGTGATCTAAAGATTTAATGTTATGTCATGGTATGATTTTTTCTTTAGAATCAAGGTCTTTCAAAATGAAATGTTTTATGTTCTTGTTTGATTGTGAAATTGTTTTATTTTACTTAAAGATCTCTTAAAAACTATCATACCTGACACTAACAATCTTTAATGTCTAAATCTGGTCCTTATCTGTCATTTTTCAAAATTAAATCTTGCCACGTCTTTCCCTAAAACTTTCTAAATGATTTAAATCAACCGGGATCCAAAACCCTAATTGGTTTGAAATTTTTGATCAAGGGAGAGATCGTGATTTAAATCTCAAATCTGTTTTAATGGAATCGGTTTTAGTCCTTTATAGGCACTCCTGCCTCCATGTGCCAAACGATTTCAAATATACAATGCACAAGTTGAGGAGGAGGATTTATCCAAAAACCAGATGAGTATTTAAACAAGGCCACATTTTCTCCCATGTTTTATAAACCTAATTAAATCACTTGGGATCCAAAATCTCAAAGGGTTTGATATTTTTGATCGGGGGAGAATTTGTGATTTAATAATGAAATTTGATAAAAGGTGATCGTTTTGATTTAATTGTGCACGCTGCTCGCTCATATGTGCTAAACACTTTTGAATCTTGAAGCACATATTGAGGGGGAGAAAATAAACTATCGAGGTACAAAAGCTTTTATGTTTTAACATAATGTACCTTGATTGAGTTTTCAAATGGTTTCTTAAATGGCTTTTGTAATCGTGGATGTGCTTCAAAAGAACTCTTGCCTCTATGTGATAAAAATGATTTCAAATATCCTATGCACATATTGAGGGGGAGAATTTTACCATGAAAATCAAATGGCTTTTTCGTATGAAAATTGTGATCAAAGAAAATATTTCAAAGTCCTCTTGCCTCCTTGTGCTGAACAATTTCTAAATCATACGCACATGTTGAGGGGGAGGTTTTCTAAATGATCAAAACTATTAAGGTACAAAATGCTTTGATCTCGTATCACAAGTACCTTGATTGTTTTTCCAAATGATTTTTCAATTGGTTTCATGAAGGAAAGAACAATACCAAAAGACCGACCAATTTACTTTATGCATGGAGATATAAGGATGGTTAGGTTAGGTATTCGTTCCCACGATCCGCCAGAACCGGAGGGATCTACCCAGGGACAATCCACTAGATAGTGTAGAGTCCTTAGGTATATTGAAAAAAGGAGAAAAGTGAGGAATGGGAAGAGTGCGGACTGAGACAGAGCTAGTACTGGAATAAACCCAACAAGGTTCTAGTTATGAAGTCTCGGTAAGCACTGAAGGGGTTGAAGAATTAAAAAGAATTGAATGAGTAAAGGGTGAAAACAAATAGCCCTCCATGTATTCAACCTTAGGGCAGAAACCGGGTTCAATTCATATGCTACTGATGGTAACATCGGTATTGAAGACAAGACGTCATGGACCCAGTGACGCACTGCACTTCAACTTTCCAAACCACTCAAGTTCCTCTTAAAAGGGCTTGTTTCATTCTCACGGGGAACCGACATTATCTATCGACTTTCTCTTAGAGAGTGTTGATATTGAAGAAGGAGACCCTCTCCCTAGTCTCCGACACAGGAACCAAATGTGCACTATTGAGTCTAGAGCCAAGAGATCATCCACAATATCTCGTTAGGACACTAAATTCTTGAAGACTTGCTGTTTCACACAATGTGGAAAGTAAGTATATATTAAGAGTCCTACGCATTATCCTTGTGGTATTGCCAGAACATCTGAGTGGTATGTAAAAGTATTCATGATGAAGATGGAAATCCTTCTAGAGCCAACATCTAACAAGCTCTTGGTGGGTGACATGTGAGATTTTGCAAAAGATCAAGCTGGTGACAACTGGATAGAAACAATGGGGAGATTCATTCTTGAATCAACCTTGGTCCAGGAATGGAATTGACGAATACTTTTGGAAAAACCGTTCGATGTGCAAACCTTCTTTTCTCTAGCACGTCGAATGTGTATTCATATTTCAAATACAAAAAGTATCTCTGATTGAAAAAAATACTTTTGGAAAAACCGTTCGATGTGCGAATCTCTTCTTTTCGCTAGCACGTCGAATGTGTACTCTTTTCAAATACAAAAAGTATTTTTGGTTGAAAATTGATATTTCTCATAAAACCTTCGTCGTATTTCAAAACTCTTTCGTCTAAGTAATACGCGATTGTTTTTCAAATCATTTTTCATCAATCAGTGAATCTCAATTCGCTGGTTCACTCACTCCGTGTTGTCTTCTTTGAGACGTTCCGGTTTGAGAACAGCTAGAACAGCTGCGAAACCCTGTCAAGGAGATTCTTAGGAATCCTACCTGATCACAGGCAGTACTTGTACTGATCAACGGGGAACCGTGGGCCGTGTACCTCAATTCAACGAAAGTGATCAAAGACACTTTCGTGCGCTTTATTGCTAACTGTCGTATGCAGGTACACCCCGACGATTGCAGCTGATCAGAATTGAGGAGTCAATCCAAAGCCGCATGTTCACAGCAACAACACTTAATTGAAGAAATCATGACTGGTGCATATCTACATAACCTGGTTCTGATATTTTTATACTATGCTTCTGCTACGCTGCTGCAAATATCATGAACCAGTAAGGCTTCCGCTACTCTGATGGAAAGATGTCATGATTCAAAAGTGTGAGCATGTCGGTCCAAATGTCACAACTTCACATGAAGGCAACACTACTATGGATGATCCAGAGAGATTTACTGTGACTGATGATCTCAATGAAAGCTCGAAGATCATCAAAGACGTGGATCAGTTAAAGGCCTCCACTAAAAGTACAAAATATGCGGACTATGAAGTGTCAATGCTTAAGCACAAAGATTGCAGAATTGAAGAATTCAAATCTACGAGCTCAAGAACAATGACAAGAATAGATTGCTAGGATTCAAAATGTAAAACATGGGGTGACCTCCCTTAGGGGGAGATTGTTAGGAATTAGAAAATTCCTTAGTGAAGAGTCGGTCACCCTAACTGTTATCTAGCATAAGTTAGCTCGTAGACAAATCGTTAGTTACGTTATTTATTGTTTTATTAGTTAGTTATTAGTCTAGTTTAGCATAGTGCAACACCGTGGAGGAAGGACGGGTCTTTACCCACTGTATCCCTGATCCACAGGCCGATAGGAGGTCGTATTTCTTGTAACTATAAATACCCCTTCCATCCATGGAAGGGGTGGTGCTTCTCATAATCTAATATTTCATACTTTGTGTAAACCTCTAGCAAGAACACCCTCTCTCTCTCTCTAACTTTCTCTCTCTAATGGCAAACATGTATTTTGATCTCCCAAGACCACCCGAATCATCAAACACATAAAATAACGATCCTACAAGCACGGAGAATCCTTTCCCGATCAACTTCCTTTTCATGAGGCTTCAAGTAATCGTACAACAATCCATAAGTAGAATGATGCATATTCTTCGCTGGACGGAGAAAGATGACATACTTCTCCCATTCAGGACCAAGACTACTCAGGAACTTAGTATTCACTGCAATTCTTGGCATGATGGTGTTGTGTTTATCCAAGTCATTGATGATGTCTGAAAATCGATGATGATAGGACTCTAGTGTCTCTCCAGGTTCAATCATGAAGTGTTCATATGCCAAGTAAATTTTGGATTCCAAATCCTCCTGATTGAGTACAGATCCTTCCATTAGAAGACGAATATGATCCCACATTTTTTGTGCAGTCTTTTGAGCATCAACACTACGAAGGATTGGGTTTGGTAATCCTAAGAGGATGTATTCCATTGCAAGTTCATCAACTTCATAGTGTAGAAGTTCTGTAGCATTGAGATCTGCAACAGTAGCAATGTTGGTTTGTTCATCTCTTGGTGGAACAGCAGTTGGATCTCCGGGTACAATGACAGTAGGCATCTTAAAAGGACCTTCCAAGATAACCTTCTTTAAGAACTTTCCATGTGGCTTCTTTAGATCACAAAACCTATAGAACCTTATCACCCATTGATCGTAGTTTCCTGGAGTGAGCATTGGAGGTCTATCAAGTGATCCAGCTTCATGGATTGATTGTTGGCTGCTTAAGGCTTCACACATCTTTGCAAACCAAGTGGGTTCCTTCATAGTGTTCCTTGATGGATGTTGATTGAAATCATTTTTGTAGGGTAGAGCTTGAAGACTTGGTGGTGGTTGAACCATTTGTGGTTGTGGAATTGCACCACGTTGTGGAGTATGTTGCTGATTAAATTGTTGTTGATAAATGGCTTGTTGTTGATTCCATTGTTGATGTTGTGGAGTTAATTGCTGTTGTTGTTGATGATTATAAGTGTGAGGGAAATAGTTAGAGTATGGTGGTTGAGACATGATGATAAACTTGTGTGGTAAAAATGGATCTTTGTAGTCGAATGAACCTTTGTTGATGAAGTGTCGTTTGGCGTAGAAAAGACAAGAACCAAGTAGCACTTATGCGTAAAAACACCAAAAGTTACGCGTAACAATGAGGAGTTACGCGTAGGATTTAGCTTACGCGTAAGTAGGATAAAAGCACTAAATTTAGGCGTAGACAAAAGTTAGGCGAAGAAAGTTAGGCGTAGGATTACCTTATGCGTAGACCTAAGTTTACGCGTAAAGTGAATCTTATGCGTAGAATTTCTACGCGTAAGCTTATGCTTATGCGTAATTTTAGGGTTTTTGTCCAAATGATCTTTTACACTTCACAGTGCAAAAGATATCCAAAGTCGACGTATTTTCAGACTTATCCAAGTAAGAAAACACGGAATAAACCAGAAAAATGAAGATCAAACCAAGGAATATCTTACGCGTAATTTTAGGGTTTTGATACGCGTAGGATTACTCGTAACTTTGAATTTGCCCAAATGTGTTTCTAAACCAGATTTTTGTTATGGAATAGCTTCAATAGTACCAAAAGAACACAAAAGTGTGAATTTTGATGTACCAAAACTGCTAAACGGGTTACGCGTAGAACGACACCCACGAACAAAACCAAGCTTAAAAACGTAAATCCACGCGTAAAGTTTGAAACTTTTGGCCAAAAACAAGTATTTTAACACCTCAAAACATTGAAAGTACAAGAATCTTGGATTAAAAAGTGTAAAAAAACGAGTTTTTAAGATAACCAAAGATTTCGTTACCTTTACGCGTAAGACCCAAAACCAAAACAAAATGAGTACACCCAACTATTTGGCGATTGATACCACTGTTAGGTCACTAGTTTTACAAACACAAGTTATAGAGAAAGAGATAAGGCGATTGAATAAGTAAACAAGCACACATACACGATATACTAAAGACGGTCTAGGTGTGAGGCATATGTGAAAGGAAAACTTGAACAACCAACCCTCAAGTGAGGGTTATTACAATGTATATATAGGCAAGGAGCTAGGGCAACACTCCCTCTCCTTCCCTATTCCTTATTGGGCTTGGATCAAGCTTATGGGCCTTCTACATAAGCTTGACCTTAAACAAACATAAAGGCCATAATAAAGCTACCTATTACATATGAAATATAAATACTTGAAATACTGTCTAGGATTGATTCCAACAAGGGTGCAACCTCTTATGATGGTATCTACCCTTTCTATGTTACCGTTAGCTAGTTCCACGTTGTATGCATTTCCTAATGCAGTTGGGGCAATATCGAGTAGTGGACTAAATGTATTAGAAACAAAACTCCTATCGGCCCCCGTATCAAACAATATGGATGCATAACGGTTATTTATAAGGAACGTACCCGTCACAACATTCGGGTCTTCCTGAGCTTCCACTTTAGTTACGGCATAGACTCTCCCACGAGCTCCTTCTCCATTTCCCTGATTACTCGTTTGTCCAACATTTCCCTGAATCCTGCCATTCCCATGGCTTCCTGGATTTCCTCAGTTTCCTTGATTTCCTCCATGACCTTGGTTTCTGGTCTTTCGGCATTCATTCTTATAATGCCCTTTTTCACCACAACCAAAGCAAGTTATATTAGCTTTTGGGTCCTGAGTTGGAGCTGTTTGAACTGTCGCCAATGATTTGGACCTGCAGTTCCTGGTTAAGTGTCCAATTTTCTGACAATTACGGCACTTGACGGTACACTACCCCTTGTGATGCAGTGTGCATCGATTACACAATGGTGCAGTCCCTGAGTACGGTTTTCTTTCCCCAACATTCACGGCATAAGCTCTAGCAACATTTTGCCTCTTGTTTTGATTGTTGCGGTTGTTCCTATTGTTGTTGCCACGGTATTCATAGTTGTTGTAACCCTGAGAATGGTCATCCTATTTCCTCTTATTGCCAACCACTTTGTCCATGGAATCCTCAATCACTTGGTCCATGAGTTTGTTGGCTACTTCGATGGTTTCATGAAGATCAACAGCCTTAGAAGTGGTTACATTGCCCTTGATAGGTTGGGGCAGTCCTCCGATGTATCTATCCAACAATCGGGTCTCAGTGGGAACCATTTCAGGACACAATAAGGCTAGCTCTTAAAATCGCTGATTATAAGCAGCCATATTGGTGCCTTGAACCTTGAGGTTCCAAAACTCATGTTCGAGCTTCTTGATCTCATTACGAGGACAGTACTTTCGAAGTACCATTTCCTTGAAGTTCTCCCATGGCATGGCATAGGCAACATCGATACTAGCGGATTTCAGAAAATTGTTCCACCAGGTCAAAGCAGCATCCGTGAAAGTAAATGATTCATACTTAACCTTAGACTCTTCTTCACAGTTGCAGATTCGGAACATAGTCTCGAGCTTTTCGATCCACCTAGTTAGACCGACAGCTCCTTCGGTTCCACTGAAGCTTCCAGTCATGGTTTTACGAAAGTCTTGATAAGTACAAGTGCGGTTGTGAGTGGGTGGTCTCGAAGTTCCAGCATTAGTAGACGAGTGGTTTGCTGCAGCTAAAGCGGCGTTTACCCGCTCATTGACTAGTTGGTCGATCATGGCTTGATTCATGATAGGTTGGGTTGGAGTAGCCCTAGCAGGAGTAGTGGCTTCAGCAGTCTGATCGTGTGTGACTCTGTTTGGAATAGCAGTGTTTGCAGCTTGGTTGCGAGTAACTCTCGCTGGGATAGGAGCATTGGAGGCTCCACCAGGGTTGGTACGTTTTGATCTTCGTTTTGGCGGCATTTCTGCAGTAAGAAAGGTGATAAGATATATGACCTTTTAGACAAGGTAAGTGCCAAGTAATAGTGTGGTTATCGTAGATAGATCATATGTGCAATCTATAAGAGTAAAGACAATTGGGTAGGGAAATAAGTTTGACATAGATAGAACTTCGGTTACAAGGTTCCTACGGTACATGATGAGATACTAGCTGGAATACAACCGAAATACAACGGAATACAACGGAAATACAATGGAAATACAACGGAAATACAATGGAAATACGAGAATAATAACTAACACTAACTGTTATAGCTCAGTTTAGTGTAATACATCATGCAATGGAATCTAAGGATGTCCACGCTCGGTACGTAGTCGCTCGATGGCAGCAACTAACTCTCGCTGCGTATCCTCCAAACTCACGATACGCCTCATCTGTGATGCCAACATCGACTCTAAACCAGTAGTCCTCTGCCATCCCTCTCTGACAGTATCTCTAGCAATCCACTGGACGCTCTCTAGCTCCTCTAGTCGTCCGTGTATCTGAGTCTGACCTCTACCCAAGGCTCGTACTCTGCTATCCAACTCTCTGACGTCCTCAACCTGAGTCTCAACCCTAAAACCCAATCGCATCCTCTCGTGTCTCTCGAGCCCCATGCTCTCAAACAACACATCAGTAACTCGGTCTAAACCCTCCACACGCTGCTCGCAAGCTTGCAAGCGTGTTGGATCGATCCTCTCTAGCTGATCAGAGTGGACTCCTAGCAGAGTCTCCTGAGAGTCCAACTGGATAAATATCCTCTCAATGAGGGTCGGATCACCATCTGGAGATCCTGATAGGTCTGCCTCGGTCTGTGCCTCAACTGGTGCAGCTTCCTCAATGGTCTCAAGCTGTCTAGTGGTGTGCTCAAGGCGCTCCATGTCTGCTGCAGATGGTACAAACGAAGGTGATGATGGACTATAGCTCGGACTAGTGATATGTGGTACTGAACTGATCAAGCAATCAATATCTCTCCAATCAATCTCACTACTCTCCTCCTGACTGTGGAGAAAAGCGGCTCTCTGCCCTAATCCAAATGGTGCATCAATATCCATGTCATCGCTCAATCTCTGAGCCATCCTGGAGCTCTGTCCTAACTCTTGTATACTTTGGACAATCTCCAGACCCTGTGTACTCATATCTGCTGCTACGCTAACATGTCCAGGGACACTCTCAGTCTGTATAGGCTCTGGTAATTCCTCCTCAGGATCCTCTTCCGGATCTTCTTCCGGGTCTTCCTCTGAGTAGGAATCAGTAGATCTCCTGAGTCTCTGATGAGGTGGTGACTCAGTGGGTGATGGTGTCAGTGACTCTGAAGTAGTAGAAGGACCCATGTAGGTAGCGCGGGTCATCCGAGAAGCTAGTGCAGGCACATATGAATACCGCTCTCGATATCCAGGTACTCTCACAATCATACGGGGTTTTTGCCTGCGCGTCAACAGAGCTGATGGAGTGGTGGTGAGGGTAGGTATAGGTGGATTAGGTGCAATAGCTGGCTGGACTGCTAGTGTGGCCTGTACGTATGGATCAGTGGCTAAGTGTGCAAGCTGGCGGATGGTCGGTGAATGAGCTAGTAGGATGTCCTCCTGAACATCGTGAGGAAAGGCTGGGGAAGGCATAGTCTGTGACAAGACGGTGCATATGTGTAAGTATGTGGAAAAATATGCTCATGATAGATATGAAATAGTGCATAAGTAAATAGGAAATAAAACATGTAATCCTATTAAATGAATTTTAAGTAAAATAGCAAGTAAGGCAAGCGGCAATCGGCGGTCGTAGTATGATGGTTTTGGTGAAAAGTAGTTATAGTTTAGGTTTATATACACCTAGTTCTCTATAACTTAGGCTCTGATGCCAATCTGTAACACCCCCAAATTTGTTTAGCGGAAGCATACGTGTTATTCGGGAGCGTTACAGAATTGGTGAATCATAACACAAGTAATAAAGAACGGAATACATACTCCGTTTAATTTCATAAAATAGTTTTAAAACACTGTCTTACAACATAATTTAAATAAATGGGTACATCCCATTTGATTTCGTGGTCCCAATGTAAAACATCATTTTTGTGTAAAAACACTTCTTTAATACTACTACGACCATACATCCGCTTCTTGCCTTGCCTTCATGAACAAATCTTAAACACCTGAGAAAATATGCTAAAAGGTCAGCTAAAAGCTGGTGAGTTCATAGGTTTAAGTTAAAATAGTAAGCTTGGACCATAAGCAAAGTCATATAATCATTACAACGAATATAATGATATATGGATGAATGTCTATTACGTTAGCTCTAAGTTCATGCAACCGATACTACGACAGTTTCTGTATGCTAAAAGATGTCATACAATATAGGGGCCCATAGCAAGTGTTTTGTCCCGCAATACTTGATTTGACATGGTATACGTTTCGCCTTGGCCTAAGCATGGCCAACCGAACGGAGGAGTCACCCTCAATAGATCTATTTATAACATTCGCGTTTCCCAATGGGGAATTGACGGTTCATGAAAAAGGGCATTCTCTAGGGACATAAGGGCTTAGGCTAAACCACGTAATAGTAATCATGTAATAGTTTTGGTCCATAAAATGTTTTGCATATTTCTCACCCCAAAATGTATAAAACAATTTATCAAGTAAAAGTGGGGCTATGAAAACTCACCTTAGCAAAATGCAATCCAAAAGCGGGATTTAGTGTTTGTTGTGAAACGGCACCGACACGCGACCTAGATAAGGAGGGCAATGTTTTAGTTCATCGTTTTAAGTATCACTTACTTAATTAATTCAATTGTTTTTATAATTGAAATAAAACTAAACTTTTATTTGTAAAAAAAATGATCGCGTGGTTTTAATAGTAAGTATACGAAAGTATATTTATACTTTTCATGTTGACATTATAATGGTTTTAAAATTTAAAGTTTGATTCAAAACAATAAATCACAATGTTCCACTAGTAAGTATATAAATGTGTATATACTCGTTTAAGTTGACACAAATGGTTTTGTCAAAATTATGTTTTATTTTCTAATTGTATTTAGAAAATATTTGAGTTAAAATTGAAGTATTCCAAAATTTAGTAAACTATAAAATAATATAGTGGTCTCTATTTATTTATCAAAAGTTTTCCTCTACATTTACCCTTTTCGACAACTAATTTTTGTGCCATATCTATGTCTATTTGCACTTATTGATGTCAAAATGTTGCCGTAGATTTCTATTATGTGGATCGTGACTTGAGCACTCGTTTCTTATATTACAATCTTTACACTTGTTCAATTGTATTAGAACTTGTATGCTTGTATACTTGTCGATACGTATGTGTACCTATTTAGGTAGAAGATGTTGAATATTCAGAAATGAGTTTAGTCTTATATTTGATTTTCCGTATTAAGTTTCTAGTTTTGCTTCTTGTTTCATCAGATTGTCATTTGAGCATATATGTCATACGAGTGGGTTGTGGCCCAGTTTTGAAGGCACTAGATCTGGGCTTATCGAAATTGCACCAAGGAGATGGGCTCAGCCCAATGATGTTTATGAGGCTTACTTGGAGTGCTAACTGGGTTGCGGCCCAATAAGGTACATGAATGAAATTGTACAGGTTCTCAGAAGGCTCAAATTGCCATCACTAGGCACTAATGCATATATCCATTCTTGACACAAGAGTACCTTGGTGTTATAGTTTTATACATGCAAGTTAGACTCACAAACTTTTTGGCTTGCGATACCTTTCAACATCACATGATGAGTAAAGTTGTTTCGATTTGCAAGCTCTCGATAGCCATGTGGGTTTCCTAGCATGAGTTATAGGGTCGCAATACAAGTAAAATGAGCACAAGGTTAACACTCAATTTCAGAACTTGATCAGTACCGGATAGAGTGAGAGCGGAATTTTTATCCATTTACCGCACTCCCTTTTACCCACAAATGATGGGCGACAACTGTGTTCTGGTGTTCTCACCGGAACTCACAATTGGAACACGAGTAAAATGAACATAACGCTGGGATATTGAGTACGATCCTTTGGGTGTACCGATAGCTCTCGAACGTTTAGCTTTGTTGAAATGAGTAGTACACTACAACTTTCCATAGCGTTCGGTTTTTCAAACACTCAGATTGAACGTACATATTTTGATATTGTGGTTCCATGAGAACACAGTTCTTACCTATATACGTAATCACGGATCACTACCGTTAAACTCGGAAGACTCTTGGACATGTTAAAGTAAGTACATGGAATAACCCGGCGTTGGGTCA
>BPTQ01000004.1:268560784-268625815 GCA_019973895.1 Chrysanthemum seticuspe | reverse complement strand
TATTCTCTGTCGGGGGTGTGATTCTATAACGATCAGGGATCGTTACAAAACTCTTTTTAATTACCTAAAGTAGAGAAATTGTTTCGGTAATGAAGACCTCATCGGTTTACAAAGTCAAGTTCATTCTTGGAACCATGTGACTATTGGTTTACTAAAACTCGTTTGGTAGTCGAAAGTTGCCTAAACTAAACAGAAATGGTATTCGGCAAACGAAGACCTGATCGGTTGAGAATCTATTTAATAGTTATAATAGAAATCACTCAGCTAATGGTTAATACCAAAAAGTTGACGGAAATGTTGTTCGGTATTTGAACGCCCGATCGGTTGAGAAGTGATTAATTTCTATACCACTCGACTTGTGGTATATTAAAACCCGTTTAACGTTCGGCAGTTGCCTAAACTATATAGAAATGGTTCTCGGCAAACGAGGACCTAATCGGTTAGGAAAACAAAAAAATCGTTTCGGCGTAGGGCTAGCAGTTTCAGGCAACCTTGAGAGTTCCTCCAGGTCTTATGTGCACCCTCGCACTCCTGGTTAAGTTCGCGTTTATGGGTGTGGAAAAGAGATGAAGTGGTTCATTAGGATCGACTTTTGGCTCCTGCCAAAAGAGAAGGTTCCGCCCCTCCTACACTGTGTGCCATTTAAAAGTAATTTTAAATTGACTATTAATCATTAAATAATAATGATTCGGATTCAGTAATTCGTATGTGTTCGAAACGGACTAGTAAACTCATCAATTGAGCGTATGTCATCCATTGACGTAGTGAAAAAGTAACTATAGTAAAATACTTATAAAAATAAAACAGAATACTAAATTTAATATTCTGCTCTCCCATAGAGCAAAAGGGGTCACTGGCTGTGCCGTGCGCATGGCTGTGATACTATTCCTGAGCGATTTTGTTAATTGGTTACGGGCACTGAACCTTATAATGTTCCTATTTTATAAAGTCTGTGCATTGTTATTTTATGGTGCCTATTTTTTCAACAGTTTGTTACTATGGAACCAGTGTTATACTGAAGCGCCCTGTGTTTTATGAATTTGTGTAATAGTGAATTTGTTACTGAAATATTCTGAGTTCACGTTTGTATGTATTGATATTACATTTACGTATGTAAAATATGTTATTAATAGGGTGTATGTTTATGAATGTGTTTTATTTAGTATTCATATGTAATGTGTATGGAATGAATGTAAATGAATATAATGGAATATAATTGAGTAAATACATATTTTCTTTTTATATGTGAATTTTCCCCTGAACTTTTTATCCACATGTACAGGAGGGAAGGTATGTGCTGTTTTGGTGAGTGTTCATTTATTATATAGGGAATGAAAAAGTGATGCAGTTACCTACTGTATGCGAGTTAACTACTCAAATGATCAGGCAAAGCTTGTGTATGCTTAATGACTTAGGCTTAGTAATAATAAATTACTAATTATCAGTTAAATTTTAATGAAAATTTACCGTGTGTCACATCCTCCCCGCCTTGGAAGAGAAAACCGTCCTCGGTTTTCAGCTAGGATTACTTGGTGAAGTAGAGAAAAGGTGTGGGTATTTGCGCTTGAATTGGTCCTCACGCTCCCACGTGTATTCTGGACCTCCTTGAGAGTTCCAACGGACTTTGACGATCGGGATGCGGCTTTGCTAAAAAAACAAAAGGATTGGCTAATCCAGGAGCAAACGGCTCTTGGTAAAGATATATCAAATCCGTTGACGGCTTGCAATTTGCCCAAAATTATATGGTGTTCAGCTCACCATATCTTTAATTAGTGAAGAGTTGGCTAGCCCGCAAGTTTATGGCTTGTTGTAAAGGCAGTTGAAAAACCATAATTGGTAATCGACTCACTAAAGATAATATTGATAATTTATCTAAGAGTTGGCTAGTCCAGAAGCAAACGGCTTATGGTAAAGACAAATCAAATCCGTTGAAAGCTGATGGTTTGCTCAAAATCATTTGGTTATCAGTGTACCAAGGTTCTTACTTGAACTGAAACATTTGGCTACTCCAGAAGTAATGGCTTTGTTAAAGAGATGAAATCCATTAATTTTTCTCAAAACATTGCTAGGGACTAGCAATATCTTAGTGTGGGGGATTGATGAGTGTGTAAATACTCATCATTTTTGTACCATTTAAACTGCAAAAACATCTGAAAACACTCAAAAATGCATCAAAATGATAAAAATATCACAAATAAGTGTTTTATGTGTTTTAAATGCAAAAATATCAAAATCTGGTGAAAAACGTATCAAGTTTGCATAATTGGCAGTTTTAGTCCCCCAAGTTTCAAAAGTTGTCAAAAACAGTCCCTGGTAAATCTAAATAAAGAAAAATATCATTTTAAGTCCTTAGGGATTCATGAGTTGTCAAAATTGGTCCTTAAAATCAAAAATTGCAAAATTACAACTTTAGTCCCTCAAGTTTTAAAATTGTCACAAATGGTCCTTTGAAAATTTGAAAATGTCAAAAATAGTCTTTGAACTATTGAAACTTGTCAAAAGTAAACCTTGTGTGAACTTTGGTATATTGGCAGAAATGGTCCTTCAAGAATTGGATAATTGCAGTTTGGTCCTTGTCAAAATAAGCTAACCATGACCCTTCATACCATTTTGGTCCCTTGCCAAAACCAATTGAGCCCCCTTTCATAATACATTTTGACCCCCCTGTCATTACCCTGTTTTGGACCCTTGGTCAAACAACCAGTCAAACCTCTCTTTTCCCTCCTATCCACTGTATGTCTTCTCCACTTGCCCTGCAACACTCAGGCACCTCTCACCTCACTTTATCTCCTCAAACCTCCCCCCTCATCATCACAACCCACCACAATTAATGCCACCCCCTAGTTGCAAAAATCAGAGCCCACAGGTCAAAACTACTTTTCCCGCCAAAATGATCCAATGGCCAAAATGAGCTCAAGACATCCAATGGCTTAGATTTTTAGTGGGATTTGATCAGAGGACACGTGGAAAGCTATTTGGTGTATAAAAAGAGAAGAGAAGCAAGAGATGAAACCAGTAGTTAGTTTTTTAAATTTATGTATGTCGTTTTTTCTTAAAGTGTCTTAATTAGCTTTCAAATTTGTAATTTCAAGCTTTATGTTATTGAAACTAAGTTGTTTAGTCATTGTAATTCATTTTGAGCCTTAATTCCAAGTTTCATTTAAGTTTCAAGTTTTACGGTTTACTGTTAAAAATTTCAATTTCAAAATCTTATGTCCAAGTTTCTCATAGCTTATGTTAAACTCAAATAAGCTTATTTAAGCTTATTATAGCTTTTGGTAAGCTTACTAGTCATTTTTAAGCAAGTTTGATGTATGGTCAACAAAAGTCAACTATGAAGAAATTTTGATCAAGCAGACTTGGAAATGGATATGAGTTGTTGCAGAGCTGGTTTTGGGTTGATTCAGAGCAACTTGGGTTGATATAATTAAGATAGTGGGCCTTGGTTTAACTGATCTCAAGCCATTGTGGCTAGGACCTCATGTGAGTATCATATCATTGGATATGTTTGAATCTTGTTCTCTTGTTAATAAGCTTTAATTCTGTTTAATATTAATATAAATTAGCTTAATATCTCTAGTGTAATCGAAGTTTTTATTTATGTGCATGTTTCAAATCATGTCTGCACATCTGTCAAAATGAAGCAGTTGAGTTTTTGATGTTTTAGTATTGATTAGTTGTCTTGATATAGGTCTAATTTGGTTATCTTAATCTAGTTTAATGATGAGTTTGGCTTGGTTCTGAGATTATCTTAGCAAAACAGTGAATCAGTGTCTAAAAGAGTGTTTGGATCAGTTGGCTTGATTGATCTCAAGCTTTGGTTTGTGCTTCAAATTTGTTCACTTAGTCTCCATTAAGTCCATTTGAATCATCCGAGTCATTCAATTGTGCCTCAAGTCACCAAAAGTCAAAATTACATTGAACCTGTTTTAATTTCAAATCTGTTGGAATTTTGCAAGATCAAAAGCTTGTTTTGTGCTTAGATATCATAGAAATAGATTATATTAGTTTCATTTCACCATAACTCATCAATATCAGTCCACAAATCAGTTGCAAAGTTCATTAAAGTCAAACCTTTCAAAACTGTTAAAAGTCAAATATTGAAAAATCTAGTTTTCACCCAAATGGGGTGATTTTTCATGGATTCAATTTTGGACCAAATCAAATGAAATTGTGGGTTTTATAAGTTCAGCTGGTCTATTTTCTTATTGTCATTTTTGTAGATTTTTAGAAATTTTCTATAAGCCTCAAAAGAGCTTGTCAAACAGGGCTTATTTGCCCTGTTCACAACTCAGTGAATACTGAGTTTTCTCAGCATTGTGCAGGGCTTGTCAAAAGCTCCTCAGAGCTTCTCTTGGTCTGATCTTTAGTTTAAAGGTTCCTAGCCAGGTCTAGTTTAGATTCCAACTTTTGGATTTGAGTCTCAGCTTATTGAGTGGCTTATTTTCAAGCCACAAAGTGGCACCCAAAACCTGTTTTTGGTTCTTAGCTCAAAACATCAAATATGTTTAAGCTTGTAATTTAGAGGTTAAGGATAGTTGTAATTTGTTGTTTTAGAGTACTTTTAGCTTATTAGAGCTTCTGTGACAGTTTGGTACCCATTTGGTACCTTGTGCTTATTCCAAGTGCTTATTACATAAGCACTTGCATTGCAGTCTCATTTTCTTACACACAAGCCCCTGTTTTTATATTTTTCTCAGATTCATAACATTATTTTAGACTTTTCTTGAATTTTTCACATTTTTCTAGGTCTGTTTGCTATTTTTCTTTATTTAAAACAGTTTTTAGGTAATTTTAATTAGCTTTTAATACAATTAATTCAGAAAAGTTTCAAAAAAGTAAGTTTTCATTTTTTCTAGGTTAAGATAAATATAAAAAGTCAAAAAATTATTTTTCCAGATTTTTCATAGTTTAATTTGTAATTTTTAGCAATTTAATTAGTTAAAAATAGTTTTTAATTAATAGAAAATAGAAAAATAATCAGAAAAATACAAAATTAGTTTTGAAAATTCTTTTTAGATATTTTAGATTTTTCTAAGTCATAATTTTATTTTTCTAGCTTTATTTCATATTTTCTTGTATTTTAGGGTATAATTAAATAAGCAAAAATAGTTTTTAATTAATAATAATTAGATAAATAGTTCTAAAAATAATTTTCTTTTTCTAAAAATTTTCTTTTATCATTAGGTTTGTAAAAATGTCATTTTCATATTTTTAGGATTAATATTGCTTCAGTTTCACATTTTCTTTTGTACGTCACGTAGTTTTTAATTTAAGTTTTATAAAAGAAAAATCAAAAACATCAGTTTAAATATAGTGATAGCGTTTATTTAATATAGTTTATCTTTTTAATTTCCTTTAATTTGCATTTAAGCCCCTGTAGTTTATAAACTTTTTCCTTAGTTATAATCAATCATATCTCCTTATCCGTTCAAATCTTCTCGATCACTACACGTTTGACTATTCTCGCACAGCTCGTTGGGACATAACGACCTGGGGAAACACTATACTCTCCTGGACTTCATTGCATTTGTTTCCAGACTGTTTTAAGTTTGTTACGGTTAGCCATTCACAAGTGGCTAGCTTGCGTGATAAAACTTGACTGTCTGGGAGCGAATCACACTCCTTTACCGCGCCTCTTTCACATCCAAATCTCTACTCTTTAGAAGACTCACCACCTAGGACTTCTCATTCACCAACATTCTCATTAAATAGGGAACAACCTTTACCATCAAATAGTCCATCTTTAGGAACAAGGAATCATCAAAACCATATAGAGGACTTCCCATCTTCACCAGCAACTCATACATCATCACCCTCATTCTTAGTTGAACCACATCCTACGACACTAAACTCACCTCCACAAATCTCACCATCCTTTGTGGAACCTCCTCAAAACATTCCACCTCCTCATTTTCCTACTCATGACAATAATTGCTCTAATTGTCAACTTACCCAAGGACTTGTTCAAGAAGTACGAAATGAGTTGCATTTCATGTTTAATCATCTCCTTGAATGATTAGACCAAATCAACAAGTCTACTCGTCCTTAGATTACAAGCACGTTGATGTTCTTTATTAGTTTATGGCACAACTTAGAAATTATTAGAAAATGTACTACATGCTTTTGTGATTCACTTAGTTTTAGAGATATCTACATCATCTCTGTCGTTTTATTGAATGAAATTACATGTTGTATGCCATGTGGTATTGATACTATGTTTGGTACCTTAATACATAACTCTTGTTGATGTTTACACCACTTTTTACATCTACATTGCTTTCATGAGTATGCAGGAAGACGGATCCATGACTTTTGCCTACACGGATCCCTCTCAAGGAGGAACCGTTGGATCCGTGCAACAGAAACAATTTTTTTTTCATCTAATTTGAGTCTCATTTGCAGGAAACTATGCATCATATACTTGTTTTCTAACCTTTGTTTTGTAGATTTTCAAAATACACATGAAGACTTTGACACCCTCAACAAGGGGGAGCTTCTTGTCAAAGCAAAACAATTGCAAAAACATTTGCAATACTTTCACTTAGGATTTCATTATTACTTGACACCCTCACAAAGGGAATCACTTGTCAAGAGGGAGCAAGTTCATCAAAAGACGAAACCTTTTGCAAACATAATTGCAAAACACTCGCTTAGTCTTCCTAATTACTTGATGCCCTCAACAAAGGGAAGCATCCGTCAAGGGGGAGCTAAGACGAGAATTCTTCTCTTCTCTTACTCTCAATTTTTCATATTATTTCTTTTTTACACGTTTTTCTTAAAAACAACGTGTTAGTTTCTTTTCGACGCTCTTTTTGTTTCGATAAAAAGGGGGAGAAGAGAGTAAAAACTCCAATTCAAACATTTACGAATTTTAGTTTTTCCTTAAAATAATCTTATGTTTTGTCATCAACAAAAAAGGGGAGATTGTTAATACAAATAAAGCCGTAAAAACGTTTATTTATATTTTACGATCTTTTATTGTTTTGTCGATAACAAACATAAAATTATTTTAACGAAACAAATAAAATACGTAAATGGTTTGAGCCAATAGTTTACTAACACACTTACATTTTCATATAAAACATTAAACAAAGTAATAGTGTTTACATTTTATAAAAATACATATGTATAACAACTAGTGTTTACATAATATGGAAATGTGCATAACTTATATTGTAATAGGTAATGTAATGGGTAAAAACTAAATACTTGACCCATTGACTAGATACATTGAATGTAGTTGGGTAAAACCTAAAGCCCATGACCCATACCCATGGAGCTTGATCCATAACCCATGACCCATTGCATGACATTATGCATGAAGTCATGTTGGGTATTATCCATGGTCCATGACCTATGACCCATGATCCAATGTCTAGATACATTGTATCTATTTGGGTACCCATGACCCAAAGTCCATGACCCATGACCCATGATCCATGACCCACAACCAAAATAGTGAGGAGCGTCCACGGATCCCTAGGATTACACTGGACGGATCCCACAAGTAAGGGATCCGTAGGATCAGGGGAATAGTAGAGGTTATTGCCTATAAATAGTAAGCCATTTCCTCATTGTAACTTACCCCTTCTTCACATACTCTCTGTTAGTATTGTAAACTCTCTAACCTCAGATCCAAAGGATCTTTCTATGTAGTTTTGTGTTTGTATGATTCTCTAGATTCCTGTTAAAGGGGAGATCGCCACCTCTTGAAGTCGAGCGAGCTCAAGTCCATGGGTTGCCAAGCTTCATCATCATCAAGACTACTGAAGTAATGTTGTTGATAGTTTTTGCCTCCCTCCTTAGAAGTGTTGCGTTGAAGGCATAAGTGAAAGATGCCAAATTGGTCAAGTCGAAGGCATTAGTGAAAGGTGCCATAGAGTCAAGAAAAAGGCATTAGTTAAAGATGCCGAAGGTTCATGTCAAAGGCATTAGTGAAAGGTGCCAAAGGTCTGTGTCGAAGGCATTAGTGAAATGTGCCAAAGAGTCAAGACAAAGGCATTAGTGAAAGGTGTCGAAGGGTTGTGTCAAAGGCATTACTGAAAGGTGCCAAGGGTGTACATTTGATATGGTGCATCGATGTACAAGATAGATTAGTTTGGGTTAAAAGGATCTTGATACATTGTAATAAGGAGTGTGCCTCCTTTGGGGTAGTTGTGTTGTGTTAGGTAGTAGTTCCTCCTTTGTAATGAAACTCGGTATGTAGCCTTGTACCGGATAAAGTGCAGGCGACGTTGTGATAGGTTTGGTTCTAGCTCTTGGAAGAATCCGGTGTCTAGCCTTGTACCAGAAAAAAAGTTGGCGACGTTGTGAAGACTTCTCCGCCACATAAGGAGCTTGTGTGGTGTAGTGCTTACGAACTCTCGAGTAGGTGACTCGGGGAGTGGAGTAGGGCAAGGAAGGTGTCCTTGTAGCCGAACCACTATAAATACTCGCGTTGTGGTTTTGTGTTTCTTACTCTTAATCTTTGCATTACTTATTCATATGTTTATCTATCAACATCTAACAAACACAATCAAATAGATTGACATAAGTCGATCTAAATAGTTTAAAACAAAGTTATAATCGGTAAAACTATTCAACCCCCTTCTAGTTTTCTAAATTATTATTATTATTATTATTATTATTATTATTATTATTATTATTATTATTATTATTATTATTATTATTATTATTATTATTATTATTATTATTATTATTATTATTATTATTATTATTATTATTATTATTATTACCATTATTATTATTTTACTTACAATTTTGCCTCACCGTCTTTTGATATGCTATAACATAAATAACTTGTGATTTATAATTATATCCCTACACTTGCATTTTTGCATAAATATTAAATAACTAATGACCTGAATTGTGAGGATCAAAACATGTGGAGTACTTAAACATTAACGTACATATGAGGGTAATAATTCGATTTTCTTCCCCATTACTTTAAAGATAAACTATTACCATGAGTCTCAATCTTCCCAAAATTGTATTTACAAGATGTGACTCGACTTAGCAACCCTGTAACCAACTAGACAATTAACTAAGGGTTTAACATATATGGTTTCACAATAATGCAATAAAAATGAGTGCATAAATGGAAGACTAAGCCGATTTATGTGTAACTTTTTAGTGGAGGTGTAAACAATGCTCTTAATTAATATTTCGGAATCCACCGAAATATCACGAAAATTGCAAAAGGATAGGCCCAGAGGGTTGTACTAGAGGTATCTTGTACTAAAAATGAGTATATAGCAAAGCTGTGGGGTAATTACTTGACCAATGAATTCAATGTAGTTATAACAAATGTAGGCTAAAAACAAAGGTTATCATAATGCCTCTTATCATTTAGTAAATCCTAACCACGTGAATATGATCTTACTAGCGATCTCGAAATCAACCACTAAAGCAAGTTCTAGAATCTATATACTACCAGTACACTCTTAAGTATTAAAGGTGAATGATTTCCTATATATCTAAGGGCGAACCTCACATTTTTTGGGTGAACTTTTGGGTAGTAAGGTTTTTGTGCTAGCTATAGAAATGCTATTCATGAGACGCTTTTATTATGACTAACGTTTTAATTGTAAATTTCATAAAAAAAAATTAAATTTGTGCTAAAATCACCTTTACAAGTTTTTTTTCGGTTTATTACATAATTATTTAAGAACAAGACAAATAACAAATGTGTGGCTAGTTTCTAAGGTATCCATTTTTACCCTCCCTAAACTCAAATCGAACATTGTCCCCAATGTTCTAAAAGCACCAAAAATGGTAAAGACAAAAATAAAAAGACACGAAAGAAACTACTACTCCTCTGATTTGCTCGGAATGAATGGAAAATGGAAATACAGTTAAATCCTCATTCAAGAAGATGTAATAGTCCAATGATCCTCTTATTGTCCAATATAACCTGTAAGTCTTAAGACAACAAAAATGAAACCACGCATAAAATCAATGAAAGAGAATACACAATGAACCAAATTCAGTATTAACTAGAAAACTAATAATATATAATGCTTGCAAAATAAATTTTACAGGAATCTGGAAATTTATAAAAATTAAATTTCAACATCTAATAAAAATCTGGAAAAAATAAGTCCTACAGTACCTGACGTCATCACTCAGTGAAGGTGACGCCGTCAGGGTAACCTGACAGATTTTACGTTTTGTTTTCTGAAAAAATCTAACTTTTAAAACTTGTAAGTTCCTACAAAAAAATTTCTCGACTCGATACAATCATTTGACTCAAACAAACACACAAACGAGATTAAATATATGCTAATTATAAATTATAAACTTCTCATGTTCGAATTTTGTTTTTGAAAATAATTAAGCATTTCCCTACACTTATCTTTTTGTAAAATAAATTTATATACAATTAAAATGAAATTAAAAACAAAATAATGCATTTTCATAAATTATTCAAAACATGAAAATTAAACAATTATAAGAAAGAGTATATACGGCACAAACAATACTAAAATGAAAACATAAAACAAATAAACATGGGTTTCCTCCCATGAACCGCTTTCTTTATTTACGAGTCTTGTAGTTAGACTCAAAGTCATTCCTACTATGTCATCTCATGCACAAGATCCATATCGAGGATATCGTTTGGATCACCTTTCGTTGAGAATTTTCTCTTAGTATGTATTATTCGGTAGGACCTTTCAAACCTTTCTCCATCGAGATCTATCAGTTCCATCTTAATATGCCAAAATCCATCTCTTTTTTTGGTGGCTTATCCCAATTCCAATTTTTATACAAGTCCCCCGAATGCCATTTGTTTCTCTTAAGTGTAATTGGTATAGCTCCTAGGAATTCACTCATTTTTGTAAACACTAAAGGATCTTTAACTGGGTTGATTTCCGTTTCTCTAGCCAATTCTTGCTCCATGTGTAGCAACTCGTATTTACAGGTCATTACTAGCCTTTAAACTCAAACTATTCACTTTGAACATTTACATATTTACTTTTACGTATAACTGTTAGGTTAAATTGCGTAAACCAAAAAACGACATTTAATGTAAACTGACATTTTTCCAATTTATTTTTGACTATTAATTTGAAACTTTCATTTCTAACGATTAAGTATTTGATGTAAACTAAAACCGGGAGGTTATCTCGGTTATTGCGAAAAACGTCTTTGAACGTGTATCGGCTTTAGACTAAGACTAGTCTACACATAACTAGCGTGTTACGATTTTTTGTACGCCACGTGCATTATTTTTACAAATTTCACATATAGCGCGTACATTTCTCATTTTAGCTCATGCATGCATTCACCACTTTTACACATTGTACCATAATACATCAAATAACAAAACAAACAAAAAAAGAAGCAACACCCCCCCCCCCCATGTACCCACAACAGGCCCCATCAAACAAATCCACATGTTTTTATTTTGATGTGTAACTACTTACACATTTGTTTTATTAATTGTTTTTCCATATGCTTAGTACATCCCATATAAACCTCAACAATATTTGTCATTAACCAAAATTTAACACACCAAATAAGTACCATGCCATTTAGTCTTAACATCATTACTTCCTTACTACACTATAAAAGAAACTAACTAGTTCATTCATTTCTTCACAACAAAAATCAAAACCATCTCTCTCTTTTTCTCTCTAAACACACGACCACACACACATACATATTTCTTCAAGTTTTTCAAGAGTTTTGCAAGTTTTTTGTGCAATAAGTATAATAGTTGGTGCTTTGGTTTGAATATTTTGGGTTATATATATAGTTTAGGTTATATTGGTTCTTTCGTTTTCACTCTACATCATTACTAGTAAGCATTATTTACCTACTCATTTTATTTTTACATGCATCATTTCTACATCTATTTACATCATCTATGCTTGTTTGTGTTTAAAAATATTGCTTTGTAAAGAAAAAGTGTAAAAGATATTACATTATGTGTTTAATCTTGATTTGTCACTTAAAAAGGTTTGATGTTAAAATATATGTTACAACACTTATTTTTAATGTTATGTGTTTGTATTGTTCAAAGGTTGAGAACCATGGAAGTGATATATATATATATATATATATATATATATATATATATATATATATATATATATATATATATATATATATATATATAGTTGGAAAAACATAGCATTAAACGAACATATATTGTTGAACGAGTGTTTTGCGAGCTATATTCGTACATCTTAGAGTTGGATGTAGGAACTTTGAAAAATACACATTTTCTAAGTGTCGAAATTGTGCTGAACTAGCTGTTTCAAGGCCATTTTTAAGCACTTTAAGGCCTGAATTGGGAAAATGTCTAGAGTAACTTTAGTTAGTCCTCGTGTTAGACCCGTATCCCGGATACAAATAGGCCCCACCTTAGATGAAATTGACCAAGGTTTAACGTGATTGGTTAGTAAACGAATGTTATATTGTAGTCAAGCCCGATAGTCAAACTGACAATCAAAGAATGTGTTATATATATGATAAGTATTATATGGCATAAATGGAAAGGGAATAGACTTCAAGGGATTAAGTTGGTATATCCTAAAGTGGTATATTATGTATTGTGGTCAAAGTATAAGATAAAGGAATTGAGGGACCATTTTTTCCATATGACCAAAGTAGTGGAAGTAACTAGATAAGTATCTAGTTATCCCGCATTTTCTTTAAATTTCTATAGATTTCATGGGTGTGATTGTGTGGTCCGGTCTTAGAGAGAAAAAAGGAGGGAATAGGGGTGTAAACGAGACGAGACAGCTCGCGAGCTATTCGAGATCGACTCGTAAACTACTCGAAATCGACTCGATATAAACGAGTCGAGCTCGAGCTACTCGAGTACAATTTCGAGCCGAGTTCGAGCTCGAATATGCTCTGCTCGTGAGGCTCGCGAGCCCTTATCGAGCTTCAATGATATTACACTTTTACCCTTTCATATAAATATAGTTACGTAAAATCGAGTCGAGTCGAGCTTGATATGCCCATTTTTCATCGAGTTCGAGCTTTAAAAGTGGCAATAATCGAGCTCGAGTTGAGTTTCGAGCTCGAGTCGAGTTTTGAGCTCGAGTTTGAGATGACGAGCCGAGTTCGAGCTTGAAATCCAAAGCTCGAACGAGCTCGAGTCATGTTTCGATCTCGAGTTTTACTAATCGAGTCGAGTTCGAGCTTGACAGTATTCGACTCGACTCGGCTCGTTTACACCCCTAGGAGGGAACAAGATGAGTTTGATGACTTAGGAAGATAGAGATGAAGACCTTGTGCTCATGGTCCTTCCTAGCAAAGATTATCACAAGTAAGTAATCTTCCAATCTTGATGTTAATGAAGTTAAGGTTATGAGTTAAGTGGGATTTCATCATATGATCAAAGCATGATCATGGATGATGTAGAAAGGAAGATTAGTATGTTTTAAGGGTTATGTAAACCCTTGATCATGATGTATTGTGTTATCAAGTATTGATAGTGTTTATGGTGATTATAACTTACGATGATGATGGAAGATGATGATGATGGTGGTATTAGGATGGTAGCTTATCTTTGGAAGCTAAGGTAAGTAACTTGATTGATATGTGTTTAATATGATTGTTTCCATATTATGTGATTATGAGTATGGATGCTATAGTTGATAGCTTTGAATTAGTAAGTGTGGCCTTGATAGGTGATTTGCCTAGTTGGTCAACTCAAGTGATAGATTATGAGTATGGATTTGCTAAGGTATGTTGTGATGTTTATGTGCTTAATGTGATTATGACCATATATGCTTAATGGTTGAAGTATTCGTGTTGCATCTATGTTGATCAACGTGTTAATCATGTGTGAATCAAGTTACTTACTAAGCGAAAGCTTATGGTTTTATTGTCTAACCATTTTGTAGGTTTTTATGCTTTTATGGATGGCTTGGATAAGGAATAAGGATGGATTTTGCAGATGGCTAGAAAGTAGTATGCATTTAGGAGCTTAGTATAGAATAGCGAGCTCTATAATGGTATCGTACCCCTGTGAGTCAATTAATGTTTTGTAATAAGTAAACACGTGTCAAAACGTGTGTTAATATTTGTATAATGAATTGGTAGTCATTTGGTACGCTAAAGTACGTTATAAGTGTTTATGGTAAAAGTTAAAGGGGTTTTGGTATAAGTGTATTTATACTCATTTTAGGTTACAAACGGGTCAAATGATTATGGAATTAGTTTATTATATTATGTTAAACATTTCGGGAAAGTTTCGTTAAGTTTCGAGTCTTTGAAGTCGATTTTTCGTAAATGGAGTAAATATGGTCTTATGAAATATTTTCTGCAAGGGGCATATAACCATATGGTAATTTCAGCATATGGTCATATGGTTGCTTCAGAAATATAATAAAGGGCATATGGCCAGCATATGATCATATGGTAATTTCAGCATATGGTCATATGGTTGCTTCAGAAATATAATAAAGGGCATATGGTCAGCGTATGGCCATATGGTAATTTCAGGTCATATGGTTGCTTCAGAAATATAATAAAGGGCATATGGTCAGCATATGGCCATATGGTATTTTGCATATGGTCATACACTCTCATTAGAAGTTTAATAAGGGGTTTTCAGATTTTGGTCAATCTTATAAAAATCATATCTAATAAACCGTAAGTCGTTAGAGGTTGTGCCACCCGTCGTTTTAAAGGTAATTAAGTCTATTTTCAATTAAAAATACTTTTAAGGTCTGTTTCATAATTGATTTTTGTCAGTTCATTAAAAAGTAATAGAAGGTCCGTTATAGTCAAGTCGTTTCCGCGTAAAGTTTTTAATTTTGGTCAAACGGGGCACGGGGCGTAACAACTTGGTATCAGAGCTTCGGTTTAAGTGAATTAGGTTGTCACTATAGGGTTGCCTAGACTTAAACCACTAATAGTTGCGTGTGATATAAGTTTGTAGATATGTAAAGTGTATTGATGCCTTACTTTTAAGGCGAAGTTAGTGTTTATGGTAGAATTGAGATGAGTAAGTAGCTTAGACATAGATTAGTATTTGAAAGTATAAGGTAGGAGACATAGACTATATGATTGAATGCATTAAGAATGTTATAACAGTTATCGGTTAAGTGTTAAGTATTGTTATGTGAAAGCATATGTGATAATAAGTCCATAGTAGTTCGTTACGCATCTAAGTTTCACATGTATGTGATTGATAGCGTGATGTATAGAAGTATATGAGATGAGATGGATACATTTACATGTATATGGTAAGCATATGTGAAAGTATAATTATTGAGAAAGCTTTAGATTAAGCATAAAAAAATAATGAAGTATGATATAAAAGTGAAGTATGCTTATAGCTTGATGCATAGAAAGATAAGATAGAGTTTAATTGTGGTAGTTATATTAAAACAAAGAATTTATGTGATAGTTAGTAAATAGTAGAAGCATGGTTGTTTTCATGCTTAATAAAAGAGATTAGTTAAGTTAAAGCGCATAGTTATGATGTGATAAGATCATGTTACATATATAACATGATAAGTAGAATATGCTATTAATGAATGATCGATGCATGATTAAAGTTTAAAGATTGAAGTAGTATGACATGAATTTAATGCCAATGAATAGATGAGGAGAATAAAGTATGTGAATAAGAAAGTAAAGTTGAGTAGGCTGAAGTTGTGATAGATAGAAGATAAAATGTGTGAGTCAGCTTGAGGTTAACAGAAGATTAGTAGATTGCATTGTGAGAATGCAAGTATAATAATGGACAAGTATTATATCGAACTTGTCTTGATAAAAGCAAAAGTGATAGTGGGAGATGAGATTGCGTGAGGCAATGATATAGTAGTATGTACTTAATGATAAAAGTACATAAAAGATAAAGTGAGTAAACATGATAAGATATAGATAGCTTGGATCTAATGCCCTAGTTATGGTGTCCTTCGGGATGGCCTAGCTTGCCTTTATGGCATGGTGTTATAGCTTGCCTCTATGGCATGGTTGTTAGCTTGACTATGTGGCATGTATGTTAGCTTGCCTTATGGCATGGTTGATAGCTTGCCTTATGGCATGGTTGATAATTTGCCTTTATGGCATTGTGGTATAGCTTGCCTTTCAGGGCATGGTTGTTAGCTTGCCTATCATGGCATGTTGTTTAGCTTGCCTTAGTGGCATGTATACAAGTTTATTGAGATTAGATCCAAGGCTAGAAAAGATGGATAGTGAGTAAGTATGAGTGTTGTGTCGGGTATGGATAAGTGGGATGATTTATAACTTCATTATTTGAATGGACTGGGACGCCTTTTCATTTAAATAGTGAAATTGTGAATCACCGAACCATAAGTTTATATTCTTGATTTACATCATTTGGGACGTCTTTCCATGTAAATGAGGAAGTATAAATGAGTGGTCTTATGTGTATCCAATATGACATGAGTATAGTTAAGAAATGAGAAAGAGAAGTGATGCAGGATTTTTGACTAGGTTTTAGTATTTATAATAGTCTCGTTTACCTATGGTCCACCTTATGCACTCACGGACAGTGTACCCGGTTGTGTGTAGTGTAGTAATCGGTAAACCCGAGGTCGTCCCAAGAGCTATGTGAGCGGATTCTAATTAAGTCTATGTAACACTGTTTTTAACTGGTTTGAGGTTGAAATGATTAATTAACTAATAAACAAGAAATAAAAGCATAAAATAAATAGAGGTTGTGATCAATAAAGGGAAAGTGTGCTAACCTAATTACTCATCCTATCATGTAATGTTCATGTTTTATTACTTCCAATTGATTCAAGTGGGGGTTTAAGTCGCTAGGACAGCATTTGGTTAATTCGTCCTAACCTATCAGCAAAGGCTCCTACCCGACATCAAAGGTTTACCCCTTGGGAGTCGAGTGGTTTCTAGTCACCTAAGCCAATTCATTAAGTACCCTACATGCAAGATTCAAAATAATGAGTGCCCGGGCTCTAGCATCTTAGACACTCATCCCTAACTTCTTAAGTCCATCCGGACGACCGGTGATCATTTGGTCAGTTCACACAAGCGAGGAAGGGTCATTAGTTGGTCAATTCTCACCCTTCCTAACTCTACCTAACTACTTAGGGTCAATTAGTCAATTCTCCTAAGCAACTAGATACGACCGCATTTCAAAACTACCGAAGCTAGGGTAACTACCAACGAACTATACATGCGCACACTAGAAACAGTTATATGGAAGCATGAAAACGTAAATAATACATTCAAGGAATCATAACTAGGCTAGCACCAAAGGTGCTTAGCCGATTATATTAAAAGAAACAATGAATTCGATGTTTAACATAATGAAAGACATGAATCGAAAGTAAAAGATAGAAATGATCACTAATGCTTATCGATATGGAGTGATTCCTCCCTTGGAGATGGCTTCGTAGGCTCCGAATGATCTGCCTTTGGATCCCTCTTCATGTTCTCTGACTTTGAGTTGTGAGTGAATGATGTGAAATGTAGAAATTAGGGCTTGTATTTATAGGCACGATAATAGTTACGGCGTAACTTGAGTTGAGAGTTACGCCGTAACTTCAATAATCCTCCAAATAACATTCTCGTTAAGTAGGTTACGGCGTAACACTTGGGAAAGGTTACGCCATATCTTCAATATAGAACTCTTTTGGGTAGACTACGACGTAATGCTTGTGAGGAGTTACGGCGTAGTTGATAGAGGCACGAAATATTTCTTGACCTAGATGATTACGGCATAACCTTAGTTGGGAGTTACGCCGTAATTGCAGTTAAGTTGGTCTTCTGAGTCAAAACACTAGCTACGGCGTAATGTGAGAGAATGAGTTACGCCGTAGCTTCTTCACAGTTGGCATACTATCATAAATCGTTAGGAAAATCTCTAAATTCGCGTCTCATAAGCTCCAATACTCATAATTTACCTGAAAGTGGAATATAAAGGAATACACGCGTAAATCTATATAAATGATATAAAATATGAGCATTGTCGGGGGAAATTGACACTTAAAAGTCATGACTATTTGATGTTATCAAATATCTCCCAACTTGAACTCTACTTGCCCTCAAGTAGACCTTATTAGAAAAAAATTCTAAAAAGATATCCCCCATTACCTTGAAGATATGAGTTTAAAAATCCCGTATGCTAATATAAATCAAAGCCGGACACCTCACGAAATGGGAAAAAACACCTAAAATCTCTCACATAGTTTAAATGTCAATTTCCGAGTGATCACTCAAAGCACAGTCATAGCATGTATTCTATCATAAGCTTGGCGGATACATAAATCTCCACCACTAGAGTTAAAGACTAAACAATTCTTGAAGGCAATATGGGTGACACAACATGGGTTAAGGGTGAAATGTCATTACTAACCTGTCACGGCAAAGTGGACAAAATCAATCATACATGACCAAATCCATGGCCAAGACACCAAAGATTGCTCGCTTCATCACCTAGACATGCTTCATGACTAAAGGGTAGGATAAGACATGGGACATAATTGGTGTAAAATAAAAGTAACAAAGCAAATAATCTTAACCTATAACCAAGTTGTCACCGCCTACCGTTCATCCAAAGTTCAAGCTTTAGGGTGAAGAAACCGGATCATGATATAACAAGTAGATGTGCCATTAGCGGACGTCATGATGGGCACATTACCTGTTCTTCAACTGTTGGCGCAATAATTACCAACTCAATTCTTCAAATGTGACCGAGGTAGCCTTTTCGATGCTTAATCTTTGATGAGCTCCAATCATAGTGCTTATAACATTGTATTTTATAATAAACAATAAACTACATTTTTTATTTATTTGTTATTATTATTATTATTATTATTATTATTATTATTATTATTATTATTATTATTATTATTATTATTATTATCACTTTATTAAAAAACTCATAGGATTTACAAGAAATTGGTGGGAAGCCGAGAAACCAACTGGGCCACCACACCTCTAGCAATAGCAAAACCAATCCTATTAAAAATATGAAACGCAGCCCGTGCCCCAATGTCTTGAGTCATAGAGAATTGTCGAATACGCTTTAGTAGGGTTACTGCATCCTTCTCAAGTTCTCCAAAAGAAGAGAATGAGAAGGGGAGGAAACCATATCCGATATCCACACATTTAGCATCGTACTTGGCACGTTTACGTTGTGCAGCATCAATAACCGCAAGTCCTGGCATAAAATCAATCATCCTGGACTGTGTCAAGGGCGAAGACCCCGTGAGATCAACACATACATCACGCCTACCATCCCAAGAATAAAGTAATATATCAGCCGGTCGTAAGGATCTGTCCCTATCTCCATAAAGCCCAATATCCACTTCCTTACGAGCTGAAATTCCGGACCGAGAACAAATATCAACAAGAACATCACGCACAATGTTATGTCGATGTTTAATGCCAACAATACCTGCACACGAAACAACATGATCCCCATAAATATCTCCAGTAAAAACCCTAGAACAAGCTGAACACGGTACCTGAACAGTGAAAAGAGGAATGCCCAACCGATAGCACAACACACAACGATAAGTCCTGGCATTCATAGTTTGTCCTAGTCCAGATATCGGAGCCACCGTAAGCCAATCTGAAGTATGATCCTCCTTTAGTGAGCTCCATAACGCCATCTGTCGAGGAGATAGATGGAATGTAGATTCAACAGTTTGGGTAACCCGATCGAAATATATATCTGCCAATTTCTTCATAAGTTTGGGGGCAGCGACCTCGCTAGGGTTACTCAAAAGGTCAATATCCATATTCACATTAAAAGTACATAGAGCATCATCAAAGGAGGGACCAACAGTTAAAATACCAGAACTATAGAGAAGCTTAGTCTGTAGGCTAGCAGATTGAAGTCTAGAAGCAAGGAAGGCATAATTTAAGACATCACCTGCAGAATATACACCAAGCCCCCCAAAAGAAAAGGGTAAGGTGGCGAGTCTCCATTGCCAATCACCAAAACTAGGCCCAGAAGCAGTGAAAATACGCTCCAAAGAAGAACGAAGTGCCGCATTAAAAGAAACCTGAGCACACTCAAAGACCCGAGGGGAACATGTGAATAAACATTATTATATTATTATTATTATTATTATTATTATTATTATTATTATTATTATAAATAAACATCACTTTATTAGAAACTTATTGGATTTACAATAAATTAGTGGGGAGCCGCGATACTAGCTGAGCCCCCACTCCTCTAGCTATAGCAAAGCTAATCCTGCTAAAGATATGAATAGCAGCACGTGCCCCAATGTCTTGGGTTACGAAACACTTTTGGATTCGCTTCAGCAAGGTCACCGCATCCTTCTCAAGTTCCCCTAAAGAAGAGAATGAGAAGGGGAGAAACCCATATCCAATATTCGCGCACTTAGCCTCATATTTGGCGCGTTTACATTGCGCGGCCTCAATCACTGCACTACCCGGCACAAAATCAACCATACCAGTTTGCGTTAAGCGCGATGACCCTGTCAGATCGACACAAAAATCAAGTCCTCTATCCCACGAGTATAGCAAAACATCAGTCGGCCGCAAGGGTCTGTCCCTTTCTCCACTAAGGCCAATATCAACTTCTTTATGAGCCGAGATACCCGATCGAGAACATATATCAACAAGGGTGTCACGCACCACATTATGTCGATGTTTAATACCAATAATACCAGCGCACGATCCAGCATGATCCCCATAAATATCACCCATAAAGACCCTGGAACAAGCTAAGCACGGGATTTAAACAGAGAAAAGTGGAACACCTAGCCGATAACATAACACACAACGGTAGGTCTTAGCATTCATAGTCTGTCCCAACCCAGATATCAGAACCACCCTAAGCCAGTCTGAAGTGTAATCCTCCATTTGCGATTTCCAAAACTCCATCTGTCTAGTAGATAGGGAAAAAGTAGATTCAGCCGTTTGGGTAACACGTGTGAAATATATATCTGCCAGTTTTTTCATGAGTTTGGGGGCAGCGATCTCACTTGGATTACTCAAAAGGTCAATCTTCATTTTCACATTAAAAGCACACAATACAGCATCAAGGGAATGCCAAGAAGTTACAATACCAGAATGTCGGAGCAACTTAGTTTGCAAGCTAGCAGATTGGAGTCTAGACACAAGGAATGCATAGTTTAAGACATCACTCGCAGAATAAACACCAAGCCCTCCAAACATAAAGGGTAAAGTGGCAAGCCTCCATTGCCAATCACCAAAACAAGGTCCAGAAGCAGTGACAATATGCTCCAAAGAAGAACGAAGTGCCGCATCAAACGAAATCTGAGCACGTCAAAAAACCTGGGGAGAGCATGTGCGCATAGCAAAATATAATTTGGAAATACCGGCACAAGCACGAAGGAGCATCAACTCACACTGAGGGTTATTAATCTTAGAAACAACACCCATAAGCTCAATGGTTTTGGCAACCCATTTCATAACAAGCTCACTACTAAAATCAAAGTCCACACTAGCGGGCCCACCCAATAGTTTAACTCCGTGCAAAGGTCGGGCAATATTAGGCGGGAAAACACCCATAATCCTGCTTCTAGGGTCTTCCTTTGGCAAAAAAACCTCAGTTTTATCAATATTGAGGTGCAAACCACAACGAGGTCCCTCAACCATGATAAGCTCTAAAACCTTCCCGAAGACCAAAGTATCTCCAATAATAGTGCCATCATCCAAATACTAAGCTTGAAGAGAAAGGCTAAAGGAGTCTCGAATCTTGCATACCAAAGGATGTAAAACTTTTTTCCAAATCATCACTTTTTTTTTCTTTTTTTTTCACAGCATAACTAAAAACATAACATCCCCCCACTTTAGATGAACATATAAAGAGAATCTGGGGGGCTTCAAATATAAGTCTTTGACGAAAGCGTGATTTCCGAACCTCTCTTCTTGAACATTGAACTTAGGCAAACAATGACTTCCCGATCACAAATTTAGACTACACGATAGGCTAAGGCGAATGGGTGTAATGAAACAATAAATATTGGGTGAACAAAATGAAAGGAATGGCTCAGACGGGTGTATCTAGGGGTATTTTGCACTAAAGGTGAGTGCAACAAAAGGGTTTAACATGGGGATCGAAAAGTCGAGATGATTAATCGATAGACACACAAGAATAGGCTATTTAGGTTTATAATCCTAAAAATATTGCCTTCTCAAACTGATTATTCCATATACATTAAGCGAACTCAACATACCTCGTATATGGTCTCGAAATGATGCAAAGGCCAAGTTCTAAAGTTTACAAGCTACCGGCACACTCATAATTTGGTGGATTTGGGTAAATAAGTGAAAACGAATAAGGCTAATCTCACCATAAAATATCAAGGGTTATAATGTGCTCGGCTAAGGTCTAATCTAGTTAGGTTAAGAAAAACATGTCAAAATTTTAAAAATGGCATAATTTTTCAAAATAAACTAGAAAACGAGGGCAATTAAGTTCAAGTAATAATTCTACTCCCGTCCCCCCACTTGAGATGTACAAAGTCCCTTTTGTACTAAACGTTAAATAAAGGTGAAGAGAAAGTAGAATTAGAGTGAGAACTTCCCTGAAATTGGCTCCTAAAAAGAAAGAAGGCCCACGAAAAAAAATCGTGCCTTCGCTTAAGCATCCACGAGTAAACTTCAATCCCTGAAATCACACTAAACAACAAGCTTAATTCTAAAAAATAAAAAGAAAAACAAAAAGAAATCTAACCCACTTTCGTAGGAATCATGGTTGCATTTAGCATATGCAACAAGCCTTTTAAACCACTTGGTGTCCCAAGTGGACGAGTGTAGTCTCGCGGGGGCTTACAGGGAACATACCCACAAAGTTCATTTAAAACTAATACAAAGTTATTGCGTTAAAACTGGAAAAATTTAAACTGCAGGAAAATTATGACGTAACCCGAAAGAGGAGTTACGCCATAATTGTGGTTAAACCTGGGAATCTGCTACTGGGGATTAGCTACGGCGTAACCATAGAATGAGATTACGCCGTAATGGTTTATAACCTGGAGAGAATCGACACTGAGGATATGTTACGGCGTAACCATGAGGATGAGTTACACCGTAACTTCAGGACAGAATAGGTCCCCGTTTTAATAACTTGTGAATTCATCTCCAATTCTTGCAAAAAAATGTTAAAAACACAAAACCCAACAAAAATGAAATAAAATAAATAAAAATGATAATTCAGGTTGTCTCTCGAAAGAGCACTTTTCTTTATTACCGAGTCTTTAAGTTAGACTCAAAGCCATGGGGCTTTATGGTGGCCTTCGAACCTGGCCAACTTCTTTCATGTCTTTCATCAGGTTGTGTCTGACCCATGCGACATTATTATCGGTACGAAGAAACTCCTTTGTCTCAATTTTTCGAATCATGGAGAACTTTTCGCCCGACCCCAAGTGGTACTTTGTAATTTCAAAATTTTCAGCTATAATCGGTGGCGGCCTTTTGTACGAAATACCAAAAAGTTTGCACCTCCGTTGTTCGAATGCCTCATCATCTGGGTCAGTGAACCCGTCATGACCTTTTAGTTCAAGGTAGTCCAAAATTCCCTCAATGTCATCATCATCGGACTCAGTTCCTTTAAATCACTAGTCATCTAGTAATTCCTCAATAAGCACACGCTTACACTCTTCTTTTTCACCACCCCATGTATCTTTGCTATCCTCATTCATCACCTCACTAGTATCGTTAGGAATCTCTTCACCTGGGTCTTCTTCACTCGTGCACCCCTTTCAAATTTTTTCTTAGTGGAAGCTTCCATTTTTCCATACTTGATTTTAACCTAATCGTCAAATCCCAACTTATCTAACCAAGGTAGCTCCGTTCTTTCATTGTCATTAGTTGAGGTCCACAAAAATTTGTCATCCCCAACTCTTGCTATGCTACCCCCCTCCTTCGTTACAGTCATTTTTAAATGGGTTACAAGAAGCCTAAAATACTTTACCAACGGTCTTTACCTTTTCACACCAATGCTTCCGAACTAAATTATCGTTGGTGTTGCTTGAGGGATCATCTTTGCATGAGGTATCATCCTTGATTGACTTTTCATCCACGAACTCTCTCTGTTGGAAGCAATGTTCTTCGTAGTCGAGCTTGAGCTTCCTTAGTAAACCTGCATTAATAATAGCATCCCCGAATCTTATCGTATACCAATCATGGAAAGATAGATTTTTCTAACTTGATATCGTGTCTTTCTAGCTCATGGGGGCATGTCCTTCAACCTTCATATTTCCACCCCCATAACAATACTCGCGAAATGGATTAAAATGTAGGCCATGCTCGTGTATATTCATCTTCCACGATCATTATCGGATTGCAGCAATGTTTAATAGGGGGTTCCTCTATTTCCTTGATTGAGAATCTTATCAACCTTTCATCATCGTTTGTTGTAGACCACATGTACTTGTTATTTTTAACCCTTTCTTTGTCGTCCCTTCCATGGGAAATGTCATTATGAGGGTTACAGGAAGCCCAAAGGTCGTACCATTTATCATTGTCCACTGGTATTGCCTTGCACCAGTGGTACTTCCTCTTGGATGGGGATTTTGTGACCATGTTCGGATTACCAGGCCAAGTATCAATGACTTCCTGATTTATCAAATTCAAGAAATTCATCGGACCAAGTATTCCAGTTATGCCATAACTCGGATGTGGGATTACGGCGTAACTGGATTTTGTCAAGACTTCCAGCTTCATTTTCCTACACCATGCTAGAGCTATCGTTAGACGCACCATTTTCAGAAAAAATAGCTTTGCATACTATCGGTTTGCTTTCTTGTGCTTCATTCCTTCTTTGTACTTCATCGCTAAGTTTACCAATCATGGTTTCCAAATTTTTTAGCGATTCATCATGAATAAAAAGGCTCTTATTTATATTTTCTTGAAAGTTCTTTAGCCATTCCTCATGCTCCTTTTGTGTCTTAGTCGAGTCTTCAAGATACTTGCTGATTGTATCCTCCAGATTAGACCTTCTTTCCCCGAAAGGCCCACGATTGTAATATGCAGGAGGTCCTCCATGATAACCATTACCGTTTTCGTTTGACCCTTAGAATGGTCTATTTGCTTCACCATATTTCACTTCTTCAACTTTACTATGATCGTTAATAAGAGGACAATTTTTAGTGAGATGTCCTCCCCCATAGCTTTCACATCCAACTTGGATAGCGTGCACACTTTCCTTGAGCTTTAGCATGTCACGACCAAGATTTTCAAGCTTGTTTGTAATGGCGGCAATTCCATCAAAACATCCTCCTAAACTTTTATGGTTACCTCAATCGTGCCACTTTTGAGAATGATCGGCCATTTTTTGAATGGCTTCAATGGCAAGAGTGGGGTGATAACGCTCAAATTGTGCATGTTTTTAGTAACGTTATCCATGATTTTACGTGTGTTATTTGGTTATAAACATATACTTTTTTTTCTTAATCGTATCAAAGTGTGTTTGCTAGTTCATTTGTAGCCAAGTACAGGAAATAGGAGAAAAAGAAGAAAAAAGAAGTAAAATACGAAGATTTCACCATGTATGAAGAATTCCTGAGAAAATCAAGACTTCTGGAGTATATTCGAGAAGATAAAGTCATCAAGATAGTTGTCCAAAGACTCAAGAATAATGTTCAAGAAGGAAAACGAGAAAGAAATGAAGAAAAGAAGCTTAAACGAAGAAATATTGGAAGCCTCGTTGTTCCCGACACACCTTCACCATTTTGGCCATAACTTTTGCATACAGACTCCGTTTGACCCCCCGTTTACGGCAACAGGAAGCTAAGAGAAAGATCTACAAGTTTGATTCAGGTCATTTTCTGTCAAAAGGCTCCAACCGATCGGTAGGAGCCCGCAACTGTTTCAGTTGGAGCAAAGTTTTCAGACCAGCCGAAATGGCTGGAGCCCTGACCGATTCGGCTGGGAGGCCTGGTTATGCTATTTCTTCATCACTAAAACTCCAAACTTGTCCCAAACGATTCTAGGTCCTTCCTACATGTATTCTAGTTTCCAAGCTCCTTGGAGGCCAAGTTGAGCATTAAACACCCTAGGCCTTGGTTCAAGTATAAATAGACCCCTTTGCAACCTCATTTCATGCACCACAACTTGAGATCCCTTCTCCATCCCTCTTATCCCTTTCCACCACCACTCCATATCTAGATGTGAAATTCGAGCCTGCACCCTTAAGGACGAATTTCCACCTATTACAACATCCCTCTCACAACTTACCTTCCCCAAAGGTGTGAAATTCAAACCTCCACCCTCAAGGACGAATTTCCACCAATTATCCTATCCTAACTTGTGTGAAATTCAAGCCTCCAGCCTTAAGGATGAATTTCCACTAACTTATCTTCCCAAAAAGACCACAAACCTCTGGCAAATTCATGTAGTGTGCTCAAGGGTTGTTGAAGGCGTTTGGACATCATTTTCAGGCTTGGTAGAACTATTGTAGTTGATTGGAGGCTTGAAGGTTGCTATAATCCTTCATCTTGGCCAATTGTAATTCATACATTGGGTAAACCTTGTTACTTTTATATTTCCTTATGTTTGTTATTGATATGATTATTGAGGTTTTGTGTTTTATTAAAATAACCATGAATATGAATGTCTTGATACTTGTTTGGCTCTTATGATAACTTGTGATCATTTGTCTAAACATGTATGTTCTTTGTGTGCTTGTTCTCATATTGCTTTTCTTAGTGGTTTGATCCATGACAATCATAACCACGACCTTGTTACTTGCTTAAACAAACAAACGACACTTGTAGTGCAACCAAGTCTCTTGAGACGACCTTGATTTACCAAAACCTATACTACAACTTGAATAGGGTATACATTCCCGAATGTGTTCCTAGTTAACCGGTAATTCTTGCATATAAATTTAAAAGCTCGATGAAACCCATCAAGTTTTTGGCGCCATTGCTGGGGATTTGGTTTTTGTTCTTAGGTGTTTGTTTGTTTGCTTGTTTGTTCGTTTGCTCGTTATATTGATTGATTGCTTGTTTGCTAGTTTGTTAGAATGATATATTGATCTTTCTCATGAATGATTGTTTCTTTGCTATTGTTTGATTGCTCTTGATGTTTGCTTGAATGCTTGTCTTTTTCTCAAAATCTCTTAATTTCTCATAATTGCTCAAATGATCTTGGCATCAAAATCAAGTTTTAAATGTTGGGATTTCGTTTCATGTGTTCTAAAAATACTCATTTCAATGATTGCTTTCTAAGTGTGCTCGAAATTGTTTGCGAAAAAACCACCCAAAACTACTCCAACCGATCGGTTGGAGCTCTCGGTAAATATTTTTCAAAAAGTCATTTTAGAGTCGTAAAAAAAAGAATTAAAAAAAAAAAAATCGCCTCCAACCGATCGGTCACTACCCGTAACCGAATCGGCTGGACCAATCGGTAAAAAAAAAAATCCGCGTGTTTCTTGTTTCATGTGATTGTGTTTTATATGTTATGGATCTCTTGAATGTTTTTGTGTTCTTTTTGTTCTTGTTATTCTAGTTTAGATTAGTTCCGTGTTAATTCTAAATAAGATTATCTTGTTTTAGATTGTCCTATTTTGATTTGTTTTGTTTTACGTGAATAATCGTGATTGTTGCATTCGTGTCCTTATTAGTTTTCTCAGTTAATGTTCTTGTTCGGTTTAGCTTTATTAGTTCTCGTTATAGTTATGTTCTTAGTTTGTAAATATGTGTTTTATTTGTGTGTGTTTTTGTGTTCGTCACGTTCTATGTTCTTGTTTTACTTTATCAATAAAAGGTTTGAAATAAAACTTGTTTTTTGTTATAATTAAAAAAAATCCCTTCCAACTGATCGGTTACCCCCGTAACCGGTTCGGCTAGATGATTGGTCAAATTTGGTTCATTCCAACCGATCGGTTAGATCCCCTGACCGATCGGCTGGAGTAATCTGTTAAAAAAAATCCGTTTTTATTTTTTATTTTTGTGCGTTTGTGTTTAGATAAAATAAGTTTAAATGTCTTTTTGTTTTTGCAAGAGTATCATTTCTTTTATTTTGATTTTGCATTTTAAGTTTTTTTAATTTTTAGTACATTGTAAATAAATAAGTACATGTTTTTTTTTTAAATAAAAATGTTTTGAACTTTGTGGGTATGTTCACTGGAAACCCTCACGAGACTATAACTCGTCTACTCGGGCCATCGAGGGGTTTAAAGGCTTGTTGCATACGCTAAATGCAACCGTGATGCCTACGAAAGTGAGTTTTAGAATTTTACGCGTTTTTGTAGTTTAGTTTTTTTTTGCAGATTTAATAAGCTCTTGGAGGAAGGGTTGATTGGATTGTTGGTGACGTTATACTTGGGATTGGACATGTTTGAAAGATAAATCGATTGATCTCACACGCTTATGCTAGCGTTTGCTTAGCACCTTATCATTTGGAGTTTGATCGTGATGTTTAGCCCGGGAAGTTTCGTTTCTCTTAGACTTATAGATTTACATTTCCCTATCTTACATGCTTCGTAGTTTAGTTTTCACAATTGATTTATTTTGTTTCCTTGTTATTTTTGCCTTTTTTGTTTGTTTGGTAGATTACTTTATAAATTGACTTCTTTTAGTCCCTCGAAAGTAAGGCTCACCCATTGTAAACAAACTGTGTGAGAGGTGTAAGGCGGGTCTCCCTGATTCCCTAAAGAAGTTGGGTTTTTAATATGCTTCGCGCTGACCTGCTTCTCCGCTTCTTTGTGCATTTCAATGGAGCTACCGAGAACTCGTGGGACAAGAATAAGTCATTTTTTTTAATAATATATATATATATATATATATATATATATATATATATATATATATATATATATATATATATATATATATATATATATATATATAAAGTCGTAACTAGATTTTTTTTTTAAAATTTCTCGTAGTAATAATAGTAATAATAATAGCAATATTTTTGTTATAGTCGTTAAGTTATTTTTCTTTTGTGTGCTTAACTTAAGTGTGGGGGAAGTTAAATGGGAAAAACAAAACTCGTTTTTAAATTTCCAAAACTTTTGGGCCAATTTTAATCTTTGTGAACTTGTTTGCCCTCAAGATCTAGTTGTTTTCACGCTTATAGGATAATATACTAGAATAACTGGATCAACCCACTGGTGAAATCGGTAATTTTAAAAAATTCGAGATGTGTCCCGATTAATATTGCAATCCATTCTGGGATCGATAACATTTGCTAGCGCATTTATAGCCTTTTCCACTAAATTGTGAGGATTTGAGCCTATTTCATATATAGCATACATCTTTTATTCTTAGATCTTTTTGCTATGAGCGTGCCGGTGATTTTATTTATTCTAGAACTTGTACTTGTAAATCATTACCAGACCACAGTAAGAGCACATTCGTGTGATATAAGTGTATATGCGTGATAAAGAGGCGACCTTAGGAATAAAACCAAATGGCCTTCCATTTTACATCTAATAATATATTAACTAACCACATCGGTTAGGTAACCACCCTTACATGGACCCATTTGTTAGCACTCATCTTTAGAGCTAGATACCCTTAGTACACCCCTTTGAGCCTTCCCTTTCTTTTTGTTAAATCCATAAAAAAACAAAAAAATATTTTACACTTTAAACCTTAGCCTTACCCTTGTCAATGTCTAAATGGTGGGTTGCTAGTTACTTGGTATGATTGGATTGTTTTTGATGATTATGAGTTAGCCGCACTTTGCCATTCGTGTGTGCCATTTCGACAAAGATGAAGATTGATCACCTTTATATTTTGTATTTTTGTGGTAATGCTTATACGAAGTGTGGGAAGATGTGATGTATGAAAAAAAAAAAGTTGTAAAAAAAAAGAATAAGTCATCGGAAAAAAAAATAAAAGAAAAAATATATGTGATGACAATTATAACCAATGTGCTTTATTATTAGGTAGATGAAGTATGTGTAAGATATCGATTAGCCAATGTGCTAAGACGTGATATATATATTTGGTAATCGATATGTGAAGAGAAGTTAGTAGCTATAATCATTTTCGGGTTCGTGGATTGTTCGGTACCTAGCAGCATTGGGAATTAGACTTGAGTTTATTCTTCTTTATTTTTCTTTAACACCAATTGCATAAATATTCCCATGCCTTTATCCCTTCCCTTTTGGCTTTGAGAAAATATGAAGTACGTGAATATTTTTAGTGACCATCCGGTTCTTGAAGGATCGAATGACGCACCAGCGATCTAGCGCATATTTTTGGTGACCATCCGGTATGCGAATAACGCGCCAGCGATCCAAGGTATACTCTAGTGACCATCCGTTGTTTGACTTAATCAAGAATTCGCGCTAGCGATCTATTATATTCTTGTATGTAATGTTTGAACAAAAGCCTAGATAAACCCTTTTTAGCCTAACCTGAATAAAAGCCCTCTTTAGATGTTTACACTTGGTGCTTACGCCACGTCGGTGGAGTTTTGTTTCTTGTACAAGCCTATGGTAATATTTAGATCATGAAATATGAGTGTACTATTCCTTAATACTATCCACCACTAAATAAATTGAGTGTTGAGAGAATTATACATCCATTCCTTTTCGTGAGGTGCTTAGCCATGTTATCAAGCGAGAGAATTCATGGGGTATTGTCAAACATCTCGATTTTTCACCTTTAAAAGCTTAAAACGATGAATCTTATCTTGTACTTGTACTTGGTTGATTTGCATCATATTTTTATTAATCATATTTTATGCACCATGTGGGTTTTATTTTTCTTAATTTCTAGATTTTCTTGAGGACAAGCAAACCCTTAAGTGTGGGGAAGTTTGCGCTCATTTTTCGCTTATTTGTATATATGTTTGTTACTCAAAAAAAAAAAAAAAAAAAAAAAAAAAAAAAAAAAAAAAGCCAAAAATATTTTGATTTAAATTTTCTTTTCGTTTTGTCATTTAGGTATGTAGTTAAAATTTTCTTTTCTTAGATTTGCTTGAGGGCAAGCAAAATTTAAGTGTGGGGGAATTTGATAACGCTCAAATTGTGCATGTTTTTAGTAGCGTTATCCGTGATTTTACGTGTGTTATTTGGTTATAATTATATGCTTTTGTTGCTTAATCGTATCAAAGTGTGTTTGCTAGTTCATTTGTAGCCAAGTACAGGAAAGTGGAGAAAAAGACGGAAAAAGAAGTAAAATACGAAGATTTCTCCATGTACGAAGAATTCCTGACAAAATCAACACTTGTGAGTATATTCGAGAAGATAAAGTCATCAAGATAGTGGTCCAAAGACTCAAGAATAAAGTTCAAGAAGGAAAACGAGAAAGAAATGCAGAAAAGAAGCTTATACGAAGAAATATTGGAAGCCTCGTTGTTCCCGACACACCTTCACCATTTTGGCCATAACTTTTGTATACGGACTCCGTTTGACCCCTGTTCATGGCCACGGAAAGCTAAGAGAAAGATCCACAAGTTTGGTTCATGTCATTTTCTGTCAAAAGGCCCCAACCGATCAGTTGGAGCCCGCAACCATTTCAGTTGGAGCAAAGTTTTCAGACCAGCCGAAACGGCTGGAGCCCTGACCGATTTGGCCGGGAGGCCTGGTTATGCTATTTCTTCATCACTAATACTCCAAACTTGTACCAAGCGATTCTAGGTCCTTCCAAGCTCATTGGAGGCCAAGTTGAGCATTAAACACCCTAGGCCTTGGTTCAAGTATAAATAGACCCTTTTGCAACCTCATTTCATGCACCACAACTTGAGATCCCTTCTCCATCCCTCTTATCCCTTTCCACCACCACTCTATCTCTACGTGTGAAATTCGAGCCTCCACCCTTAAGGACGAATTTCCACCTATTACAACATCCCTCTCTCAACTCACCTTCCCCAAAGGTGTGAAATTCAAGCCTCCACCCTTAAGGACGAATTTCCACCAACTATCCTATCCCAACTTGTGTGAAATTCAAGCCTCCACCCTTAAGAACGAATTTCCACAAACTTATCTTCCCCAAAAGACCACAAACCTCTGCCAAATTCGTATAATGTGCTCAAGGGTTGTTGAAGGTGTTTGGACATCGTTTTCCGGCTTGGTAGAACTATTGTAGTTGATTGGAGGCTTGAAGGTTGCTATAATCCTTCATCTTGGCCTATTGTAATTCATACTTTGGGTAAACCTTGTTACTTTTATATTTCTTTATGTTTGTTATTGATATGATTATTGAGATTTTATGTTTTATTGAAATAACCATGAATATGAATGTCTTGATACTTGTTTGGCTCTTATGATAACTTGTGATCATTTGTCTAAACATGTATGTTCTTTGTGTGCTTGTTCTCATAATGCTTTTCTTAGTGATTTGATCCGTGACAATCATAATCACGACCTTGTGACTTGCTTAAACAAACAAATGACACTTGTAGTGCAACCAAGTCTCTTGGGACGACCTTGATTTACCAAAACCTATACTACAACTTGACTAGGGTATACTTGGCCGAATGTGTTCCTAGTTAACCGGTAATTCTTTCATATAAATTTAAAAGCTCGATGGAACCCATCAAGGGGTCATCCCCGGAATTGGTCCCTGATAGTCCAACATTTTTCTTGTAGCTACGTTGATAACTTTGTAGAAAATATTGATCTTTTGTTGGCTATTTAGGTCATGAGTGGGACACTTGTAAATTAGATCATTGTATCTATCCCAAGCTTGATACAATGTCTCATCGCCTTATTGCTTAAAATTATGGATCTCCACGAGTTGATTAGATATTTTCGAAGGAGGACAATATCTTTGAATGAAATGTTTCTTTAGGAGAGCCCATGTATCAACTGCCCCATCAGGCAATCTATCAATCCATCTTCTTGCTGCCTCAGTAAGTGTTATAGGGAAGACTCGGAGAATAACCGCGTCATGAGAAACACCAAGTGTGTTGAAAAATCTTGCGATGTACAAGATACTTTCAACGTGTTCGTAAGCATCTTCGTCTTTATTTCGGGAGAAAGGGGTAGCTCGTAGCTCCCTCATAAAATGTTCTTTGATCTCAAAATGGACTTCAGCTCCAATAGCCGGCCTAACGATCCCCGGCTCTTGTTAATCCCTAGTCATAGCCAAATATTCCTCGAAAGTGAGTTTATAAATGTCCACAACTGCCATGGTACCTGAAACTTAAAGGAAATCGTTAGAAAAGAAAATTTTAACAAAAATTAAAGACTTAACAAAAATCCTAATATAACTCCCCGGCAGCGGCGCCAAAAACTTGATGCAGGATTTCTGACCAAGTTATAATATTTATAATAGTCTCGTTTACCTATTGTCCACCTTATGCACTCACGGGCAGTGTACCCGATCGTGTGTAGTATAGTAATCGGTAAAAACGAGGTCGTCCCAAGAGCTATGTGAGCGGATTCTAATTAAGTCTATGTGTCACTGTTTTTAACTGGTTTGAGGTTTAAATGATTAATTAACTAATAAACAAGAAATAAAAACGTAAAATAAATAGAGGTTGTGATCAATAGAGGGAAAGTGTGCTAACCTAATTACTCATCCTATCATGTAATGTTCATGTTTTATTACTTCCAATTGATTCAAGTAGGGGTTTAAGTAGCTAGGACAACATTTGGTCAGTTCGTCCTAACCTATCAGCAAAGGCTCCTACCCGACGTCAAAGGTTTATCCCTTGGGAGTCGAGTGGTTTCTAGTCACCTAAGCCAATTCATTAAGTACCCCACATGCAAGATTCGAAATAATAAGTGCCCGGTCGGTAGCATCTTAGACACTCATCCCTAACTTCTTAAGTTCATCCAGACGACCGTTGATCATTTGGTCAGTTCGCATAAGCGAGGAAGGGTCGTCAGTTGGTCAATTCTTACTCTTCCCAACTCTACCTAACTACTTAGGGCCAGTTGGTCAATTATCCTAAGCAACTAAATAATACCGCCTTTCAAAACTACCGAAGCTAGGGTAACTACCAACGAACTATGCATGCATACACTAGAAACAATTATACGGAAGCATGAAAACGTAAACAATACATTCAAGGAATCATAACTAGGCTAGCACTAAAGGTGCTTAGCCGATCATATTAAAAAAACAACGAATTCGATTTTAACATAATGAAAGACATGAATCGAAAGTAAAAGATAGAAATGGTCGCTAATGCTTATCGATATGGAGTGATTCCTCCCTTGGAGATGGCTCTGTATGCTCCGAATGATCTGCCTTTGGAACCCTCTTCACGTTCTTTGACTTTGAGTTGTGAGTGAATGATGTGAAATGCAGAAATTAGAACTTGTATTTATAGGCACGATCCTAGTTACGGCATAACTTGAGTTGAGAGTTACGTCGTATCTTCAATAATCCTCCAAATAAAACTCTCGTTAAGTAGGTTACGGCATAACACTTGGCAACGGTTACGCCGTATCTTCAATACAAAACTCTTTTGGGTAGACTACGGAGTAATGCTTCTGAGAAGTTACGGCGTAGTTGATGGAGGCGCGAAATATTTCTTGACCTATGATGCAGGTTTTACTGACCAGGTTTCAATATTTATAAGTGTCTCGTTTACCTGTGGTCTACCTTATGCACTAACGGGCAGTGTACCCGATCGTGTGTAGTGTAGTAATCGGTAAAACCGAGGTCGTCCCAAGAGCTATGTGAGCGGATTCTAATTAATTCTAATGTCACTGATTTTAATTGGATTAAGGTTGAATTTATTAATTAACTATAAAGGTAAGAAATAAAAGAAAGCGAATAAAGGCAAAGGTTGTGACAATAGGGGAGAAGTGTGCTAACCTAGTTACTCATCCTATCAAGTTATGTTCACGTCTAATTACTTCCAATTGCTTCAAGTGAGGGTTTATGTGGCTAGGACTGCATTTGGTCAGTTCGTCCTAACCTATCAACAAAGGTTTCCACCAGAGATCAAGGTACTACCCTTGAAAGTCCAGTTGTTTTTAGTCCCCTAAGCCAAGTCATTAAGTTTCGCTACATGCAAGATTCATAAGAATGAGTGCCCGGGCGCTAGCATCTTAGACACTCATCCCTAACTTCTTAAGTTCATCCAAACGGCAGGTGATCATTTGGTCAGTTCGCACAAGCGAAGAAGGGTCGTCAGTTGGTCAATTCTTACCCTTCCCACTCAGTCTACCTACTTAGGGTTAGTTGGTCAATTCTCCTAAGCAACTAGACACTACCGCCATTCAAAACTCCTGAAACAAGGGTAGCTACCAACAAACTATGCATGCATATACTTGAAACAATTATACGGAAGCAATGTAAACATAAACATAACAATTAAGGAATCATAACTAGGCTAGCAACAGAGGTGCTTAGCCTATCATATTAAATGAAACAATCAATTCAATGTTTAACATAATGAAATACATGAATCAAAATTAAAAAGAAATATAATCGCTAATGCTTATCGTTAGGGAGTGATTTCTCCCTTGGAGATGGCTCCGTATGCTCCTCAAGTTCTGCCTTCATTCCCCTGCTCATGTTCTCTGCTTTCTGGTGTGGAGTAAATGATGTGAAATGCAGAATTTAGGGCTGGTATTTATAGGCGAGATCTAGTTACGGAGTAACTTAAGTTGAGAGTTACGCGTAACCTATATAAATCCATAATTGCTCTCATTATAGCTGGTTACGGCGTAACACATGGAATGAGTTACGCCGTATCTTCAATACATGTTACAAAATCATTATTACGCCGTAATCGTTGGAAAGAGTTACGGCGTAGCTTGCAGCAACATGGAACATCATTTAACCTAATTGGTTACGGCGTAATCCTAAGATGGAGTTACGCCGTAATCTGCTATTGAGTTGGTCTTCTGAGTCACGCTCTTGTTACGGTGTAATGTGAGAGAGGAGTTATGCCGTAATTACTTCACAGTGGGCATACTATCATATATCTTCAATAACTTTCCAAATTCGCGTCTCTTTAGCTCAAATGCTCGTAATTCTCAAATGCTCGTAATTTACCTGAAAGTGAAATATAGAGGAAAACAAGCATAAATCGGTATAAATGATATAAAATACGAGCATTATGGGGGAAATTGACACTTAATATTCAGGACTATCTGATGTTATCAAATATCCCCCCACTTGAACTCTACTTGCCCTCAAGTAGACCTTATTAAATAAATTTCTAAAGAGATATCTCCCATTACCTGGAAAATATAAGTTTAAAAATCCCTTATGCTAGAATAAAACAAAGTCGAACACGTCACGAAATGGGAACAAAACACTCGAATCTCGAAATGATGCAAAGGCCAAGTTCTAAAGTTTACAAGCTATTGGCACACTCATAATTTATTGGATTTGGGGTAAATATTTGGAAACGGATAAGGCTAATCTCACAATAATATATCAAGGGTTATAATGTGCTCAGCTAAGGTCTAATCTAGTTAGGTTAAAAAAAACAAGTCAAAATTTTAAAAATGGCATAATATTTCAAAATAATGTTCAATAGATAATTCTACTCCCTTCCCCCCACTTGAAATGTACAAAGTCCCTTTTGTACTAAACATTTAAATAAAGGTGAAGAGAAAGTAGAATTAGAGCGAGAACGTCCCTGAAATTTTCTCCTAAAAACAAAGAAGGACCACGAAAAGAATCGTACCTTCGCTTAAGAATCCATGAGCAAACTTCATTCCCTGAAGTCATACTACCAACAAGTATAATTCTAAAAAAAGAAAAATAAAAACGAAAAGAAATCTAACTCATGTTCGTAGGAATCATGGTTACATTTAGCGTATGCAACAAGCCTTTTAAACCACTTGGTGTCCCAAGTGGACGAGTGTAGTCTCGTGAGGGCTTACAGGGAACATACCTACAAAGTTCATTAGAAAACTAATACAAGGTTATTGTGTTTTAAAAATAAAGAATTAATACTGAGGATAGTTACGTCGTAACTCTTAGAAGAAGTTACACCGTAATTATGGCAAAACCTAGCAGACGCTACTGGAGTGTAGGTACGGCGTAACCATTGCATGGGATTACGCCGTAATCGGTAATGCTCTAGGAGGATCGCTACTTAAGGTGTGTTACGGCGTAACCATTGGAATGAGTTACTCCGTAACTGTGTACAGATCAGGTCCTCGTTCAGGCTGCTACATCAAACTTCTCTGATTCCCTGTAAAAATGGTTAAAAACATAAAACCCAACAAAAATGGAAATAAAACAAATAAATGGGATAATTCGGGTTGTCTCTCGAAAGAGCACTTTTCTTTATTAACGAGTCTTTAAGTTAGACTCAAGGCCATGGGCTAGAAATGTTTGTTTGTCATTTCGTGGATATGGCAATCCCCACGTTGAATCCAACTGATAAGATTATCATCCCGTTTATAGTCCGTGCCAAGCTCTAAGCACCCCAAATAAAAAAATATATCTTTTGGTACGGGTTCAATCCCTTTGGCCTTATCTTCTTCACTAATGTCAAGCAGTGGCCGAGCATGGCTTAATTGCTTCTTTGTCCAACTCTTAAAGTTATTAACAGTTCTTAGCATTCTAAAAACTGTTTTATCATCACCAATTTTTAACCACACTAGCCCTTCCGTTTCATTCTTATCTAGCCCCGATAATTCTTGAAAGGGTTTCCTGAAAATTACCCTGGTGAGTCCATCCTCCACGAACTCCCTAGTGTTATCTAATACCACAAAATCGACCAAGAATGAATGTGTTCCAACAAAGATATGAAAATTTGTTGTGATCCCCAGAAAATTATTCCCTTTATACTCTAATTCTTTTACCATAACTTGGTTGTAACATTCCTTCGATATGGTGTTTATCGGGGAATTTGTGTCGATGAAGGGGTGGAAGTCAATGGACCCAATCTTACATGAAATTTTTAGTTGATGGATTCGAGTTCCCATCTCGTAAAACTTAGGTTGGTCAGATCGTGAAAAAGTCTCCTCAGAATTGTTGTGCCAATGGACCATGTCGATGTCACTAGAAAAATCGTCGGCACTGATTCCCAAACCATCTTCTTCTTCAAAGCTAACAAACACATCAAAATCTTTTCCCGAAGTGATATCGCCAAGATTTGAAGGGGTCTTTGGGGCATCACTTAGAAATTCCTCCAACGCATCACCAAAATCGTCGATAGGGTCAATTGCGCAAACCTTTTGAGGGATGGATAGAAGTTCATGTATTTTGAATGTAGCAATTTCCCCATTATCTTCAAGTGTCATCTTTCGAGCAAAGACATCAACTTTCATCTAGGTAGTAGTGAGCATGGGTCTACCGAGAATGATAGGTATCCTGTTATCTTCGAGAATATCCAGGATCACTAAATCCATCGAGAAAAGGAACTTGTTGATTTTCACCAATATGCTTTCTACAATCCCCAAAGGTGATTGCATGGATCGATCAGCCATTTCTATTTTCATTTTTGTCGGCTTAAGATTTCCGATTCCCATGCGTATGAACATTAAACGAGGCATTATGCTAATTCTTGCTCCAAGATCAGCTAAGGCGTTACACATGTTAAGATTCCCAATCAAGCAAGGGAGAGTGAAGCAACCTAGATCTTTTTCTTTTTGTGGAAGTTCATTTATTAGAATTGCTGAACATCTTTCATTTAGTTGAACTGTCTCATCGAGATCATTCTTCTCATTACTTAATTCCTGCAAAACATTGATAGGATTAGTTCTAATGGAATTAATTAGAGGGATGTTTACCGGAAGAGCTCCGATATCGTGAAGTAAGAGTTTCTCCTTGCTAATTCTTATTTTGACCTTCTCAGAGAAGGTAGTTGGCTCCTCAAAAACTGTTTCAATCGAATTAACAATTTCTTCATCCCGTGCAACAAGATAATCCGTTATGGCTTTTGAGCATAAGTCCACATTCTTTTCCAATCCTTTGATCCGGTCTTCATGAATCTTAAGGGAAGATACCATGCTCTCTACGAATTTTTTCATCATTTTTTAAATCTTCTCGTCACGTTCCTTTGATTCTTCAATGTGATCAAGAGTCATCTTTTCCAAGCTATTTTCAACCTTGGCCCCAAATACACTTTTTACTTTTTCTACCCTACAAGCTTCACTTTCACTATCCCTTTCCAGTCTTCGCTTTTCAAACATTGTACCATAGTCATTTTCCCTCTTGGTCAATGTTTTCATTACCTTGTGTTAGGACCCTTTATCAATCCATTTCACACAATAAAAGTAGAAAGATGAAGCAAAGATGTGATGGTACAAGAGATGTATGTATATGTTTTAGAGAGAAACGGAATAGAAGACGAAACAATATTTCATATGAAAACACACACAAACACACTCAAGCACACCCTTCAAATGACCATTTGAGGGGTATTTATACTACAAGACAAAATGCCCTAATGGGCTTGGCCATGGGCTTCGAGGATATGGGTTGGACTTGGATTGGATTACAAATGGTAAAAGGCTAGCTTAACTTAACTAATAGCCATTTAGCTTAGCCCAATCCACGAGCCCGTTGACTATTCTATCACGATATCTAACACACGTTACAAAGTTCCTAAACGTGAATGACCATCACTTCTATTAATTATTATCAAGGCTAACAATCTCCCCCTAATGGGTGGTCATTCAAAAGATGCTCCACTTGATTAGGTCTTTACTTTCCTTGAGCTTGAACTTTGTGTGTAGATATAGAATAGTCTTGATTTTCGTTCCTTCATACTTTGTGCTCAGTTAATGGTGTTGTCTGTCATTTGTCAACTTCTTTGGTTAGGTGTCTCCACGTCTTTATCCACCATGCTCACACTTCTTTTTGACTTTGAGATTCCAATGATGTTGTTGGTATGAGCATGTGGAGAATCTGCACGATCTCTTTCTCCCGTGAGCATCCATCAGCAGCAGCTTCCCAGGTACAGTCACAAACACCAATTGATCATTGTAATCTTTTCTTAAAGAATTGATTACTACAATTGTTCTACTGATGAATGTCTTGATTCCATTCACCTTGGTCGGGCGAATCAGCCGTCCGAATCCCATAAGGGACAGTTGGCATTACATAGAATAAATTCAAGTAATGACCCACATCTTCAGGATTTGATTCATGAAAGGAATCTCCTTAGCGGTATTTCCAGCACTTACAGGTTCAAAAGTTGAGGGTGTTAACAACATAGTGTGAAAACACATCTCTAATTCTAGCAAAGGTTGTTCCTGAAACTGTAGGCCTCAAGAAGGCTAACACGACATACCGAAGTATATCTACAGTTCAGGTGAGTCGCTGAAGTACACCGAAGCATCACTTCACGACTGTAGATCGTTTGAGATACACTAAGCGTAATCCATAAGAATTACCAAAGTGACCTACTCTCAGGGCTGTTTGATGTTGACCCTGGCAGGAATTTCCATTCAATCACTGAGGATTACAATTGTAACTCCCCTCATAAATGTTCTGGCAGATTGCTAAGATCTGCGTAGGACTCTAGAATTTATCACTTGTGTCCTTAATGTTGAACAACAAGAGATGAAATGTCAAGTGTTCCTATGAGATCTTTTAATGAATCTCATGGCTCTAGACTCAATTAGTGCATTTTGGTTTCCTAAGCGGAGACTAGGGAGAGGGTCTCCTTCTTCAATACCAACGATCTCTAAGAGAAATTTGATAGATTATGTAGGGTTCCCTGTGAGAATGAAACAAATCCTTTTGAGAGGAAATGAGTGGCTAGAAGGTTAGGTGCAGTGCGTCACTGGGTCCATGACGTCTTTTTTCTTCAATACCAGTGTCATCTAAGTGAAAACCAGTAGTAGATGAATTGAACCCGGTTTTTGCCCTAAGGTTGATTATGGAGGGCTATTTCTTTTCACCCTTTTTCATTTACTTTTCTTTTTAATTCTTCAACCCCTTCTTTCTCCTTTCTCACATTACTCTTTTTTTTTTCAATCATACCTAAGGACTTCTAATACTAACAATTGGTATTATCCTTGGGTAGATCTCTCCGGCTCTGGCGGATCATAGGACGTTTATTCCTAAACTTAGTCACCTTATAACTCCATAACTATCCCATGTTGCCATAAAACCTTTTCTTGAAAATCTCTCAGAGTGTTTATGATTGAAAACATGTTTGAAACACTCCAAGAGTTTTATATTTTCAGAAACACTCCCCCTTCACATGTGCTTATATTGTTTTAACTTAAATCTGCACATAAAGGGTAGAGTTGGCACTTTTTGAATTGATCTGCTCATGATAGAAAATTCCCCACGAGACACGGTTACGTTGCTCAGTTAAAGAGTTCCATTGTCAGTTTTTAGGTGACAACTAGCTCTAATAACTAACTTGAAGTTGTAAACACTTCTTGGAAAGAAGGTTAGACCCATGTAAGTTCATGTCTATCACAAGTTTCTCGAAATGGTACATTTACTGACTTTGATTACTCGTCAATTCATTGGTTCCGACTGAGTCAAGCTCTTTTGAGATTCAAACAACAATCATTAAACTTTTTGATCACATTTTAATCACGATTCTCCCCCTTAAAAATAGCATATCTATGATGTTTTTGAAACAAAATGATTAAAAGATATGTTTTTCGAAAAGCATTTGGAGAGAGACTGATTTAGCATGAATTAAGGAACAATATTAGTTTTATACTCCCCCTTAACAAAAGCGTATTTTGACATTTTGATGAGGGAGATATCTTGGTACCGACTGTGAGAGATTTTGAAAAATCTTTTTGAAAAATTTCAAATCAATGGTACGCAAGATGAGAAGAAGATTTTGAAAATCTTTTGAAGATATTTAGAGAAAAATTATCTTCATTTGTTTTAGGATAAGTGCTCGATAAATATGAAAATCGATTTTGCGTAGCACTTTCCTTTCTTTAAATTTCGGGTTTGTTAAGAATTAGAAAATTCCATAGTGAAGTGTTGGTCACCCCAAGTATTATCTAGCATAAGTTAGCTCGTAGACTTATCATTATTTACATTGTTTAGCAGTTTATTAGTTAGTCTGTAGCGTAGTTTAGTTTAGAGTAACACCGTGGAAGAAGGACGAGTCTTTACCCACTGTATGCCTGATCCACAGTCCGATAGGAGGACGGTATGTTTGTAACTATAAATACCCCTTCCATCCATGGAAGGGGTGGTGCTTTTCAATCTAACATTCCTTAATTTGTGAACCAAGTCTCTAGCTTGAACACCCAACTCTCTAACTTTCTCTCTCTAATGGCAAACATGTATTTTGATCATCCAAGACCACCCGAATCATCAACACTATAAATATTACGATCCTACAATTGGTATCAGAGCCAGGTTTGATTGTTTCGATGATTTATATGGTCTTTTTCACGGTTCGGTTTATGAGGCTTGTTTGGTTTGTTGCGGTTTGTTACATGGTTATTGAGTTGTGGCAAGATACATGTTTTAAAAACTGTTTTTGATTCATGTTTTAAAATTGTTTTGTGTACTATTTTTATAGTCGGAATTATTATCTTTTATAAACAGTTTTTCAACAGTTGTGTATTGTTTTTGGTCAAATTTGGTACTCAGTTTTAAAAGTCTGTGTATTGCTGTTGGTCAAATATGTCACGTTATGATCATATCTGTCTTGTGTCCATTGGTCTCACATCGTGGTCAAAACGGGTCATTTAAATGAAGCTTTTTATGGGTCTTTCTTTGAATCTGGCTGGTTTTTGAGGTCTTAACTGGTCAAAATATTTAGCAGTCTTATGTGTTTTCTGGGTTCTAATGAATATAGTCGGAAAGTGGTCGGAAAACTCATATATACATGCTAGCGATTTGACAGAACAAGATGACCAAATACACTGAATCTACCTAGCGAGTTGGCTATTGAGTCACTTGCTGTCATGGCGACTTGTCGTGGCGACTTGGTGCATTATATGGTAGCGACTTGTGCACTTAAAGCTTTTTTGACTATTGAGTCAAATAAAGTCATTAGCGACTTGATGTGACAGAAATAAAGATGAAGAATGACAAAGAAGTTGACCACGACCACATGAATTATACCATAAACCATACGTAACTCGACCTCAGGCTCAGGTTCAATTTCAAACCTTAACTGAAAAAGAACATAATTTGGTATACAACATCTACACCAAGTCCAAAATCATCATATTAATCTAATCCCACCGCCACCAACACTACAACAACTCATATATCCCATCTCCTAACTTCTCAAATGACTTAAAACTGATAACTATTTACAAGAGATCTCAGATTAGTTCCACGATTATCTGTATTCTTTCTTAGATTTTTGTGTGGAACTTGTATCATCACTGACCAAAATCTTTGTGATACTATTCGAAATATAAAGTATGATCAAAACCAATTGGTTTCAATCAATACTTTGGTTCGATAAAAGACACTCCAAACTGACTAAACACAACAAGAAGTAAACCTACCCGAGACCCTTATTAGGTCTTGAAGATCGAGTCAAGTCATCATCTTTCGTGGAGGCCATCCCAAGACCTCATGCCATCCCTGTGGCGAGGATAAACACAAAAGGATTCGATAGTTGGTATAATGATATAAACTTTTGGTGATAGGAAAGAAATTTGGCGTGTGATTAAAGGTTTTGTGAATGATATTGTTGGAGTGATGAGATATGACTCAAAGCGTGCAAGGCTTAAGAGTGTACTGATTGGTTTTTATGAGTGCATTTTGTGTGAATGAAAGATTGATGGGGGCGGACATAAAGTTTTTAGGGTTTGTGTATCTTGATTATGTTTAGTTCTGTGATATGTGAAGAGAGAGGCGGATGGATAAGGAGATGTGATTAGGGTTGCTAAAGTTTAGGGCATTATGTGATGTTAGTGAGTTTATATACCATGATTAATTAGGGCTTTCATGTGAATCCTAAGGTTTTCTGCTGGGCCGTGTACTTGTTCTCATTCGAAGTGGATAAATTTGCTACGTGGACTTCATGGACTTCAAGTATTCTAATATGGGTATAAGTTGTTTTTTCATGGGCCATCGTGGACTTCAAGTATTATTACCGGGCCTGGACATGATTTAACTCTGCTATAGAATTAAGTTGGAGTGAATATATATGTTGAATCACACTCATAAATAATTTCTACCTTAAAAAGTTGGATTTGATATAACTGTCATCGTGTGATGCTCAATATAGTTAATATGGGAACACCAACTTGTTTGTTCTCTCGAATATTGAGTTGATAATTGGACTTACTTGATAATTGGACTTGAGAATTTGTGAAAACGTTTTGCGGCTTATATGACGAACCGAATTTGACTCTAAGAATGGATTTGGGCTTTGCATTCGTTGGGCAATGTTGCAAGATATGGTGTTATCAGCCGGGCCTCTCAAATTGACTGCTGCATTCGTTGGGCAATGTTGCAAGATTCGTTGGGCAATGTTGCAAGACATGAGTTTTGATGATTATGAGATTTGTAGAAGAGACTTGGTATGATGATGAGAGTTGTTGTAGTATGCAGTTTGAAACGTTGGTGTATACATTTTCACGTAGAATATTTTGTCACGGCTTGAATTGATATTGGAACTAGATTGACTGCTGGATTGGTTGGACGATATTTCTTATTTAGATTTAAAGTGAGATTTTCTGGGCGCGTTTACTTATTTCGTCTTCTTTCTTTCTACCATTCCGCGAAGATGACTTGTTTGGGCTTTTAAAGAGTGTGATAAAGACTTGGCTAATTAGTTACTTTTGTGATTCTTTCTCAAGCCAAATTGTAACTATCACTTCGGTGTCTCACACAGTTGAGGATACGTCAAGAGGATTTGTACATTGGGTACACCGTTTCTTCTTCACATGGATTAGTACAAGTTTAAGTAACAAATCTGGGGAATTTTACTTCATGATCAAGTTTGGTATATCGGGTTTACTTCACCATGTGGTCACTGTAATAGCCGACAGAATATGTGGAAGATGTGTTTACCAATGTGTTTATTGGATGGTTGATGATGTGATTGAGGTTGGATAATGAACCGCTGATGAACCGCTGCATGTTCCCCTAAAACAAATATTCACCTAAACCAATGCTATCATAACATATTCAACCTGACATTGTTTACGGTTTTGTCTTGATTTTGTAAAATCCCGTGAAAGAACCTATTTCTCGGTTTAAATCATAGACTTGTAAAATCCCGTGACAATGGAAACATCCTGGTAATAGTTTAGTGCATTCCCGGATCTATCTTACGGTTTATTCTTGGTTTTGTAAAATCCCGCGAAAGAAACTATTTCTCGGTTTAAACCATAGAGTTTTAAAATCCCGTAATGATGGAATCATCCTGGAGAAAGGAAAGTGTATTTTGGGATCTCATTTGATGCTGGTGCTACGGTTTCTGCTTCGAAGAAGGGATAAAAGGGTGTACTTCATGAATTGGATGTGTGTTTTGATATTCGTCATGGCGGTTTGGTTACTTCAAAATTTTACGGGGTTATGCTCATTAAACCATGGTCGGGATGAAACCATTATCAAAGTTCATTTAAATGTCAAAGAAGGCTAGATTTGAGCAGTTAACCAGAAGATGTGACAACGGCGTTAATTCAGTATTATTTATTTGAGGTTGAAGTGAATTATCACGGGCGAGTGTACTTAGTATCTAAAGATATCAGGGGATGGATGGATGAAGATTCTTCATGATCCTTGTTCAAGCTTATTATCAAAAATGAAGACTTGGAAATCTAGTTATTGTTGCGTGACCTTTACCTTTTCTTTTACCACTTGGGGGAATTGGGCTCTTATCATCTCAAAATAACTATCACTTTAAGGAGTTACGTTGTAGTGCTCAGTGTCACATTCAATTGTGGATTTTCAAGAGGTAAAGCACGTCTATTACTTGATGGTTGGTTGGATGAAGAGTATAGAGTACTTAGAGAGTACTTAGAGATGCTAATGGAAATCTACACCGCTCTTTGTTACATATGTGCAAGTTTAAGTCACGAGTTTGGGTTAGTTTACTTCAGGGTCAAACTCATCATATTGGGTTATCTCCATCAGCTGTCACTACAAAGAGCCTACTGAATTATAATGGGGTGGATTACATGTTTTGCCAAGAGATTATGAAAAGAGAGAGAATATGACGTCTGTTCACATCAGTTCAGGCCTCGTACTTCAACATGATGACGTATGAACACTTCAGTTCATGCCTCGTACTCTAAAGAAAAGAAATGTGTACGCTTCAGTGCGCATTATCTTCAGAAGAAGAGAAATCTTCTTATTATGACCAATCTCATCAACATACTTCATACTTTTTCCATGCACTTCAGTCATCAAGTAAACCGGGCTACCACTGATTGTTTTCTCATTCCACTTGATCGATTATAATGAAGATGGCGACATCATGTGCTTATTTTGCGAGAGAGAAGTGTGAATAGAACATTCAGATGATTTTCACTTATTTAGTCAAGAATGGCATCTCCGTATGCAATTCTTGAGGGGGAGAAGAAGTGTGATTTTTTTTTGATTTGTTGATTGATATTTGAGAATATAAATGGTCATACGGCTCTAAACTCATGTAAGAACCGAGCCTCTTCTTATCGGGTCATCTTCACATGGAGTTTATCTCTTCTAAGAGCCGTTGGTTGACATCTTCACTCAGATTGATGAGTTTATCGACAAAGTGCTCCCGGTTAATGCTTCACGTATACATCAACATGATGATTCCGAATGATCTCTCTATTCTTGTTTGATGTGATTGGTAGTTTGGTGTTACCATCTTGTGTGTTCGTTGTGGCCTGATTGCTGATTTCCTTGATGAACATCTTTCTGTTCTTGTTTGATTGGGAGAGATTTTAGTTAAGGGGATTTGCAAGATGTAAGTTAATTGGGATGATTTTTGGTGGGATGCTTTTTGGTGTGAGTTGAAGATGTTAACTATCTATTCCCCAACTGCACAATCTTGAAGAAGGTCAAGTCTACAGTCTGTTCTACATTTTCTGCTACATGTTAGAAGACTAAATACGAGTTGCATTTAACGATATAAAGACTTCTTCTTAATCTGGGCATCTATCAAACAGATTGTCGGTTTAGGGGAGAGCACTAATTGGGAGAGAGTTATAAGTCAGATTCAATCCTCAATTAGACTTGCTCATATTCTTTAGCAGTGACTCCTCGAGACGTTGTTATTGACTATTTCTCGTATTGGACATTTGACACAAGTTGATTACTTCGGAGTTAATCATTTATCACTTATTTGAGATTGAAGTTGACTTTCACAAAGGCGTGTTCTTATTTGATAACTTGCTCGGGGCTTAAGAATTTGAGTTGAAGACTTGGTTTATCTAGTTACCAGCAGTCGAGGTGGATGGTTGAAGACCTGGTTAACAATCACTATTAGGAGTTACTTTGTTTTACTCAGTGTCACACACATATGACGGTGTGGATAATCGCAAGAGGTGTTAATGTCTCATACTTTATTTGGGTAGTGAGTACTTAGAGATTTGATTGAAGCATAAATTCTCTACACCATTCTTCCATCATTAGGTGCAAGCTTAAGATACAAATGTGGGGAAGTTGACTTCAGTTTCAAGTAGGGTATATCGGTTTTTCTTCATCAGTGGTCACTTCAAATTGTCTACATAAGGGTTGATAAAAATAGTCAGAGAGAGTCTTCAGCAAGTTGATTCTCACAAGAGTTCAAGTGTTCTTCTCATTAAGATTTCAAGTATTTGGGCTTATATTTGTTGCTGATTCTGAAGTATCAAAACCAGAAAGGGGCAAGGAGACACACATCTAAACACAAAGCGAGTAAACTTGATGAACTTAATTCTTCTAAGTGATTGAAGATATCCCGGGAAGACAAATGTTATTACCGTAGAGAAACTCAAGGTTTGACTCATGGCGAGTAAACTTGATGAGCTTAATACTTCTAAGTGATTGAAGATATCCCGGGAAAACAAATGTCATGACCGCAGAGAAACTCAAGGTTTTACTCATCAAGGCTTTTAGTGTTATTATTCGAACGACGTGGGGGAAGAGATGTAAAAGAAAGTTTCTGAAGATAAAAGAGGTACACAAGTGTGTGATTCATTGGGGAGAGAGATTATGTACATCGGGGATGCTCAGCTGTTTCACTTGAGTGCTTAATCAGTGATTCAGAGATATAATCACTTATTCCGATGTTGACATCCGCAGAGATTGTCACCCGAAGAGATAATCAGTGACTTGGCCTGCTTCTTCAATGTTATCAGTTATTCATTCCTTGTGTATTGGTATACTTCGGATACTTGAGCTTCATACACGATCATCAGGGAAGAAAAATGTGAACATGGGTAGGTGTTTTCATTCCCCTCATGATGTGTATTCGGGAGAGCTCTTGAGTATTGGTGTACTTCGGGTTCTTCAGCTTCATACACGATCATCCGAGAAGAAAAATGTGAACATGGGAAGGTGTTTTCATTCCCCTCATGATGTGTGTTCGGGAGAGTTCTTGAGCATTATACAAAGAAACTGACTGCTTCAATTCAACTACTTGGGGGAATTGTTCTCTTGATACCTTTTTGGAACGGATTGCTTCAGACTTCAGTGGAAATGAAATTTGAGAAGATTATTTATGAGTGGGATGATACATTGTTGTTCTTCTTCTTGATGATATAACCCCGAATGGAGATCCTCGATTATCGTTCTTAAAAGGAGCAGCGGGATTTATGATAATGGTGTGCTTTTTGGTGCACCTGGCTAAGGCAAGCTTGAAATAGAGCTTTGAATCTGCTCATCACAAGGATTTTCGGTTTGGGGGGAAGCTGCCAATGTCTCTCTTTCTCAAAGGCTCATGTTCTTTCTTCTATTCTGGAGCCTCGGAAGCTTTGGTGGTGAATGTTAAAGAGATGATGACTTCTATCTTCTACAACGGGGCTGCTCGATATCCTTATCTCGGTACTCGTATCATCATCTTCTTTTACTATATCATCTTCTCTATCTTTGTATATATTTTTCAGAAAACCAAATACAAAAATATAAAACCAGCAAAACAAAATAGAAAAATATAAAACCATCAAAAACCCATAAAAATCAGAAAATTTCAAAAATACCAAAAATATGTTTTTCTATGACATGTCTTCTGGTATCGATAACATCTACGGTCTTAGAAATGTCATTCAATAATGGCACAGGACCATATATGAAGTTCGAGCAGGAGGTGTAAATATTCTTTTCTATACATGTCACAAAAAAATGGCTTACACTTATTTCAGACTGTAACCCGCGCTTCAAAAAATGGCTTGCAGTTACTTCAGACTGTAACCCATGCTTATAATATGGCTTGCTATTCCCGCTCTTTTAAAGAAAGGAAAGTGTTGCGCTAAACCATTTTTCAAATATTTCGTGCACTTATCCTAAAACATATTGAGGAAAGTATGTCGAAGGACTGCTGTTCCTACACAAATGTTTTTCCGTCTAAAATTCTTCAGAAAAATATTTGTTGTTTTCAAAAAACGGTGGAAAATGAGTTGCTTTAAAAACTATCAGATTCAGAGTTTTTGTAAAATTGAAAACTCAATCAATGACTTCAGCACTTTTAAACTTTTCATAAAATGAGTCATGGATTGAGGGGGATAATGTTTTTCAAATCTACATCTTCTAACGGGCTTTCTTAATTATCCTAATATGCTTAATTAAAAATGATGTTAACCTATTTTGAAGGACTAGGTGCCTAGGATATGATTGCTAGGATTAGATGATTAGAGTTTGAAGAACACATTATTCCCATACATTTATATGATCTGATTAATATGTTGCATTGACTTTTATTAGTCGATTGTTGTTATGGGTGTTGTCGACCACCATATATTTGTATGTGTGCTCACTAACGTATGCAGATATATTGGTATAAAAGAATGTTCCCGATCCGGATCCAAAAATTGAAGATGATTGGATGCCGAAAGAAAAGGGTAACTATATCTTGGGTTGACAAATGAAGAAACGGAGCTTTATTGGACTTTTATGGAGAGTTGGCATAAATGCAACGTAAGAGGTCTCACTGCATCAGCAGATGGTTTTCTTCTAAGTGATTGAAGAAACGGAGCTTAATTTGACCTCAGTTGGCATTCAAAATACAACGTAAGAAGAAGTCTCACAGCATCTGCAGACGGTTTTCTTCCAAGCCCTACAGCAACAACGGAAGCTTCTCAACCACCTAACGTATCTTTGTATAGGATACCATTTTTAAACAATTTTCTAAAAACTTTGATTAAAATTGTTTTGAAAATGGAAAAATATTGTTTTTGAAAATTAATTTAACTAAATTTTGAAAATCACCGGACTTGATTTTATCAAAATTTAAGTCACTCAATTATCGACTTCGGTCATCGATTGAGGGGGAGAGTGATTTAATTTAAAATATTTTCAAACAATATATCCTCAAAAGAGTCCGTTTTGTACAATAATTAAGTGGTGATCTAAAGATTTAATGTTATGTCATGGTATGATTTTCTTTAGAATCAAGATCTTTCAAAATGAAATTTTTTCTGTTCTTGTTTGATTGTGAAATTGTTTTATTTTACCTAAAAGATCTCTTAAAACAATCATACCTGACACTAACAATATTTAATGTCTTAAAATGGTCCTTATCTGTCATTTTTCAAAGTTAAATCTTGCCACGTCTTTCACCAAAATTTTCTAAATTATTTAAATCTTTTGGGATCACTAATCTCAAATGGTTTGAAATCTTTGATCGGGTGAGAGATCGTGATTTAAATCTCTTATCTGTTTAAATGGAATTGGTTTTAGTCCTTCAAAGGCACTCCTGCCTCCATGTGCCAAACGATTTCAAATACACAATGCACATGTTGAAGAGGAGGATTTATCCAAAAACCAGATGAGTATTTAAACAAGGTCACATTTTCTCCCATGTTTTCTAAACCTGGTTAAATCACTTGGGATGCAAAATCTCAAAGGGTTTGATATTTTTGATCGGGGGAGAATTTGTGATTTAATAATGAAATTTGATAAAAGGTGATCGATTTGATGAAATTGTGCATGCTGCTCTCTCATATGTGCTAAACGCTTTCGAATCTAGAAGCACATATTGAGGGGGAGCATAACTATCGAGGTACAAAAGCCTTTTAAAGAGATTTATAAAGTACCTTGATTGAGTTTTCAAATGGTTTCTTAATGGCTTTTGTGATCGTGGATGTACTTCAAAAGAACTCTTGCCTCTATGTGATAAAATGATTTTAAATATCCTATGCACATATTGAGGTGGAGAATTTTACCATGAAAATCAAATGGCTTTTTCGTATGAAAATTGTGATCAAAGAAAATATTTCAAAGTCCTCTTGCCTCCTTGTGCTGAACAATTTCTAAATCATACGCACATATTGAGGGGGAGGTGATTCAAGCAAAACCGTCAAGTTTTATCACACAAGCTAGCCACTTGTGAATGGCCAACCGTAACAAACTTAAAACAGTCTGGAACCGAATGCAATGAAGATCAGGAGAGTATAGTGTTTCCCCGGGTCGTTATGTCCCAGCGAGCAATGCGATGAATCACCAAACGAATAGTGATCGAGAGATTTGAACGGAAAAGAGTTTGATTTAATTATAACTACAGAAAAAGCCTATAAATTACAGGGGCTTAAATGCAAATTAAAGAAAATTAAAAAGATAAAAAAATATATTAAATAAACGCTATCACTATTTTCAAAATGATGTTTTTGATTTTTCTTTTATAAAACTTAAATTAAAAACTACGTGACGTACAAAAGGAAATGTGAAACTTAAACAATATTAATCCTAAAAATATGAAAATGATATTTTTACAAACCTAATGATAAAAGAAAATTTTTATAAAAAGAAAATTATTTTTAAAACTATTTATCTAATTATTATTAATTAAAAACTATTTTTAACTATTTAATAATAGCCTAAAATACAAGAAAATATGAAATAAAGCTAGAAAAATCAAATTATGACTTGGAAAAATCTAAAATAACAAAAGAGAATTTTCAAAACTAATTTTATATTTTTCTGACTATTTTTGTATTTTCTATGAATTAAAAACTATTAAAAACTACTTAAATTGCTTAAAAATACAAATTTAACTAAGAAAAATCTGGAAAAATATTTTTTTGAGTTTTTATATTTATCTTAACCTAGGAAAAATAAAAACTTATTTTTTTGAAACTTTTCTTATTTATTTGTATTAAATGCTAATTAAAAAGTACTAAAAATTGATTAAAATGAAGAAAAATACCAAACAGACCTAGAAAAATCTGAAAAAATTCAAGATAAGTCTAAAATAATATTGTGAATCTAGGAAAAATAGAAAAACAGAGGGTTGTGTGTGGGATTATGCAACTGCAATGCAAAGTGCTTATGGATAAGCACTTTGAAATAAGCAAATGAAAACCACAAGCTACCAAACTGAAACAGAAACTGTAATAAGCTACAAGTACTCAAAATGAACTAAAAACAACTACTCTAAACCACTGAATTGCAAATTACAAAGATTTGATTGATTTGAATTCAAGTGCCAAACACAGGTTTAGGGGCCTACTTGCAGCTTAAGCACAAGCTACTCAATAAGCTGAAAATGAAAACCAAAAGTGGGAACCTACACTAGACCTGGGTGGCTTCTTACAAACCAAAGATCAGACCTAGATAAGCTCTTATGAGCTCTGTACAGGCCCTGCACAAAACCTGTGCACACTCAGTTAATACTGCGTTTGTGCACAGGGGAAATGAGACCACATTCACAAGCTGATTTGAAGCTTTTAAAAATTTGACAAAAATCTACAAAAATAACAATAAGAAAATAGACCAAGTGAAGTTTAAAAACACCAAGTTTCACTTGATTTGGCTCAGAAATGAGTCAATGAAAAATCCTCTCAGTTGACCTCAAAATAACTTTTTCAGTTTTTTGACTTTTGAAGTAGTTATGAAGGTTTGACTTATTTGAACTTTGAATCCAATTTGAGGACTGATGTTGATGTTAAATGATGAAATGAAGCTAATACAAGCTATGTCTGTAATATCTAAGCACAAAACAAGACTTTGTTTTTCCAAAATCCCCACAGTTAAGAAATTAAGACAGATTAATGGAATATTTGACTATGAGCTAATGTAGGTGCAATATTAAGACAGATATGAGTTTAAATGAACTAAACAAGCATAGAACAACAAGTCTCAACCACTTAGCAATCCTCAAACACAGGTCTGCTATTTAATCCAAACACCACTTTATTGACTGATATGCAATTTTAAATGAGACCAACTACTTAACTAGCTAATGATATTGATCAAACTGAGTTTACCTAACCTAAATACAACTTAATAAACAGACTAAAACTAGTTATGACTGCAACTACAGATTATGCAATAAAACTTGAAATTCACTTACAACTGGTCCTAGCCACAATGGCTTGAAATCAGTGAACCAATGAACTCTATCCTATATAAACCAACCCAATAGCTCTGAACTAACCCAAATCCAGCACTGCATCATCCATAACCATTTCCATTTCAATTTTGAGCTCAGTTTGACTTTCTTTGACCAAAAACCAAAATTGCTTGAAACTTGAATGTGAGTTTACAAAAAGCTATAATAAGCTTGTATAAGCTTGTTTTAGCTTATAAATAAGCTATTTGAAACTTTTAACTTCAGATTTTGAAATTGAAAATTGCAACAATGAGCATAAAACATGAAATTGTAATTCAACTTGATTTGATACTTGAAAATGGCTCTAATACACTGAAATATCTGAGTTTAATACAAATGCATTTGAAATTACAACTAATAAGCTATTTAGGACATGAAAAACTTAAAGCGACATACATTTTTAAAATAAACTAAGTACTACTCTATCTCTTCCTTCTTCTTCCACTTTTATACACCAATATGTCTTTTCTCTCTCCTCTGATCACTTCCCAGCAATAATCTGGACCATTGGATGGCTAGATTAGGTTTTGGCCATTGGATTGAATTTGGCGGGAAAAGGGTGTTAGGAATTAGAAAATTCCAGTGTTGAAAGAGTCGGTCACCCCAACTATTATCTAGAATAAGTTAGCTCGTAGATTGGTCATTAGTTACGGTTTATGTAGTTAATTAGTAGCGTAAAATAGTGTAGTGCAACACCGTGGAAGAAGGTCGGGTCTTTACCCACTGTATCCCTGATCCACAGGCCGTCAGGAGGTCGTTTAGTTTGTAACCTATAAATACCCTCTACCTTGCAAGGTAGAGGGTTGGATGTTCTTTGGTAATATAATATTCCACTAGTTTCTCTCACTAGAATGTCCCACTCTTTCTCTCTCTAAAACCATCTATGTGCTCATTGTGTTAATGTTATGATGTGTATGTGAAAAGTTAATATCTAACAATTGGTATCAAGAGCCATGGTTGGATCATATCTTACACATCTTTGGATTTATAGTGGTTTTTAGGTGGTTTTTTGAGTTTGAAAAAGTTTAGTGGTTTTTGCATCATTTGGTTGATCTCTTGTGTTAAAGTTTGAATTTTGTTGGTACTTTTGTGTTTAGAATCATCAAAAGTGTTTAGGTTTTCATTTGGTAAGCTTGAATCATCTTGGTTGGGTTGTTTTTGGATTGAAAAGTGATGTTTATATGGTTTTTTCATGGTAGCGAGTTAGTTCACGGATAAGTTTTTCTTCATAGCGACTTGCTTCACAAAATTGTAGCGAGTTACAGTGTTAAATCTAGCGAGTTAGATCTAGCGACTTAAAGTACAAGTAGTGGACTCTCCACTACGGGTAGCGACTTGTGGTAGCGATTTGGTCTGTAGCGAGTTGCTCTTTAGCGACTTGCATTGTTGGCGACTTGAGTAGCGAATTACTGCTGAATTGTTGCTAGCGACTTGAGTGTTAGCGAGTTACCACCTAGCGACTTACATCTAGCTAGCGAATTGGAAAGCTAACGACTTAGTGTGGTGGCGAATTAGGGTTGGCGACTTGGTGTAGTATTTTCTAGAGACTTGGGATTAGCACTATTTAGTTGGTGACGAATTGATTCTAAATTCTCTAGAGACTTGGGGAGTAATTCATAATTAAACAATGTCAGTCATCACGGATTCTTTAATCACCAAAGTACTTGCTCTCTATGACACAGCACAGAATAGTGAAACAGAATGCCCATCTGAAGTCCTCACACCTAATGACTCAGTATCGATCAATCAGAATAACTCAAATAAGTCACTCTTAATATCTTCAGATGATACTAAGAATATGGAATGCACCAGTGAGCCGTTTCAACATCTCAGTCAGCTTCTCAAATTACTCTTATCAACAACCATGGATCGAACAAGTTGTGCCATCCTTCGTCAGGATTTTCCCACTTTAACAAGAACTGTTTTGCTCAACTTAGAACGACTGAGGTTTCAAATTAACAAAGAAAAGATCTCATCTGATGATTCTCATGCTGCCCTCCAAACCATCGTCAACCAATTTCAACCACTTATCCGGGAAGAATACTCCTCAGATTTTGATGATACCATGACTTGAATGTCTTTCAAGAAACACACGGGAATGGAAATTCATGAGTTCAGAAACTCATTTATTCAACTTATGAGTAATATGGAAACATACATTGATGAAGCTGCTAATGAGATTAACAAGCTGAAGGAATTGAACGAGTGTCAAGAGTGTCCATGGAACAATGATGACGTGTCATGCTTCATTCCAATTGTACCAGCAGAAGACACTGTTTGCAGAATCTCAGCTGTGATGGAAAAGGATGAAAAGAACAACACTGATTTCAAATTCTCAGAATCTGAAAAGGTATCAATCGACAAGGTACACTTATCTGATCACACTAATTCTCACAAAAAGGTACATGAATCTTACCCAGAACATGACAATGTGGAATCGATCTTTGTTTTGTCTGAATCTGATGCAAGTAACATGATTGAAAAAAGGGTATATGATGAGCTTTCAAACAAATTTTCAATTCTTGAAAAACACTGTATCTCTTTGCAAATTGAAATACAACATAAGGATGAAATGTATTATGCAAATAAACAGTGTAGTAATCTGGAACTTCCAGAATTTAGAGAATTTTTTGAAATTAATCAGTTAAAATCCCAGATTCAGGACAAAGATTCGACCATAAGAAATCTGAAATCTCTTCTTTCAGAAGCCCAGAAATATGACTGTCATGAGATGAGTGATACACTAGATTCTAGGAATTCTGAACTAGCTCTATGTGTGTCCAACCTTCTAAGAGAAAATGAGCAGTTAAGAAAGAACCTTGAGGATGCAAGCTCTAAATTAGTCAATCAATCTAATCTATTGATGAAAGATATTGATGACCTCAAAGCACAAATTCAGGATAAGAGCTTCAATATTGTTGCCCTAAAAAATGAGCTCAGGAAGTATGCTGGAAATAGGATGAACACTAAGTTTGCAAAACCTTCAACTTTGGGAATGTCAACGGTTCAGAACCACTTGAAACGAACAGTTATTAAACAACCTAATGCCTTTAGGTCTGAAAGAGCTAAACCATTGAAATCTAAGCTTACATCCCAAGTTGATAACAAGTCTGTTTTGTCAAAACCAGTCACTTCATTGCCCAGTTCAGATATGATGAATCTCAAGCATAAGACTAATGAACATCACCCACAATTTAGAAATGCCATTAGCTTAACTGGGTATCATGTAAAACATAGTCTGACAGATCAATCCCCTATGAAATTCTCTGATCACAAAAAGACAAATAGTCATAACAAGGGTGTGCACTCATTTAGTTCATCTCACTGTGGCTTCAAATGGATTCCCACTGGCAGATTATTTAAGTATACAGGACTTAAACGAACTTACATTCCTAAATCATGCCTCAAGTGGATTCCCACAGGTAAACTTTTCAAGATTGTAGAACCTAATAGGATCCCCATTAATGATACGTCTGGATTATACTGTGTTGAATCTAAATGTGAGACTAAACATGCCACTAACCCCTTTATGAACAAGTCTACATGTGCTTCAAGTACAATGTGCTCTCAGTCTTTTTCAGGTACAATGCTCAACTCAATCAGGAACTTCATGACTTGGTTCCCCTCAGATATGAACATAGCTCATTCAGGAGCTATAGCTTGCCAGAATTGATGTACTTCTTACCTTGACTCCTATTCATCTTGAATCAGGACTCGTTCTCCCATGTTTGTGTATAAATCAATTTAAAAAAAAAAAAAAAAAAAAATTAAGAAAAAAAAAATATATATATATATATATATATATATATATATATATATATATATATATATATACTCTTTTCAATATTTTATCATTTTTTTTATCATTTTTTTTATCTAATAATGAATATACTCCTTGTTATCGATAACATCTACGGTCCTAGAAATGTCATTCAATAATGGCACGGGATCATAGATGAAGTTCGAACAATTGATATGTTCTTGGTAGTATAATGGGATTGGTTTATATCAATCAATGCTCTTTGATGACATTGATTGAGGGGGAGATTGGTTTTATATACCATTGGCTTCTGTGCTGGTTATGATGCTTGTTTATTTGTATGATGTGGTGGTTTCCTGCTTGTGTGACTAACTGATTATACTTTTGAAATATCTGGGAAAGGGTTTCTCCCTGTTATAGGCTGTGATTGTATCTTGCTCAGGAGATTGTCTGTGTGTGCTTTCTTTGTAACTGCTTATGTGTTGAAATGTTGAATTGATTCATGATGATCTGTGTAATAATCAATGCTAGAGATGTTGTCTTATCCGTGTTAGCATATTATTACCACTCATTAGTTAATACCATAGGGACAAAACTTGTCATATAGTGAAAGTTATGCTACACTAGCGACTTAACCTACCTCACGTTAAAACCACAAGGACCAATTGTGTCATATCACCATAGTGACTTGGTATACCCCTAGCGTATTACCCCATAGCGTGTTACCGTTTTTTTCATAAAGTTTTTTTCTTCTTCTCTTTCTATCTCGTTTTTATCTTCTCATCTTAGCGACCTAGCAAAAGGTTTGACGCGTTTTCCCTATCTTTGCTCTCTTAAGTTTCTGTGTCTAGTGTCTAACTTATCTTCATATCCAGATTCTCTCGTTCTCGTGTGGTGTGATCACTTGATTCTCTCGCTTAGGTTCGATTTTCTATGATAATATATGTTTGTTGCTTATACAATGATTGAACGTGTTAAGTGTTTGGAATTTATTTGTTTGGATTATATTGGTTGGATACATTGATGGATGATTATAATGGATTGGACTGATGGGTTGGGTTAGGAATGTTCTTGGTGGCGAGTTAGATTGTTCTTGGTAGCGACTTAGTATGAATGTTCTTCATGGCGAGTTAGAGCTCTACATAGCGAATACGTCTCCGCAGAGAATTAGTTCACTAATTTCCAGCGACTTGGTTAGCGAGTTAGTAACTAGCGACTTGTATTTACAAGTTAGCGAATTAATAACCTATCGACTTAGTTAACCACTTTGTAGCGACTTGGCTTAGTTACTGTACATGGCGACTTGACTTTACGAGCTAGCGAGTTAGCAGATAGCGACTTGTATTTACAAGTTAGCGAATTTGTTACCTAGCGACTTAGTTGTCTACTTTGTAGCGACTTGGTTTAAGTTTTATTCATGGCAACTTGGTCTTACATGTTAGCGAATTAGTTTAGCAACTTAAGGAGCTAATCCTTTTATGACTTGTCCGTGGCTCTAGATGACGACTTGTATTTACAAGTTTATAACAGTGTTCATGATTGAGAATTAGTCTTAGGGTCAAGGATGTTTAAAATGTTCATAGTTGTTGCTAAAGATGATTTCACTCTCACTACTCCTAGGATCTCCTAATTCGACTTGTTGAATCAACTTACTCTATGTAAACTGTTATAACATCTCTGTTTAGGCAAAAGGTACTTGGGTTCTCTCACGACTGCCAAATGTTTCTTTTTGCCTCATACATATGTGTTATATCACTTTTACATGTGTATCTTGGCTCATGTCATGATCACGTTGTTATGCACTCTTTTGCCCTTTAAATCCCTTATAAGCTCGTCATGTAATCATTTTTCTATATGAATGTTCCTCATTGATATATCTCAATTATGTATGTTGTCATATAGTTGAAAGGTGTCATATAGTTGCAATCTTTGCCACTCTATCTGTCTCCGTATGTGTTGGGAACTTCTTCAGTGTTACTACTTCCTTGTCATAAGGGTGCTCTCAATACTGTCTCAATTACTATGTATCATCTAACCTGTTCCCATCCATTACTGTTGATTGTATGATTACTCAGAATATCAATGGCAAGTTCAATCCCAGAAAAGAGCACTACCCCGTCAGGATCATCCAGAGTTCTCTCAGACGAAGAAATCCTTCCCAAAAGTCAATGGGCTGTTATAGGTAAAAGCAACTGTTATGTGGACCTACAGAGGCTCCAACAAAAGAGCAGAGTAATCAGAAAAAATCTGCTGCCTGGACGACGGTTGATTCAAGGTTCACATCCACGTCCACCTTCATTCCTGATGATCAAATGGTTAACGAAGAATCTCAGGTCATGGCTGACTCAGAACCAGATGAAGATGATGCATCAACAAAGCATATTCCTAAACCCTCAGAAGACTGGTTTGATTCTTACTTGGCTGGGAATCGCACTAGCACATCCAGAGTTGCACCTTCAAGAGACACTATTCAAAGCTGCATTATGGAAGATAGACCTCCTTCTCCTGAACCCACATGGACCATCCCAGAGTCTGACTCTATGATTCCTGACATTAATTGGGCATCAGTAATCACCAATAATTATGAAGTTCCAGCCGAAGACTCTCTTCTGCACTACACTGGTGATATGGGAAGTTTTATCAAATGGTTCTGTGAGCGGAAGAGTATCTCATCCATAACTCCAAGAGATCTAGAAGGTCAAGCTTACGAAATTGTCAAAGTCTTCCATTCTGATGCAAATCATCTTCAATATCAGATGGAAGAATGCCATAAGATGCTGAATGACCAAGTCAGTGAGCAAATCAGTCGCTTCAATGTCAACAAATCTCTTCCTCTTGGTGGTGAGCCGGGACAGATAACCATTCAGGCTGAATTCTTCTTCAATCTCGACTTGGATTATCTGTGTGCTCGCTCTGCTGAAAGAAGACCTGCTCTATCTATTTCAAAGATGAAAGCTGCAACCTATTCTGATCAGGGGCTTGAGCAGATGGTTCCTGATCAATTCTGGGCAAATGAAGAGCAAAAGTATGATATTGCAGCGTCTTATGGTATCTCCCACTGGTGGTTCAAAAAGAAGAAGTTCTACATTGACAGACATGGTGCTGATAAAAGACGCAATGATGTCAGATCAAAACTGCAAATCTTAAGCGTTGTCAGTGTAGAGATCTTCCCGATGTATGGATATGAGTACTTGAAGAAGATTGTCCTTAAAAGAGCTGATTTCAAAGTGTATACCATTGAAGAGAACGACTTCAAACATCTTCTGCCCAATGATTTCGAAGATCTCTATCTCTTAAATCTTCAAGGACACCTGGAGCACTTACCTGTACGTGAGAAAAAGGCCCTCTCTGCAGCTGTCACTCTTTGGATCAGGAGCTTAGTCATTCGGAAACGAGTTGAGGACTTTCAGCTTGGCATTGAAAGCTACCAAACCAGGGTCAACCACACAAGTCCTCAATGGAGTGCAGCTGGGCATGAATTTCATCGAGAATACAAAGTTCTTGACACCCCTAGAGCCGTCATCTTCACCGACAGATATGGATCGCGTATGCTTATGCGTCTATGTGAACTCTACAAGTTTAGTGATGGTACGCTCAAAATGGTCGAAGAAGAACTTGACACCAGAGTGAAAGAAGCCAAACTTGATATGAGATCTTGGGTTAAAACTACTTTCTGGACTGATGATGACGTGAAAAGATGTGAACATTTCATTGCTGCAATCAGACGAAGACTCAAGACACGAAGGATCTTCCGCAGCCTTGAAAGCTTTGTTGGTGGAAGGCTCCGTGATGGTCACTACAAACTTCTTCAGAGAACTGAATGAAGACTTCTTCGTTATACCGTTTATGTTTTGTTATCTTTGTGTAATATGTGGTGTAACAAATATGAACAACAGTAATTCATGTAATAGTGCTAGGATCTGTACTATGGTTTCCCCTTTTGAAAAGGGGAAACATCTGTGTTGTCCTTTTTCCTTATCATATAAAATTGGACACATTTTTCTCCTACAAATATTTTACCTCATACTTATTTAAATCACTTGAGATCCAAAATCTCAAAGGATTTAAGATTTTTTATCGGGGGAGAAAATGTGATATAAATATGAAAGATGGTAAAAGATAAGATGACCAATTTTTGTGCAAACTTCTCCCTTATATGTGCTAAACAATTTTTCGAATCTCGAAGCATATATTAAGGGGGAGAACTATCTTTGTAAATTCAAGTCATCAGGGTACACTACACTTTAAATATTTTAAAGTACCTTGATCACATGGCTTTTAATCCTTTGATGATAAAAGGTTCCCTCTAGTATGTGCAAAACTCTTTTCAAACACGAGGCACATATTGAGGGGGAGCAAATTTATGGAAACCTCATCCTTCCTGGAAATGCTTTATCTACTTGAGTTGATCAAGGAAGTGATGGTGATATTTTCGAGAAAATGGTAATCAAAGAAGTAATTTCTTTCTCTTGCCTCCGTGTGCTTAACATGTTTCAAATTCTTGATGCACATGTTGAGGGGGAGTTCTCGTTCTAAAAATATCAAAAACAATTCAGGTACAAAATGCTTTGATAATACATCACAAGTATCTGAATTGATTTTCAAATGGTTTCTATTGGATCCTATGGCAGATGAACAATACCAAATAGACCGACCAACTTTACTTTAATGTACGGTGATATAAGGATGATAAGGTTAGGTATTGTTTCCCATGATCCGCCAGAACCGGAGGGATCTACCCAGGGACAATCCACTAGTTAGTGTAGAAGTCCTTAGGTATGATGATAAAAGGAGAAAAATGAGATAAGGGAAGAGTGCGGACTAAGACTGAGCTAGTACTGGAATAAACCCAACAAGGTTCTAGCTATGAAGTCTCGGTAAGCACTGAAGGGGTTGAAGAATTAAAAAGAATTGGATGAGAAAAGGGTGAAAACAAATAGCCCTCCATTTATTCAACCTTAGGGCAGAAACCGGGTTCACTTCATATGCTACTGATGGTAACATCGGTATTGAAGACAAGACGTCATGGACCCAGTGACGCACTGCACTTCACCTTTCCAAACCACTCAAGTTCCTCTTAAAAGGGCTTGTTTCATTCTCACGGGGAACCGACATAATCTATCGACTGTCTCTTAGAGATGGTTGATATTGAAGTAGGAGACCCTCTCCCTAGTCTCCGGCACAGGATCCAAATATGCACAAATTGAGTCTAGAGCCACGAGATCATCAATAAATCTCATTAGGACACTTTCAATGAAGACTCTCTGTTTCACACAATGTGGAAAGAGAGATTATATCTTGAGTCCTACGCATTATCCTTGTGGTATTGCCAGAACATCTGAGTGATGTGTTTACATATTCACAATGAAGATGGAAAGCCTTCTGGAGCCAACATCAAACAAGCTCCTGGTAGGTGGCATGTGAGATCTATTATAAAGATCAACCATGTGACAACTGAACAGAAACAATGGGGCGATTCAATTGCTTGAATCAATCCTGGTTCAGGTTATGGATTGACGGATACCTTTGAAAAACCGGTCTTTGTGCTTAAAAACTCTTTTCTTTAGCACATCGACTGTGTACTCATTTTTCAAACCAAAAGGTATTTTTATGATTGATAATTGATTTTCAATAAAACCTTCGTTGTATTGCAAAACAATTTCTATTGAGCAATACACGATTGTTTTTCAAATCTCTTTTCATCAATTAGTGGACTTAAAAATTCGCTGGTTCACTCACTCCGTGTTGTCTTCTTTGAGATGTTCCGGTTTGAGAACAGCTAGAACAGCTGCGAAACCCTGTCAAGGAGATTCTTAGGAATCCTACCTGATCACAGGCAGTACTTGTACTGATCAACGGGGAACCGTGGGCCGTGTACCTCAATTCAACGAAAGTGATCAAAGACACTTTCGTGCGATTTGTTGCTAACTGTTGTATGCAGGTACGCCCGACGTTTGCAGCTGATCAGAATGAAGCGGTCAATCCACAGCCGCATGCTCACTTAACACATTCATCTCAAAAGAAATTAGGATTAGTGCATCAATGACTCTGATATTTTCACTCCATGCTTCTGCTACGCTGCTGCCAATATCATGATTCATCAAATGCTTCCGCTACTCTGATGAGAAGATAACATGATCCAGAATGTGAGCATGTCAGTCCCAAAGTCACAACACCACAATGGATGTCTTAGAGATTGTTGTTTGCTGATGATCTCAAAAGCTGGCTCTTATTTACTATCTCGTGAATCAGAAATGGACCTCCTACATTAAGTACAAATCTTTGCAGACTTTGAAGTTGCACCACCTATGCACCAAGTTTACGATGTTGATATATGAAAGTCTACGAGCTCAAGAACAAAGTCTAGTCTAGAATGCTAGGATTTGAAATGTAAAATATGGGGTGACCTCCCTTAGGGGGAGATTGTTAGGAATTAGAAAATTCCAGTGTTGAAAGAGTCGGTCACCCCAACTATTATCTAGAATAAGTTAGCTCGTAGATTGGTCATTAGTTACGGTTTATGTAGTTAATTAGTAGCGTAAAATAGTGTAGTGCAACACCGTGGAAGAAGGTCGGGTCTTTACCCACTGTATCCCTGATCCACAGGCCGTCAGGAGGTCGTTTAGTTTGTAACCTATAAATACCCTCTACCTTGCAAGGTAGAGGGTTGGATGTTCTTTGGTAATATAATATTCCACTAGTTTCTCTCACTAGAATGTCCCACTCTTTCTCTCTCTAAAACCATCTATGTGCTCATTGTGTTAATGTTATGATGTGTATGTGAAAAGTTAATATCTAACAAAGGGTTTTAACAGCTGGGGGAGGTTGAGTGTTAGGTTGAAGAAACTTTAAATGCTTCTTGGCTTGGTGTGTTTGGAGTGATAAGGGATAGGGTGATGATGATGGAGTGTGTTGGAGTTGCAGGAAGGTGTAGGTGTTGCAGGGGTGATGATGGAGGGAAAGGGAAACCCGTGAGGGGTTTGACCAGTGTTTGACCGGGGATTATATTAATAGAGAAAGGGTCAAATGGAAGGGGTCAAAAAGAAAGGGGTCATGGTTAATGGCAAGGTCCATGGGTTTATGACAAGGTCCAAAATGGTTTAAAGAGTATTAATAACAAAGGACTTGTTGTGTAAATTTTGAAAATGCAAGGACCACTTCTGCCATTTTGTCAAAGTTGCTCCAAGGGACCAAAAGTGACAAGCTCCAATAGTACAAGGACCAAACTTGACATTTTCCAATTTCCAAGGACCATTTTTGCCAATTTTTAAACTTGAAGGACCAATTTTGTAGTTTCTCAAAACTTTTGATATTTTTCACCAAAGGACTAATTTTGACAAGTTATGATTTTAAAAGGACCTTTGGTGACTTTTCTTTTGAAATAAGTGCTCAGGGACTATTTCTGACAACTTTTGAAACTTGGGGGACTGAAACTGCCATTTATGCAAACTTAGCTCATTTTTCATCTGATTTTGAACATTTTGCATCTGAAACATATAAAATGCAATTTTGGAATATTTTCAGTATTTTGATGCATTTCTGAGCATTTTTAAACGTTTTGCAGTTCAGATTTAACCAAAAATGATGAGTATTTACACACTCATCAATCCCCCACACTAAACTATTGCTAGTCCCTAGCAATCTTTTGAGTAAAACTTAATGGATTTGAATCTCTTTACCAAAAGCCATTACTTCTGGAGTAGCCAAATGTTTTAGTTCAAGTAAGAACCATGGTACACCGATAACCATGTGATTTTGAGCAAACCACCAGGTCTTTATCAGGGACTCGTGAATAAAGTTTTCTTTTCAGTGGTTTCCAGGAAAATTTTAGTATTGAACAGTTTTAATCAGGAAACCACTTTTTATAGTTTTCAAAACTCTTTGATGTTTTAACCAGGAAGTTCAAATTTTTAACCGTTTTTACCAGGAACCTTTAACCTTTTACAGTTCAAACCAGGAACATGATAACCTCGAACAGTGAAAACCAGGGAACCTCGTTGAAACTGTTTTACCGTCTTCACCAGGAACGTAAAAGTTTTAAATGTGTTGTTCAGGAAACAATAATTATGAGAAATTTGGTAAAACCTGGAACAGTATTTGGGTACCTG
>BPTQ01000004.1:268510829-268560188 GCA_019973895.1 Chrysanthemum seticuspe | reverse complement strand
ATGACGCATAGTGGGGGTTTCTTCACCCGTTCACCTTCAAAGGTTGGCCCCCTAATTTTCTTAAGACCTCTCCTGCCAACCACTTTTGGTACGGAGAATCAGCCTATTCGATCTACTGCGTGAGACCCGGAAGGCATGTCGAATATTTTGTGGGTAGCCCACGTAAGCTGTACGGAAGGCCCAGAGTGCGTCATCTAGCTTATCCGACTAAGAGGCATGGTTTTCACCAACCGTCCTCTCCAGAATTCTTTTAATCCCCCGGTTGGAAACTTCCACTTGCCCACTTCTTTGGGGGTGATACGCAGTAGAGAGACGGTGAGTTACACCGTACTTTTGCATGACTCTATCAAATTGCTCATTGCAGAAATGCGTACCACGATCACTGATTATGGCTCGTGGAGTTCCAAACCTAGCAAAAAGAGATTTTAAGAATTTCACAACAACTCGGGCATCGTTGGTGGGTAAAGCTTTTGCTTCAACCCATTTTGACAAATAGTCAACGGCCACGAGTATGTATTTATTCCCGCGAGAAGAAGGAAATGGCCCCATAAAGTCAATGCCCCCGATGTCAAAAATCTCACACACTTGAATGGCGTTTTGAGGCATTTCATTTCTTTGTGAGATATTCCCGTGACGCTGACAAGCGTCACAGGTTTTGACAAATTCATGGGCATCCTTGTAGATAGTGGGCCAATAGAATCTGGAATCAAACACCTTCTTGGCGGTGTAGTTGGGGCTATGATGTCCCCCAGTAGGTCCAGAATGGCAAGCCTTGAGAATGTCAATAGCTTCCTGACCATACACACATCGCCTGATGACTTGATCCGCGCAAATTTTGAACAAGTAAGGGTCGTCCCAGAAGTAATGTTTTACATCTTTAAAGAATTTGTTTTTCTGTTGGGATGACATCCCTTTCACCACAAAGTTACCCGCATGGTAATTTGCAAAGTCAGCAAACGATGGGGTAGAAGAGTCTCCACGAAAAGAAACCACATTGATTGTTTCGAGAGGAAATGTTTCATTAATTTACTTTTTCTCGAACACATCCTGGTGAGGGTTTTCTAAACGGGACAGATGATCAGCAGCCAGGTTCTCAGCTCCTTTTTTATCACGAATAATGATATCAAATTCTTGTAGGAGGAGAACCCAACGGAGCAATCTCGGCTTTGCATCTTGTTTTGCAAAGAGATATTTGAGAGCCGAGTGATCCGTATACACCACTCATTTGGTCAAGATAAGGTATGGCCGAAACTTTTCAAACGCATACACCACAACCAATAATTCTTTTTCTGTAGTGGTGTAATGTGTTTGAGCTTCAGTCATAGTTTTGCTTGCGTAGTGGATAGGCTGAAAATGCTTGGTTTTGCGTTGCCCCAAGACTGCACCGATAGCAAAATCACTTGCATCGCACATGAGCTCAAAGGGTAAATCCCAGTCGGGGGCAACTAGAATGGTCCGTAAGCTTTTTCTTTAATGTTTCAAAAGCTTCGATGCACTCAGGAGAGAAGATAAAAGGAGCATCTTTTTCAAGAAGATGGGTCATAGGCCGAGCGATTTTAGAAAAATCTTGTATGAATCTACGATAAAACCCGGCATGACCTAAAAAACTCCTAATACCTTTGACGGTAGTAGGATGAGGCAATTTAGCAATAACATCAACTTTTGCTCTATCTACCTCAATCCCGTTTTTGGAAATCTTATGGCCAAGGACTATGCCTTCTTTGACCATAAAGTGGCTCTTCTCCTAGTTTAGACATAGATTAGTGTCTTCACACCGTTTTAGCATTTTGTCTAAATGGGAGAGACATGTCTGAAATGAGTCCCCATTGACCGAGAAGTCATCCATAAACACCTCCATTGTTTCCTCGATCATGTCGTGGAAAATTGCCATCATACATCGTTGGAACGTGCCATGAGCATTACATAAGCCAAAAGGCATACGTCTGTAGGCAAACGTCCCGTATGGGCAGGTTAATGTGGTCTTTTCTTGATCTAGCGGATCAATGGGGATCTGAAAGTAACCCGAGAAACCATCAAGGAAACAATAGTATTCGTTCCCTGCTAATCTCTCAAGCATCTGGTCCATGAAGGGTAGAGGAAAATGGTCTTTACGGGTGGCTTCGTTTAACTTGCGATAGTCAATACACACACGCCATCCCGTAACCAATCGAGTAGGAATTAACTCGTTTTCTTCATTCGTGACAACAGTAATGCCACCCTTTTTTGGAACACAATGAATTGGGCTAACCCAAGGACTATCAGAGATCGGGTAAATTAAACCGGCATCAAGAAGTTTGAGAACCTCTTGTTTGATAACCTCATGAATCTTAGGATTCACCCTTCTCTGATGTTGGACTGCTGGTTTGAAGTCATCCTCCATTAAAATTTTGTGAGTACAAAACTCAGGGTTGATACCCTTAATGTCGGAGAGTTTCCAAGCAATTGCTTGCTTGTGTGACTTCAAGACCTTTATGAGAGCAGTTTTCTCCTCCTCAGTTAAGTCTTTAGCAATTATGACGGGTAATTTATCATCACCCTCCAAGAATGCATACTCGAGATGAGGAGGTAGGTCCTTAAGTTCAACCTCGGGAAATTCTTCAGTAGATGTTTGTACTGATTTGATTTCCTCAATCATGATCTCTTTCGGAGGGAGTGAAGGTAATGGATCTTCATTTAGCAATTGCTCAAGATAAAGAATATCCCCCTCCGAATCATAAACACCATCAATTCCAGGCGGAATTGATTCATCAGTAGCAAGAAATTCATCGATCTCTTCCAGAAGGAAGTCACCTCCCTCAAACGGAGTGAGAGAGGGGGAAGAGTCGGCAATGATTGGTTGAGAAGATGTGGTGGAATCCCCACTCACAGAATTATGAAGATAACCAAGAAACTCTTGAGAGTACTCCTCTGAAGCAATATCAATTAAATCGACTCGATTAATTGATTCAGTATCATAATTTGAGGAGTACCTTGAAGTTTGATCAAGGTTAAAGGTAACAGCTTCATTACCCACACGTAACGTGATTTCTTGCTCAAATACATCAATAAGAGCACGGCCCGTTCTCAGGAATCCTCTTCCAACAATGAGGGGAACCCGAGGATCGGCATCGAAATCAACAACCACAAAGTCAGCTGGAAAATGGAACTTCCCTACTTTCACGAATACATCCTCAGGGATGCCAAGAGGACGCGATATAGAACGATCTGCAAGCTCAAGAGTCATGCAGGTAGGAATAAGTTCAGGAAGAGAAAGTTTCTTCCATACTGAATAAGGCATCAGATTGATGCTTGCACCAAGATCGGCGATGGCAAAGCATTCAATCATCCCAGGAAAAACACAAGGAAGAATAAATTTCCCGGGATCTCCTAGCTTCTCGGGAAGCTTCTTTAACAGAACTGCTGAGCAATTCTCGTTCAAAGGAGTTTTGGCCATTTCAAACAGCTTTTCCTTGTTGCTCAACATGTGTTTGAGAGTAGATGCAAACTTGGGCATCAACATGATGGCATCCGCAAAGCTTATGTCAAAATAAAGTTCTTGGAAAATTTTAAAGAATTTCTCCATTTGATGACTGGCTTTTTCGCGGAGTTTTTGCTCATTTAAACGTGAGGGGTAAGGAATAGAAGTTTTGGACTTGGGGTCACCAACTGGAGGTTCAAAAACAACTCCAGGTTTGGTTTTCGGGACAACCTGAGGATGGACATTGCTGGTACTTCCGTTATTAGTAGGAAGTTCCTTGTCCTTTGTCGCCTTAGGTTCACTTTCCACTACCTTCGGGAGAGAAGAAGAAGAGGTAGTAGGAATAGCGGGTCCATGATATGAAGCACCACTTCTGGTTGTGATCGCCTTTGCATCGCCCCTCGGATTAGCGATCGTGTTGCTAGGTAAAGTACCTGAGCCCGAGGGTCGATCATTTAAAGACTTCTTAATGTCAGAAATCTGGCTAACCAACAACCTGTTCATTTCCTCTTGGGATTTCATGAATTGTTTCAACAACTCATCGGATGATGGTCCTGTTGGAACAATGGCTTGATTTTGCACAGGAAAATTCTGGCCTCTATTGTTAGGATTAGGGCCTTGATTTTGAAAATTTCCTTGATTATTGCCATGAAAATACCCTGGGTTGAAATTTCCCTGACCTGGGTTTCTATTGAAATTTCCTTGGTGTTGGAAATTTTGATTTTGATTTTGAAAACCGTTGTTTGGACTAAAATTACCTTGGTTTTGAAAACCTTGGTTTGGTCTATTCTGATTTTGATTACGGTTTTGGTTGAAACCGGGAGGTCCAGGGTAGTGGTTAGGACGGTGGTTCGGGTTTATAGGAGCACGATATTGGTTGCCTCCTTGATTAGAAATCCCGCCCACAGCATTAGCTTCAAAAGGGTTACCATCGGTGGCCATACAATTGTAGTAAGCATGGGGGCCACCACAAGTAACACAGACTTCCACTTTCTTAACTTCAGCAGGAGGTGAAGTTTGTGGAAAAGAGACTTTCTTTTGGTTGGAGAGAACCAAAGCTTGAATAGCTTCCGTGAGTTTGTCAATCTTAGCATCGGTGCTAGATTGACTCACGGGCGATGAAGAAGAAGGACCAACACTGACTTGGGAAACAACCGGCTTGCTCCGTGCAGTGCGGACTTTAGACTTGTTTTCAATGATCGCTAAAGCTTCTTTGACAGTTTTGCTCAAGAAATTTCCTCCAGCGGAGGAATTGAGAGAATCTTGATCAGATTGGCTCACTCCATTATAGAAAGTATCGAGTTGCATCAACTCGGAGAAACCGTGGTGAGGACATTTGCGAAGCAATTCCTTAAAACGATCCCACGATTCACTGAAGGATTCATCAAACTTTTGAGTGAACTTGATGATTTCATTTTTAAGACTCGTGGTTTTGGAAGGTGGATAAAATTCATTAACAAATTTCTTCACCAGGTCTTCCCATGTCTCGATTGACTGAGGGGGTTGTTTTTCAAGCCAAATCCGGGCTTGTCCCTCAAGAGAAAATGGGAACAGAAGAAGCTTAACAGCATGAGTAGGGACATTCTTGTATTTGATGGTAGATGTAATCTTGTTAAACCATCGAATATGAGCATGAGGATCATCCCGCTCAAAACCATAGAACTGACTTGAGGTTACAAGATTCAGTAACCCGGTTTTGAGTTCAAAATTTTCAGCCACAATGGCTGGGATCACAATAGCATCTCCATACCCGTCGATGGGTGCCTGGAGAAGCTCACACATAGGACGTTCTTCCGCCATGATAACGGAAGTAGTGTGAGCAGTCCGGATCTCAGATCCGACTGAAGGAGCAGAAAGTCTACGGACACGCCTTCTTGGAATCTTGACAAGCTCACGAAATGGGCTCACAGATCTAGAAGAGCGAGTGCGCATACACTAGAGTTAACTCTAAGGAACCTCAGAGTTAAGGAGAGGAATGGGAATTATGAAGATATTATATGAAAATGGGGTGAGAAGAATCTTTTTGAGTTTTCTGGTTCTGACAAGTATATATAACAACAAATCCAATTAAAACAAAATCGAGGTAAAACAACAGTGAACTTAAACCAATAATCACAAGATGAATGGCTTCTTTGAAAAAGGTACACCAATCACAAGGACACAAAGGCAAGTTTTAAATCTTTGGTTCGGGAACTTATTATGGTCGTACCCCCAGTTAGGTAGTACACTGCCTTGGTTTGCGGTGGTAATCTTTTATGTTGTTATTATTAAAAAACGACAAATCTTTTTGTATTTTTATCTTTGATATATATATAGAAACAAAAGGAAAAATATTTTTGTGTTTTATACGTTTTTGGATGTTTTTGGGTTTTTGGATTTTTTATAAGAAAATATGGATATATATATATATATATATATATATATATATATATATATATATATATATATATATATATATATATATATATATATATAGATGGTATGAACAAAGAGTGATTATTCAAATCACTAATCTGCTAAACGGAAGATAATCAGCACAGCTCCCCGGCAGCGGCGCCAAAAATTTGATTCACGCCAAACCGTCAAGTTTTATCAAACAAGCTGGCCACTTGTGAATGGCCAACCGTAACAAACTTAAAACAGTCTGGAACCGAATGCAATGAAGATCAGGAGAGTATAGTGTTTCCCCGGGTCGTTATGTCCCAGCGAGCTATGCGATGAATCACCAAACGAATAGTGATCGAGAGATTTGAACGGAAAAGAGTTTGATTTAATTATAACTACAGAAAAAGCCTATAAATTACAGGGGCTTAAATGCAAATTAAAGAAAATTAAAAAAATAAAAAAATATTAAATAAACGCTATCACTATTTGCAAAATGATGTTTTTGATTTTTCTTTTATAAAACTTAAATTAAAAACTACATGACGTACAAAAGGAAATGTGAAACTTAAACAATATTAATCCTAAAAATATAAAAATGATATTTTTACAAACCTAATGATAAAAGAAAATTTTTAGAAAAAGAAAATTATTTTTAAAACTATTTATCTAATTATTATTAATTAAAAACTATTTTTAACTATTTAATAATACCCTAAAATACAAGAAAATATGAAATAAAGCTAGAAAAATCAAATTATGACTTGGAAAAATCTAAAATAACAAAAGAGAATTTTCAAAACTAATTTTATATTTTTCTGAATATTTTTGTATTTTCTATGAATTAAAAACTATTAAAAACTACTTAAATTGCTTAAAAATACAAATTTATCTAAGAAAAATCTGGAAAAATATTTTTTTGAGTTTTTATATTTATCTTAACCTAGGAAAAATGAAAACTTATTTTTTTGAAACTTTTCTTATTTATTTGTATTAAATGCTAATTAAAAAGTACTAAAAATTGATTAAAATGAAGAAAAATACCAAACAGACCTAGAAAAATCTGAAAAAGTTCAAGATAAGTCTAAAATAATATTGTGAATCTAGGAAAAATAGAAAAACAGAGGGTTGTGTGTGGGATTATGCAACTGCAATGCAAAGTGCTTATGGATAAGCACTTTGAAATAAGCAAATGAAAACCACAAGCTACCAAACTGAAACAGAAACTGTAATAAGCTACAAGTACTCAAAATGAACTATAAACAACTACTCTAAACCACTGAATTGCAAATTACAAAGATTTGATTGATTTGAATTCAAGTGCCAAACACAGGTTTAGGGGCCTACTTGCAGCTTAAGCACAAGCTACTCAATAAGCTGAAAATGAAAACCAAAAGTGGGAACCTACACTAGACCTGGGTGGCTTCTTACAAACCAAAGATCAGACCTAGATAAGCTCTTATGAGCTCTGTACAGGCCCTGCACAAAACCTGTGCACACTCAATTAATACTGAGTTTGTGCACAGGGGAAATGAGACCACATTCACAAGCTGATTTGAAGCTTTTAAAAATTTGACAAAAATCTACAAAAATAACAATAAGAAAATAGACCAAGTGAAGTTTAAAAACACCAAGTTTCACTTGATTTGGCTCAGAAATGAGTCAATGAAAAATCCTCTCAGTTGACCTCAAAATGACTTTTTCAGTTTTTTAACTTTTGAAGTAGTTATGAAGGTTTGACTTATTTGAACTTTGAATCCAATTTGAGGACTGATGTTGATGTTAAATGATGAAATGAAGCTAATACAAGCTATGTCTATAATATCTAAGCACAAAACAAGACTTTGTTTTTCCAAAATCCCCACAGTTAAGAAATTAAGACAGATTAATGGAATATTTGACTATGAGCTAATGTAGGTGCAATATTAAGACAGATATGAGTTTAAATGAACTAAACAAGCATAGAACAACAAGTCTCAACCACTTAGCAATCCTCAAACACAGGTCTGCTGTTTAATCCAAACACCACTTTATTGACTGATATGCAATTTTAAATGAGACCAACTACTTAACTAGCTAATGATATTGATCAAACTGAGTTTACCTAACCTAAATACAACTTAATAAACAGATTAAAACTAGTTATGACTACAACTGCAGATTATGCAATAAAACTTGAAATTCACTTACAACTGGTCCTAGCCACAATGGCTTGAAATCAGTGAACCAATGAACTCTATCCTATATAAACCAACCCAATAGCTCTGAACTAACCCAAATCCAGCACTGCATCATCCATAACCATTTCCATTTCAATTTTGAGCTCAGAAAGTTCAGAAAGTGGACTTGTAGAACTGGAAGAACGAGTGCGCATGCACTATGTATAAAAATCAATTTTCAAAACAAATGAGGCAAAACACAAGTGAACTTAACCAATAATCACAAATGAATTGGCTTATTTGAAAAAGGTACACCAAATCACAAGTGACACAAAGGCAAGTTTTAAATCTGATGTTCGGGAACTTATTAATGGTCGCACCCCCAGTTAGGTAGTGCACTGCCTTGATTTGCGGTGGTTGATTTTTATGTATATTAAGTACCACTGAAAAGACGTAGGTTAGATTTGTGCAGATGGGTTCAAAAAACTTTTGGACAATATTTTTGTTATCGTCCCGTTTAACCAAATCGTATCTCTTCAAGAATCACCTTAAAAGAGAATACAAAATAGAAAACGTTCCGATTGTTTTGTTGTTTTATATTTTTTTGGTGTTTTAACACTTTAGGAAAAGTGCTAATGAACTTTTTTGATTTTCTTATAACTTTACAAAAACTTTTTACAAATGATGGGTATGTGCAACAATGGATCTGAAAATGGCTAAACACACGCTAAAGCCTCCCCGGCAGCAGCGCCAAAATTTGATTCTGTGCTAAACCGTCAAGTCAAAAAGACTTAAAACAGCTTAAACACAAATACAATTAAGATCAGAGAATACAGGGGATTCCCGGGTCGTTTAGTCCCAAGGAGACTCAATGGTGTGTTAAACAAACTCAGAGGATAGAATGATCACTAAGGATAGTGATCTGTAAAGGTTTTGATTAGAAATTACACTACTGGTTGATTTGGAATAGAATTGGATACAGAATTGGAAAGCACAACAATCAGATGAGAAAAACGTAAACGTAAGTTTTAGAAACTACGTATACGCACAAAATAAAAAGTGAAAACTAAGAAATAAAAGGCCTAAAAATATGAAAATAACATTTTTGAAATCCTAAAGATAAAAGAAAATAATTAGAAAAAGAAAATTATTTTTAACACTATTTAATTAATTATTATTAATTAAAAACTATTTTAACTATTTAATAAATACTCTAAAATAGAAGAAAATACAAAATAAGGCTAGAAAAATAAACTTATGATTCTGAAAAATCTAAAATACTATAAAACTAATTTTAAAACTAAAAATATATTTTTCACACTTTTTATTTAATTATTACTAATTAATAATTATTTTAAATACACTTAATTACTAGAAAATAGAAAATAAACTTGGAAAAATAAAATTTTAACTTTGAAAAATCTAAAATATGATAAAACTAATTTTAAAACAGAAAATATATTTTTTTAAGCTTTTTAATTATTTATTACTAATTAATTACTATTTTTAACTATTTATAATTATAATAAATACTAAAAAATAGAGAAAAATCTGAAACTTTTTCTAAAAATCCTATATGATGACAGAAACCTAAGAAAAAGAGAAAAACAAGATTTGCTTATTAATAAGTTGAAAAGAAAAATCAAAAAGCTAAAACTATTAAATAAATGCTATCACTGATTTTTATATTGATGTTTTTGTGATTTTTATTTTTGAAAACTACTTATATACTAATAATATGAAACTTTAATAAAAACAAAAATTTTATAAGACACAAATAAGCAGTTTTGATGAGCTTATGACCAAACAGTGGCTTTAATAGCTTATTTGGTGGCAATAAGCTCAAACAAGCTTAACAGATGAAACAAAAACTCAAAGTGGATTCAAACAAGCTTAATGAACAGATCTGAAGCTAGAACATACAAGAAAGTACACTGATAAGCTAAGAATAAGCAATAAGCACTTTTGCTTTTTCATAGAAGTGGGACAAGCTTTAAGCTCTTAGCAGCCCTAGCTAACAAGCTTAAAAGTGAAAAACAAGACTTGATACTACAAGAGGACCAGGTTGGCTTTCCAAAGAACTAGAGAACACAAGATTTGGACAAGTAATAAGCTCAGTGAGAGCTTATCAATATGGGCTTATGTTCTGTGCACAGGGCAGTTTTATGAAACAGGTACCCAAGAAAAGCTATAAAATAAGTACTCAAAAAGCTGAGAAATCAAGAACTAACATTTTTGTAATTTTCTTAAGCAACTAGACTATAAAAATCCAAAACCTTATCAACTGAATCCTACTAATAAGCACTCAGTGAAATTCCAAATTTTATTCAAAAATGACCTTAAGAGATTTTGACTTTTTAAGAACAAGTAAAAAGTTGACCAAAGTGGATTTTGATCTGACCTTAAGCACTGATTATGTTGTTTTGAGGTTAACTAAAACTGATTTAAGCAATATTATCAACTTATGAACACAAAATAATGGTCATGCCTTTGTGAATTCCAACAGTGAACTCACAGTTAATGATCAAATGAATTTTTGACTTTTGCTTAACAAGGACTGTGTTTTCTAGTTGCAGTGAGTTTCTAAGACCTAATGTGACACAGAGTAACCAAGGACAAAGGACTTAACAACCTTTAGCACAGTTAACTACACAAAACCAAACACAACTTATAAGACTGTTATGGAATTTTTTCAAACCAAATCACAATTATAAACCATCAACTTGATTTCAGACTTTGTATTATCAAATATTAGCACTAAGAAAACACAAATCATCAACACTAATCAACTGAAACCAAGATTCTAGACCTAAGCTTGTTTAACTGTCAAAATAAGATTTTTGCAAAATACAAATTTAAGTAAACAACCTACTGATTTTAATGATCAAACATACTAAATTATAACTAGTAAACACTAAGAAATAGGAATTAGAACTAATGAACAAGCAAAACAGTGAAATGCCAAATTGATTAAAATTGCTTACAAATGACTTTGAAGCACAAACTGAGAACTAGGAACTGAGAACCAATCCTAAATGCTCTCCACAGAGCTCTAAACCAAGGCCATCAAAAATATACCCTGCTCCAGCTTTTCTTGTACCTTTCAAGTGATTTTTGATTTTTCACCTAATTAATTGGTATTTTTGAGATTTTTGACCTTTTGAAGCTAAACTGAATTTTATTGTTTCTAATAGCTTATAAAAGCTATATGGGAGCTTATGTGGCCTATTTCAGTCCATGTAATCAACAAAAAACAACACTTGATCCAACATGAGATTTTTGCATAAATATGAGAATTTGCATAAACTTGAGAAATGATTAAAACTTGAAATTGCTGCTTAGGAAAGTCTTACAATACACTGAAATACTCAAACAGAAGGTTTGAAAGCTTTAAATTACACTTAAACTTAAAAAATACTTAAAACGACAATAATAAACTAAAATTTACTCTTCATGGATGATACAATGCATCTTCTCCCCACTTTATAGACTTTTCCACCTTCCCACATGTCTCTGATTGTTTCCCACCACATTTGAGCCCTTGGATCACTCAAACTCATCAGAACCGTCCACCTTGCATTTTGGCGCCAAATATTCTTCATAGCAGTTTTAAGTAATTAATGGATTTGGTTTGAGCAATTAAGAGTTTTTGTTGTTTAGATGATGTGGAGGGGACATGGCATGGAGGGGGGTTGAAAATATGGAGAAAACCATGGCTGGTATTGGTGTTTCAGGTGGGGAGAGGGAATGCTACAGTGAGACTGGTATTTGCTCGGCTAAGGGTGGGTTTGACCTTCGTTTGACCGAGGATTAATAATACGGGGAAGGGTCAAAAGTAGGGTGTGACTGGGGTCAAAAAGAGTTGTGACCTGGCTCAAGGTTCATGCAAAGGGGGTCAAGGGCCAAGTGGATTGGGCTTGTTTTTGGATTTGGGCTTTGTGATATTAAAGGATCCGGTTTGGTTTATTTAAGGACAAGGACCAAAAGTGCAATTTATCCAAACTCAAGGACTGAAAATGCCATTATTCCAAACTTCTCACAAGGACCAAATTTGCCATACATTGATAATACAAGGGCCCTTTTTGCATAAAATCCATTTTTAAAGGTCCAAGGACTAATTTTGTAATTTTCCAAAGTTTAGGGACCTTTCTTGCCAATTGACCAAAGAATCATTCAAGGATCATTTTTAACAACTTAGAAGATTTCAGGGACCTTGAATGATAAATTTCCACATTTTTGAATTCCAGGGACTAGATTTGACAACTTTTAAAACTTGGGGGACTAAAACTGCCAATTTTGCAAACTTGATACATTTTTCATCTGATTTTGATATTTTTGCATTTAAAACACATAAAACACTGATTTGTGATATTTTGATCATTTTGATGTGTTTCTGAGTGTTTTCAGATGATTTTGCAGTTTAGATTATACAAAAATGATGAGTATTTAGACACTCATCAGTCATAGGAAAATTTTTTGCGGTAACAAAATAGCTAGGGATATTCCGGATGCTAAAAAGGGAAGACAAGTAAAGCACTTCTTCCACATGATTTTGTACATCCTCATTCTCGTCCCCTGAAAACTGCAGCTCATGTAATTCTCGGATAAATTGGTTTGGAATGGAGAATTTCTCCATACCAGAGTCTTGTGTGAAGGCTCTTTTACAGTTCACATTGGGTTGTTCCATACATTGTTCCATGGTTATTCCTTCGATATTCACTTCATCAATAACTTTGGGTTCTGCATCAGATTGGACAAATTCGTAAAATGAGAAAATATTATGAATAGGAATTGGTGAGTAATCTTTTTTCGTCCGAAATTGTTTTTCCGGATCGTCGAATGGGGTAGCCAAAAATGGCTTGGAGCTTCTGGTCTTGAATCCTGACATTATGAAAAAGAAAGAAAATTAAAAATAGACTTAATAAAAACCGTAATATAACTCCCCGGCAGCGGCGCCAAAAACTTGATGCGGGTTTTACTGACCAGGTTTTAATATTTATAAGTGTCTCGTTTACCTATGGTCTACCTTATGCATTAACGGGCAGTGTACCCGGTCGTGTGTAGTGTAGTAATCGGTAAAACCGAGGTCATCCCAAGAGCTATGTGAGTGGATTCTAATTAAGTCTAATGTCACTGATTTTAATTGGATTAAGGTTGAAATGATTAATTAACTATAAAGACAAGAAATAAAAGAAAGCAAATAAAGGAAAAGTTTGTGATCAATAGGGGAGAAGTGTGCTAACCTAGTTACTCATCCTATCAAGTTATTTTCATGTCTAATTACTTCCAATTGCTTCAAGTGGGGGTTTAGGTCGATAGGACAACATTTGGTTAGTTCGTTCTAACCTATCAGCAAAGGTTTCCACCGGAGATCAAGTTACCACCCTTGAAAGTCCAGTTGTTTTTAGTCCCCTAAGCCAAGTCATTAAGTTCCGCTACATGTAAGATTCATAACAATGAGTGCCCGGGCGCTAGCATCTTAGACACTCATCCCTAACTTCTAAAGTTCATCCAAACGGCAGGTGATCATTTGGTCAGTTCCCACAAGCGAAAAAGGGTCGTCAGTTGGTCAATTCTTACCCTTCCCACTCAGTCTATCTACTTAGGGTCAGTTGGTCAATTCTCCTAAGCAACTAGACACTACCTCCATTCAAAACTACCAAACCAAGGGTAGCTACTATTACACTCATATCCCGAAATACAAATAGGCCCTACCTTAGACGAATATGGTCTAAGGACTTGACGAGATTGACTAGTTGACCCGATAGTCAAACTAGTAATTACAAATGTTAAGTTATAGTTATATAAATGAGGAGGACCTAAGTTGTCATATTGTAAAATAGTTATAGAAGTATAGTGTGGCCAATTTATAAGGAATAGAGCTTGAGAGACCAAAAGGGTCAAATGGTGAAATAACTTTAAAATGAAGAAAGCTACTTGTATATAAGCTAGCTTCTCAAAAGTTCCAGGATATTAGTGAATGTCGGTTTAGAGCAAAAGAGAGGGAAAGTGATGGTAAGGTTGGTGATCAATTGGGATGGGATTAGTGTTTCCAATCAACTAATAAACTAGTTTCTATCACTCTTGTGCAAGTAAGTATCTCTAAGTGTATTTAATTGTGAATTGAAGAGTTAGGGTTCATGTATCCAAGTTGGGGGGTTTTGGGTAATTGTGGTTTTAAACACTAAATAAGATATTATAGTGTAATCGGGTGAAACTGTTTTAATTAAATTGAAGTAATTGGGTAAGTTGGATATGATCATGTTATGATCATAAGGTTTGATTAAAAGGAGAATTATAGTAATCTTGGAGGGATCTTATTATGGGTAAAGTTGGATAAATTATGGGTAAATCATCATATAATCAATATATGATTATGTGATGATTAGAGGATGTTATGGAAGCCTAATGGTTGTGTAAACCATGGCTATAGTTATTGTTTATGTTTTAAGTATATTTTGATTATGTATTAAGGATGTTAGCTTTGGATGGTGTTGATGATGGAAGATGATGATAATCTCATCATAGCTTAGCTTGGCTAGTTAAGGTAAGTAACTTGGTTACTATGTGGTTAATATGAAAATGTAATGTATGTGATTAATGTTGTGTTAAGTGGTTATAGATATGTCTTGAAATTATTAAATGGCCAAGGTATGGGTTATATGTCTTATGTACTAATTGAATAGTTGTGTGTTAGGATTATGTGCTTGTGATGTTATAAAGATGTTATATTGATCATGTATTAGCCAATTACTTGCCAATCGTAATCGCTTACATGTTATAGTTGCCATGTTCTTGTAGGTTCATGTGCTCGAAGTGCCTTAGCTTGGATTCGGATCATTGTTTGGCTATGTGGATGATTGCATGTGAACGAGGTTTGGCAATATATGATAATAGGAGCTAGGTAGACACCGAGCTCGTGTGATAAGTTTGTACCCCCGAAAGTCTTTTAGAGTTTTGTAAATATATTGTTGATTAACAAGTAAAAGTCATAGTCATTATGGTATTTCGAAGTGTTTGGGTCGAAGTGTATTTCTTACACATTTTGAAGTTAATGGGTCAAGTAACCTCTTATATATTAAAGAATGTTTGTATTAGCCTATATGGTATTAACTTAAAGTTGTAAGATTCAATTGGTCATTTTATGTCAAAATGGACAATTTGGTATTGTGCAGTTTTGGTGTCAAATGTGCAGGTCAGTGGACCTGACGGCGTCGCAGTCTTGTGGCGACGGCGTCCGGCTATGTGGATACGTCGTCAGGTTCTAAGTCCCCTGAGCCGTTGCGTGTTAAATCTAAAAATGTGTTTTGGGTTATAAGTAAATGGTGGCGGCGCCGCAGCTTTAAGGCGATGACGTCAGCCCCCGCATTTAGCAAAAAAATGAGGCTTTATTGTAATCTTGGGTCATCGTTTTAAAAAGGGTAAACAAGTATGTGTTATAAAAGGGCTGTCACGGGTAAATTGTTATAGTTTTTGTTATTCATTGAAGAGTTTAAGTAATAGTCAAACGTTCCGAGTCAAAGTTTTAGAAATTGAGTATTTCCGGTCAAACCGAGAATCGAGGCATAACAAATTGGTATTAGAGCTTCGGTTTAAGTGAATTAGGTTTCCACTATAGGTTGCCTAGTCTTAAACCACTCTTAGTTGCGGAATTAAGTAAGCGGAATTGTATGTGATCGTTATAGAAGGAATTATGCATTGGTGCTAAGTGAAAATGTTTTATATGTTGTACTACTATTGTGTAATTGATGTAAGTCCATGGCGGACCAGATGTATATAGGTGTATAGATTACCATGAATGTTTTATGACTGTGTAGTAACGTGGATAGAATTGGGTTAGTATATGTGATGAAAGTCTATGACGGACTAAATGTGTTAAGTTATAGAACGTTGTACACTTTGGTAGTGTCGGTGAATGATAAGAGACATTTACGAGATGATGTGAAACGCCGTTGTATTGTACGAACGGGGTGTGAGGCCATGATGCAAGTGACTTTGTCAGAGCATGGAGAATGGGTCGTAGAAAAGTTTATTAGTGAACACAATCATCCTCTTGATCCCCCATCACATGTACTCAAACAACGATCTCATAGTATATTTCACCGTTCCCATGAATGTAAAGATGTTGTCACTTTATTGTCAAAAGCAGGAATTACACCGTCGGGGATAACTAAAATAGTAAATGCATTTAGAGGTAATGACGAAAATAAGCTAACGCGAATTCAGTGTTCAAATATTGTATGCAATGAAAGGAAATTTAACTTAGGAAAAGAGTGTCATGGAATTATCATGCATTTCGTACAACAATACGACAAAGCGGTAAGTTCTCGAAGAGCTGCTGAAAAAGATCAAGACTTTATAACTTTGAACTCAAATCCTACATTACAAGGTGATCATCCAATTGAAGCAATGGCGGCAAAATGTTATACACGCAATCTTTATGATGTTTTCAAAAAAGAATGGAAGGCTAGTTTTGATTGCGGACACAAAAAAATAACCAAAGACTCTTGTCTCGTACAATATCGTGTTGGATTCTTGCAAGGTAATATAGAAAATTGGAAATTTGTTGAATGCAAAGTAGGTTTAGAATTTTTTGCTACTTGTTCGTGTGCAAAGTTTGAAACATTTGGAATATTGTGTAAGCATATTCTTTACATCATGAGGAGAAAGTTATTGACAATCATTCCTAAGCACTATATTTTACCAAGGTGGACGATGAAAGCGATCAATTTGGTTGGAAATATTGGAACAGAATGTAGAGGTACTAACACTGGTGTTAATGACGAAGTTAGTTTGTTAACTTTATGGTCTATTAGAACAAAGTTTACCAAAATACTTGAGGATGGAAAAGATAATCCATTAGAAATTAAGAAACTGGATGACATTCTTAATGGTATTCTGGAAGAGCAAAACATGGTAAAGAAGGCTAGAGTTGAGTTTGATACAAATGATAGTTCGGGTTTAAACTCTGGAACACAAGTGGAAGAATCACAACCAAAAGTGTTAGTTTCAGATCCTATAGTTCCCGTATCGACAAAAGGACGTCCTAAGGTTGATACACGGATCAAGCCTGGAATGGAAACATCTATGAACACAAATAAACAAAGAACGTGTAGTTATTGTCGAGGCACGGGTCATTACGTTACTGGTTGTAAAATAAAAAAGGTAATCTTACATCTAAATGCATAACATGTATATACCCTGTATACTTATGTGTCGGATTTCTATTATGATTTTTCTTCTCAGTTTAATGAATCCCAAAAATGACGATCTTGTTGAGGACCGAAGCTTATGCAGGAAATTTGTAGTTGAAGATTCCAAGTTTATTCCTCCTGCTTCTTTCCTTTCTTTTTGGCTAATAGCATAATAGACATCTATATATGTAGTCGTGTTTCGATCGTTTTTTGTCCATAGACTATATGTGAATATGTAGTCGTTTCGATCGATTTATTTTCTATATAATATTATATGTAGTCGTGTTTTGATCGGTTTTTGTCCATGGACTATATGTCGTTTCGATCGATATTTTGTCTATATATGATATGTAGTCTTGTTTTGATCGGTTTTTGTCCATAGATTATATGTGAAAACACATCTATATATGTAGTCGCTTCGATCGGTTTTTTGGGCATAGAAACAGGTAGACTACGTCAAAGTGATGCAACAAAATTACAAAATAGCTATGAAATTTAATCTCATTTTTCTTCACATAATAGTACAATGCATTGCTTTTTCTATAACTGAAGAGTAACTATATAAAAAATGGGAGGTTAAAAACTATGGAGCTAATATTCAGTCAACATGTTGTGATAAATTACCAACATAGGGGTTTGGAATTCGGATTGTATTAATATATTGAAGACTAATCGTTAATGGGGTTTGATTTTATAAATGTCATGTTGGCGCCAAAATACTAAAAACTCAAATTTATTGAACTTTTGGAATGTAAAACGGTGACGTAATAAGACTTTTATGCAGCCAATTGGCTGTAGGTAATTGTAGGCAAGGTTTACCCATATATCTATATCTATATATGATTGTGTAAATTTTACGATATGGTAATGATATGTTAGATAAGTATAATCCGTTCACCGTAGGTGGTGACGGTAGGTGTGAAATGAGTTTTAATTAATTGTTATAGAAATCATAATGAAACTTGAATAAGATGGGGTATGACTTGTGTTGTATTAATGATCAACTTATGGTCTTATTATGTGAATGGCTATTGGTTAGCCAATTTGGTGGTATTAGAGATGGGGTAATTGTAAGTCATAGAACGTAGTAAGTAAACCTAAATGTTAATGGATAATAAATGTGTTATAATGTAATATTAATTGTGTGATGTAACACACGTGTAAATGTATAGTGGAAATTTGACACATAATATTTAAGTGTCTAAGAATGTAAAGTTATAAAATGATATTGAAAGATGGGAATGAGATAGTTGCTTACTAATAACTAAAATGAGACATGTAGAAAATGTGGGCAAGAATGATTATAGTTGATGACCTATGTAGGGTCTAATTGTGGAATAAAATAGTAAGCCAAGTGCTAATTAAATCAAAAAAAGCGACAAGCTAAAATATACAAAAGAATTCTGATGAAGGTGATATAATAAAACACGACAAGAACGTGTTAAAGTTATAGAACGTGTAAAAGGGAATATTTGAAAGATAATGAGTGTGATTGAAATGAACCTATAGGGTTTACATGTGGATAAAATCAATTAGACTAAAGATAGTAATAGTAAAAAAAATGTGAAAATGGTCAACGAGGATTGATGGGTCAATGAGAAGATGAAATGATTAAACACATAGTGAATGTGTCAGTATAGAAAGCGGGCCTTTAAGCCCTATAAAATCGCATTAGTTAAATGAGAGTGATGAAATGGTGTATATGATAATATAATAATAGTTTGGATCCTATATGTTGTTATAGTGTGATGTTACAGGCCACTCGAAAGATATTATAGTTATTGTTATAGTGAATCCTACGGGATGTGTTATAGTACGAGTTGGGATGAGAAAGTTATAGAAACCTTTCAGGATAAATTAAATTGCCTTCATCGGCTAAAAATTGTCTATATCTTTGACATGTGAAATGGCTCCTTCGGGGAATGGTATAGTAAAAAGGATCCAATACTAATAAATGAGAATTTTGATTATTAAAGAAAATTACAATTAAGTATTAGAGATATGTCGGAAGTGTATAAGTAGGATGGTTTATAATTCCTTTATTTAAGTGGATTGGGAAGCCTTTTCATTTAAGTAAAGAAGTTATGAATCACCGAACTACGAATTTATATTTTTTAATCTACATTTTCTGGGGCGCCTCTCCATATAAATGAAGAAGTAAATATGAGTAGACTTATGTGTTTCCGACATAGCATGAGTAAGGGTAGTAAAGTAGAAAGTGAAAGTCTAAAATTAGTTAAACGTTATAAGAAGTATGATAGGTGAAAAAGAAGTCTAATGTTGGACCCTAGGTAAGGTCGATACGTAAATTTAAATTATAGAAAACTAAAGCCTAAGTAAATGAAATCATTAATAATGATGTGATATGTTATGGAAACGATCGGGAAAATCATAAATTGTATGAAATTAAAAAGTCAAAATGAATTATAGTATGCCTTAGGGGCATGTGGTAATATGAAAAGACCATAATGATTATGAAAATTTTGAAATTTATGAGAATGTTATAGTAATAACAATACGTTATAGTAATAGCTTTGCGTTATATTAATATCGTTATTGAAATTATTAAAAATTTCTTTGACAAAATATGAAAGTATTAGTTAAATTTGACTTATGTAAAGTCAAAACAATATGTAAGGGATTAAGTATATAGAGTAATAGTAAAAGAATTGACAAATTGGAATAATGGGTTTAAATAAATTATGTCTCGGGCAACATAATGACGTGTTGATTATGGAAAATTAAGCAAAGAATGGATGTATATGGAGATTAGTTATGTCATAGTGGGCCTCAAATTGCGAAATTAAGGAAATCTTCGCAATAATTGATAAATTGATTGTTTAGGTGACATGGTGAAAATATGAATTAAGTAATAGACAATAGATTTCGGGGACGAAATCTAAATAAGGGGGTAGAATTGTTACACCCGTATCCTGAAATACAAATAGGCCCTACCTTAGACGAATATGGTCTAAGGACTTGAAGAGATTGACTAGTTGACCCGATAGTCAAACTAATAATTACAAATGTTAAGTTATAGTTATATAAATGAGGAGGACCTAAGTTGTCATATTGTAAAATAGTTATTGAAGTATAGTGTGGCCAGTTTATAAGGAATGGAGCTTGAGGGACCAAAAGGGTCAAATGGTGGAATAACTTTAAAATGAAGAAAGCTACTTGTATATAAGCTAGCTTCTCAAAAGTTCCAGGATATTAGTGAATGTCGGTTTAGGCAAAAGAGAGAGAAAGTGATGGTAACGTTGGTGATCAATTGGGATGGATATAGTGTTTCCAATCAACTAATAAACTAGTTTCTATCACTCTTATGCAAGTAAGTATCTCTAAGTGTATTTAATTGTGAATTGAAGAGTTAGGGTTCATGTATCCAAGTTGAATGGTTTTGGGTAATTGTGGTTTTAAACACTAATTAAGATGTTATAGTGTAATTTGGTGAAACCCTTTTTATTAAATTAAAGTAATTGGGTAAGTTGGATATGATCATGTTATGATCATAAGGTTTGATTAAAAGGAGAATTATAGTAATCTTAGAGGAATCTTATTATGGGTAAAGTTGGATAAATTATGAGTAAATCATCATATAATCAATATATGATTATGTGATGATTAGAGGATGTTATGGAAGCCTAATGGTTGTGTAAACCATGGTTGTAGTTATTGTTTATGTTTTAAGTATATTTTAATTATGTGTTAAGGACGTTAGCTTTGGATGGTGTTGATGATGGAAGATGATGATAATCTCATCATAGCTTAGCTTGGCTAGTTAAGGTAAGTAACTTGGTTACTATGTGGTTAATATGAAAATGTTATGGTATATGATTAATGTTGTGTTAAGTGGTTATAGATATGTCTTGGAATTATTAAATGGCCAAGGTATGGGTTATATGTCTTATGTGTTAATTGAATAATTGTGTGTTACGATTATGTGCTTGTGATGTTATAAAGATGTTATATTGATCATGTATTTGCCAATTACTTACTAAGCGTAATCGCTTACATGTTATAGTTGCCATGCTCTTGTAGGTTCATGTGCTCGAAGTGCCTTAGCTTGGATTTGGATCATTGTTTGGCTATGTGGATGATTGTATGTGAAAGAGGTTTGGCAATATATGATAATAGGAGCTAGGTAGACACCGAGCTCGTGTGATAAGTTTGTACCCTCGAAAGTATTTTATGGTTTTGTAAATATATTGTTGATTAACAAGTAAAAGTCATAGTCATTATGGTATTTCGGAGTGTTTGGGTCGAAGTGTATTTCTTACCCATTTTGAAGTTAATGGGTCAAGTAACCTCTTATATATTAAAGAATGTTTGTATTAGCCTATATGGTATTAACTTAAAGTTGTTAGAGTCAATTGGTCATTTTGTCTCAAAATGGACAATTTGGTATTGTGCAGTTTTGCTGTCAAATGTGCAGGTCAGTAGACCTGACGGCGTCGCAGTCTTGTGGCGACGGCATCCGGCTCAGTGGAGACGGCGTCAGGTTCTAAGTCCCCTGAGCCGTCGCGTGTTAAATTTGAAAATATGTTTTGGGTTATAAGTAAATGGTGACGGCGTCGCAGCTTTATGGCGACGACGTCAGCCCATATTTAGCAATAAAATGAGGCTTTATTGTAATCTTGGGTCATCGTTTTAAAAAGGGTAAACAAGTATGTATTATAAAAGGGCTGTCAAGGGTAAATTGTTATAGTTTTTGTTATTCATTGAAGAGTTTAAGTAATAGTCAAACGTTCTGAGTCAAAGTTTTAGAAATTGAGTATTTCCGGTCAAACCGGGAATCGGGGCGTAACAAATTGGTATCAGAGCTTCGGTTTAAGTGAATTAGGTTTCCAGTATAGGTTTCCTAGTCTTAAACCACTCTTAGTTGCGGAATTAAGTAAGCGGAATTATATGTGTTCGTTATAGAAGGAATTATGCATTGGTGCTAAGTGAAAATGTTTTATATGTTGTACTGCTATTGTGTAATTGATGTAAGTCCATGGCGGACCATATGTGTATAGGTGTATAGATCACCATGAACATTTTATGATTGTGTAGTCAAGTGGATAGAATTGGGTTGGTATATGTGATGAAAGTCCATGACAGACTAAATGTGTTAAGTTATAGAACGATGTACACTTTGGTAGTGTCGGTGAATATATATATATATATATATATATATATATATATATATATATATATATATATATATATATATATATATATATATATATATATATATATATGATTGTGTAAATTGTACGATATGGTAATGATATGTTAGATAAGTATAATTCGTCCACCGTGGGTGGTGACGGTAGGTGTGAAATGAGTTTTAATTAATTGTTATAGAAGTCATAATGAGACTTGAATAAGATGGGGTATGACTTGTATTGTGTTAATGACCAACTTATGGTCTTATTATGTGAATGGCTATCGGTTAGCCAATTTGGTGGTATTAGAGATGGGGTAATTGTAAGTCATAGAATGTAGTAATTAAACCTAAATGTTAATGGATAATAAATGTGTTATAATGTAATATTAATTGTGTGATGTAACACATGTGTAAATGTATAGTGGAAATTTGACACATAATATTTAAGTGTCTAAGAATGTAAAGTTATAGAATGATATTGAAAGATATGAATGAGATAGTTTGCTAACAAATAACTAAAATGAGACATGTGGAAAATGTGAGAAAGAATGATTATAGTTGATGACCTATGTAGGGTCAAACTGTGGAATAAAATAGTAAAGCCAAGTGCTAATTAAATCAAAAAAAGCGACAAGCTAAAATATACAAAAGAATTCTGAGGAAGGTGAAATAATAAAACACGACAAGAACGTGTTAAAGTTATAGAACGTGTAAAAGGAAATATCTGAAAGATAATGAGTGTGATTGAAATGAACCTATAGGGTTTACATGTGGATAAAGTCAATTAGACTAAAGATAGCAATAGTGAAAAAAATGTGAAAATGGTCAACGAGGGTTGACGGGTCAATGAGAAGATGAAATGATTAAACACATAGTGAATGTGTCAGTATAGTGATGCAGGTTTTACTAACCAGGTTTTAATATTTATAAAGTCACCTTATACCTATGGTCTACGCTAATGCACTAACGGGCAGTGTACCCGGTCGTGTGTAGTGTAGTAATCGGTAAAGCCGAGGTCGTCCCAAGAGCTATGTGTGTTGGATTATTACTAAGTCTAGGTGTCACAGATTAATAAAGGTTTCGATAGGGATTTAATTAATTAAACTACTAAAGCAGAATAAAAGACGATAAATGGTAAAGGGAAAATCAATAGAGGAGAGTGGTGCTAACCTAGTTGATCCTCCTAGCTAGTAATGTCTACGTCTACTTACTTCCAATTACTTCAGGTGGGGTCAAAGTCGAGAGGACAACATTTGGTCAATTCGCCCTAACCTATCAGCAAAGATGCCACCACAGGAGAAGTCGGGTGTCCCCTCATAAGTCCTGTTGTTCCTAGTCCCCTAAGCCAAGTCATTAAGTACTGCTACATGCTAGATTTATAATAGTGAGTGCCCGGCCGTTAGAAACTTAGACACTCACCCTCTAATTCTTAAGTTCATCCAAACGATAGGTGATCAGTTGGTCAAATCGCACAAGTAGAAAGGGTCGTCAGTTGGTCATATCTTACCCTTCCCGTCTCAGTCCGCTCACCTAGGGTCAGTTGGTCATATCTCCTAGGAAATTGGCCTCTACCACCATTCAAAACTACCGAACCAAGGGTGGCTACCAGTAAACTATGCATGCATACACTTAGAAATAATTTTACGGAAGTAAAGTAAACGCAAACAAAACAATTAAGGAATCATAACTATGCCAGCACCAAGAGGTGCTTAGCCGCTCATATTAATTATACAAACCAATTCAATATTCAAAGGTACGAAATACATGAATTGAAAGTAAAGAAAATATATAATGCTAATGCTTATCGTAGGAGAGTGATTTCTCCCTTGGAGACAGCTCCGTATGCTCCTCTAGACCTGTCTTGGGCTTTTTCCCACATTCTCTGGTTGTTGTGTGTGGAATGGGATGATTAGAAATGCTGGAATTCGTGGGGTATTTATAGACCAGATCTGGGTTACGGCGTAACAAATATAAGAGTTACGCCGTAACCTTCTATTTCATCATATTTTGCACTAGATCTGCTGGTTACGGCGTAACCTTATAAGTGGTTACGCTGTAGTCTTCAATAAACTTGGTTACGCCATAGTTGAGGTAATAGTTACGGCATAAGTATCAGCGGCGTGGAACCTCATTTGACTTAATATAGTTACGTCGTAGCCTTTGGGAAGAGTTACGCCGTAACCTTCTGATAAGTTGGTATTCTAAGTCACACAATAGTTACTGCGTAATGTGAGAGACGAGTTACGCCGTAACTTCTTCAAAGTAGCATACTGTGATAAATCTTTAGATATTTCTCCAGTTCTGCGTCTCTTTAGCTCCAATGCTCGTAATTTACCTGAAAGTGGAAAACAATGGAAAACAAGCGTAAATCCATATAAATGATATAAATTACAAGCATTATTGGGAAAATTGACACTTAATATTAAGGATTATTTGATGTTATCAAATATCCCCCAACTTGAACTCTACTTGCCCTCAAGTAGACCTTATTAGAAAGATTTTTAAAAAGATATCTCCCATAACCTGGAAAATATAAGTTTACAAATCCCTTATGCTAGAATAAAACAAAGCCAAACACCTCACGAAAGGGGAACAAAACACTCAAATCTCTCAACTATTCTAAGTGTCAATTTCGGGGTGATCACTCAATCGCACAGTCATAGCATGTATTCTATCATAAGTTTGGCGGTTACACAAATCTCCACCACTAGAGTTAAGGGCTAAACAATTCTCGAAGGCAATATGGATAGACACGACAAAGGTTAAAGGGTGACTCGTTATTACTAACATGTCACGGCGAAGTGGACAAAACCAATGATACATGACCAAATCCATGGCCAAGACACCAAAGATTGCTCGCTGCATCACCTAGACACGCTTCATGACTAAAGGGTAGGATAAGACATGGGATATATAAATGGTGTAAAATAAAAAAACAAGCAGATAGTCTAAATCTATAACCAAGTCATCACCACTTACCGTCCGCCCAAAGTTCAAGCTTTGAAGTCAAGAAACCGGATCATGAAATATAAGGTAGATGTTTCATTAGAGGACGTCGTGATGGGCACACTACCTTTTCTCCAACTTCAATCTTCAAATGTGACCGAGGTGGCCTCCTCGATACTAAATCTATAAAGCTTATAATATAGTGCTTATAACATCGCACTTTACAATATCTAAATCATAACAATTTTTCTTTTTTTTTTCTTTTTTTTTTCGAATCACTTTTTTTTTCAACATAACAATAATAACTTAAACATAATATCCCCCACTTGAGATGAACAATGGGAATTCGGGGGTCTTCAATGATCTTCAGGAATGTTGTCGATGAAAGCGTGATTTCTGAACCTTTCCACTCGAACCTTGAACTTAGGCAAATGATGACTTCCCAATCACAAATAAATACTACAGGGTAGGCTAAGGTGTATAGGTGTATCGAAACAATATATCGGGTTAACAAAATGAAATGAATGGCTCAAATTGGTGTATCTAGGGGTATCTTGCACTAAAGGTGAGTGCAACAAAAGGGTTTCACATGAGGGTCGAGAAGTCGAGGTGACTAATCGGTAGATACACAATGGTAGGCTGTTTGGGTGATAATCCTATAATATTGCCTTCTAAAACTGAAAAGTCCAAATACATCGAGCTAACTCAATCATACCTCGTCTATGGTCTCGAAATGATGCAAAGGCGAAGTTTTAAAGTTTACAAGCTACTGGCACACTCATAATTTGGTGGATTTGGGGTAAAGTATTGGAAACAGATAAGGCTAATCTCACCATATAATATCAAGGGTTGTATGTGCTCGGCTAAGGTCTAATCTAGTTAGGTTAAGAAAAACATGTCAAAATTTTAAAAATGGCATAATTTTTCAAAATAAACTAGAAAAATGAGGGCAAAATAATGTTCAAGAGATAATTCTACTCCCGTCCCCCCACTTGAATTGTACAAAGTCCCTTTTGTACTAAGCATTAAATAAAGGTGAAGAGAAAAGTAGAATTAGAGCGAGAACTTCCCTAAAATTTGCTCCAAAAAGAAAGAAGGCCCACGAAAAAGAGATGTGCCTTCGTATAAGCATCATGAGCAAACTTCAATCCCTGAAATCACACTACCGACAAGCATAATTCTAAAAAGAAAAAATGAAAAATGAAAAACAAACCTAACTCACTTTCGTAGGAATCACGCTTGCATTTACCATATGCAACAAGCCTTTTAAACCACTTGGTGTCCCAAGTGGACGAGTGAAGTCTCGTGAGGGTTTACAGGGAACACACCCACAAAGTTTATTTAAAATACTAATACAAGGTTATTGCATTTTAAAATGAAAGAATTAAAGAAGAGGAAGGTTACGTCGTAACTCTTATGAGGGAGTTGCGCCGCAACTGGCAAAACCTGACATAAGCTGCAAAGCGAGTGGTTACGGCGTAACCACGGAGATGGTATTACGCTGTAATGATTAATGCGTCAAGAATTCTGCTGCTAAAAGGTTGGTTACGGCGTAATCACATATATGAGTTATGCCGTAACTTTGGTCAGATCAGCAAACTGCATCAGTAATTACTTCCTCGTTCCTGCAAAAAAATGGTTAGAAAACACAAAACCCTACAGAAATGGAAATAAACCAAAAGAAAGGGATAATTTGGGTTGTCTCCCGAAAGAGCACTTTTCTTTATTTACGAGTCTTTAAGTTAGACTCAGGGCCGCGGGGCTTTTAAGGGGGCCTTTGGACTTCCCCAACCTCTTCAATATCTTTCATCAAGTTATGCCTCATCCAGGCGACATTCGTGGCAGTTCGGAGGTATTCATTAGTTTCGATTTTTCGGATTTTACAAAATTTTTCCTTCGGTCCTAAGTGGTAGCGAGTGAATTCGTATTTTTCGACACTAATAGGTGGTGGTCTCTTGTAGGGAATCCCAAGGAGTTTGCACCTCCTTTGCTCATAAGCTTCATCGTCAGGATCAGTAAACTCCTCATTCCCTTGTAATTCAAGGTAATCTAGGATCCCTTCAATGTCATCGTCATCAGAAGCTGTACCTAAGAAACCATTCTTCATCGAGCAGATTCTCCACTAGTACACGCTTGCATTCTTCTTTTTTATCTCTAACCAATTCCTTGTCATTCTCAATTGTTATTTCACTCGTGTTGTTGAGACTTTCGTTGTTTGAATTTTCTCGATCCATGTACTCCTTCCAAATCTTCTCTTTGGTTAATGTGTCAACATGTCCATACTTAATATACACTCAACTATCGAATCCAAGGTTATCCAGCCAAGGCAAACTCGTTCTCTCCTCATCGTTGGTTGAGGACAAAAAGAATTCTTCTTTTCCTATTCTGGTCATAGGGGTTGCATGACGCCCAGAAAGGTTCCCCAGGATATTTTATTCTTTCGCACCAGTGACTGTGTATTTCCTTGTTGTCAGTTTCATTTAATTGCTCATCCATGCAGTAGATGTCTTTATTAGCCACTTCCTTTTTCTGAATGTGCTCCTCGTAATCAACGTTTAGCTTCTTAAGAAGATTCGGGTTAATCTTGGCATCCCAGAATGGTATTGCGTGCCAGTCATCAAATGCCAAGTCACCGAACTTTATACAATGTCTTTCATGCTCGTGGGGGCATGTCCACTCTTCCTCTCTTTCACTATCCCCGCCGTTGCAATACTCGCGGAAGGGGTTGCATGTAGGCCATGCTCGTGTGGACTCCTTGTCAGTTATGATGATCGGAGTACACAAGTGAGTGATAAGCGGCTCTTCTTCATCTTCTAGGGAGAGTTTCTCGAGTCTTTCATCATCAGTATATGCAGGCCACATAAATTCGAGTTATCATCAGCAAAAATCACTTTACATTCCATAGCGGGTTTCGATCCCTCCGGTTTATTGTTATTCATCCTTACTTTTTCACTGAGCTTTTCCATCATAGATTCTAGGTTTTTTAGGGTTGTATCATGCTTGGAAAGGTTTCTGTCAGTGTTTTCCTGGAATTCCTTTAACCACTCATCTTGCTCTTTTTTCTCTTTGGGTTGAACTCTCCAGGAACTTGTTGATTGTTTCTTCAAGACTGAGCTTTCTTTCTCCATAAGGCCCACGGTTGTAATTTCCACGATACCCATTATTATTTCGATTATCTCCGTAAAACGGTCGATTTTCTCCATACTTGGCTTCTTCAATATTTTCTTCGTCGACATGAGGACAATTCTTCGTGAGATGTCCTCCTCCACAGCTTTCACAACCCACTTGGATGGCATGAATGGTTTCTCTGACCTTCAGCATATCTCGACTAATATTTTCAATTTTACTAGCGATTGCTGCAATTTCGTCAAAATTTCCGCCTTGGTTTCTTTTGCTTCCTCCGTCGTGCCATTTTTGAGAGTGATCTGCCATTTTTTGAATGGCTTCAATTGCAAGAGTAGGAGTCATGTTCGGGATAGGTCCTTGATAGTCCAACATTTGTATTGTAGTTATGTTAATTCGTTTTGTAGAAAATGTTGACCTTTTGCTGGTTGTTCAGATCATGTGTAGGACACTTGTAAAGGAGATCGTTGTATCTATCCCAGGCTTGATACAACATTTCGTCATCTTCTTGCTTGAAATTATGGATCTCCAAGAGCTGGTTAGAAATCTTCGATGGCGGACAATATCTCTGAATAAAGTGCTTTTTAAGTAGAGCCCAAGTATTAATTGCCCCGGCGGGCAATCTTTCAATCCGTCTTCTGGCAGCTCCAGTAAGAGTCATTGGGAACACCCTTAGCATAACAACATCATGAGACACGCCCGGAATGTTGAAAAGGCTTGCGATGTATAGGACATTTTCAACGTGCTCATATGCATCTTCGTCCCTGTTTCCTGAAAAAGGGTTAGCACGAAGCTCCCTCATAAATTGGTCTTTGATTTTGAAACGGACATCCGCTCCAATTGCCGGTCTTACGAGACCCGTCCCTTGTTCCGCTCTTGTCAATGCCAAATACTCCTCAATAGTGAGGTCATCGATGTTAACAACTTCCATGGTACCTGAAAACTTGAATAATGATCGTGAGAAAAGTTTTAAAATGAAAAGAAAGACTTAATATTAATCCTAATATAACTCCCCGTGCAGGTTTTACTGACCAGGTTTTAATATTTATAAAGTCTCGTTATACCTATGGTCTACCCTAATGCACTAACGGGCAGTGTACACGGTCGTGTGTAGTGTAGTAATCGGTAAAGCCGAGGTCGTCCCAAGAGCTATGTGTGTTGGATTATTACTAAGTCTAGGTGTCATAGATTAATAAAGGTTTCGATAGGGATTTAATTAATTAAACTACTAAAGCAGAATAAAAGCAGATAAATGGTAAAGGGAAAATCAATAGAGGAGAGTGGTGCTAACCTAGTTAATCCTCCTAGCTAGTAATGTCTACGTCTACTTACTTCCAATTACTTCAGGTGGGGTCAAAGTCGAGAGGACATCATTTGGTCAATTCGCCCTAACCTATCAGCAAAGATGCCACCACATGAGAAGTCGGGTGTCCCCTCATAAGTCCTGTTGTTCCTGGTCCCCTAAGCCAAGTCATTAAGTACCGCTACATGCTAGATTTATAATAGTGAGTGCCCGGCCGTTAGGAACTTAGACACTCACCCCCTAATTCTTAAGTTCATCCAAACGATAGGTGATCAGTTGGTTATATTTTACCCTTCCAGTCTCAATCCGCTCACCTAGGTTCAGTTGGTCATAACTCCTAGGCAATTGGCCTCTACCGCCATTCAAAACTTCCGAACCAAGGGTGGCTACCAATAAACTCTGCATGCATACACTTAGAAATAATTGTACGGAAGTAAAGTAAACGCAAACAAAACAATTAAGGAATCATAACTAGGCCAGCACTAAGAGGTGCTTAGCCACTCATATTAATCATACAAACCAATTCAATATTCAAAGGTACTAAATACATGAATTGAAAGTAAAGAAAATATAAAATGCTAATGCTTATCGTAGGGGAGTGATTTCTCTCTTGGAGACAGCTTCATATGCTCCTCTAGATCTGCCTTGAGCTTTTTCCCATGTTCTCTGGTTGTTGTGTGTGGAATGGGATGATTAGAAATCCTAGAATTCGTGAGGTATTTATAGGCCAGATCTGGGTTACGGCGTAACTAATATAAGAGTTACGCCGTAACCTTCTATTTCATCGTATTTTGCACTAGATCTGCTGGTTACGGCATAACCTTATAAGTGGTTACGCCGTAGTATTCAATAAACTTGGTTACGCCATAGTTGAGGTAATAGTTACGGTGTAATTATCAGCGGTGTGGAACCTCATTTGACCTAATATAGTTACGTCGTAGCCTTTGGGAAGAGTTACGCCGTAACCTTCTGATAAGTTGGTATTCTGAGTCATGCAATAGTTACGGCGTAATGTGAGAGATGAGTTACGCCGTAACTTCTTCAAAGTAGCACACTGTGATAAATCTTTAGATATTTCTCCAGTTCGGCGTCTCTTTAGCTCCAATGCTCGTAATTTACCTGAAAGTGGAAAACAATGGAAAACAAGTGTAAATCCATGTAAATGTTATAAATTACAAGCATTATTGGGGGAAATTGACACTTAATATTCAGGACTATTTGATGTTATCATATAGAAAGCGGGCCTTTAAGTCCTATAAAATCACATTAGTTAAATGAGAGTGATGAAATGGTGTATATGATAATATAATAATAGCTTGGATCCTATATGTTGTTATAGTGTGATGTTACAGGCCACTCGAAAGATATTATAGTTATTGTAATAGTGAATCCTGCGGGATGTGTTATAGTACGAGTTGGCATGAGAAAGTTATAGAAACCTTTCAGGATAAATTAAATTGCTTTCATCGGCTAAAAATTGTCTATATCTTTGACATGTGAAATGGCTCCTTCGGGGAATGTTATAGTAAAAAGGATCCAATGCTAATAAATAGGAATTTTGATTATTAATAAAAGTTACAATTAAGTACTAGAGATATGTCGGAAGTGTATAAGTAGGATGGTTTATAATTCATTTATTTAAGTGGATTGGGACCACTTTTCATTTAAGTAAAGAAGTTATGAATCACCGAACTACGAATTTATATTTTTTAATCTACATTGTTTGGGATGCCTCTCCATGTAAATGAAGAAGTATAAATGAGTAGGCTTATGTGTTTCCGACATAGCATGAGTAAGGGTAGTAAAGTAGAAAGTGAAAGTCTAAAACTAGTTAAACGTTATAAGAAGTATGATAGGTGAAAAAGAAGCGTAATGTTGGACCCTAGGTAAGGGTCGATACGTAAATTTAAATTATAGAAAACTAAAGCCTAAGTAAATGAAATCATTAATAATGATGTGATATGTTATGGAAATGATCGGGGAAATCAAAAATTGTAAGAAATTAAAAAGTTAAAATGAATTATAGTATGCCTTGGGGGCATGTGGTAATATGAAAAGACCATAATGGTTATGAAAATTTTGAAATTTATGAGAATGTTATAGTAATAACAATACATTATAGTAATAGCTTTGCGTTATATTAATATCATTATTGAAATTATTAAAAATTTCTTTGACAAAATATGAAAGTATTAGTTAAATTTGACTTATGTAAAGTCAAAACAATATGAAAGTGATTAAGTATATAGAGTAACAGTAAAAGAATTGACAAATTAGAATAATGGGTTTAAATAAATTATGTCTCGGGCGACATAATGACGTGTTGATTATGGAAAATTAAGCAAAGAATGGATGTATATGGAGATTAGTTATGTCATAGTGGACCTCGAATTGTGAAATTAAGGAAATCTTCGCAATAAATTGATAAATTGATTGTTTAGGTGACATGGTGAAAATATGAATTAAGTAATAGACAAGAGATTTCGGGGACGAAATCTAAATAAGGGGGTAGAATTGTTACACCCGTATCCTGAAATACAAATAGGCCCTACCTTAGACGAATATGGTCTAAGGACTTGACGAGATTGACTAGTTGACCCGATAGTCAAACTAATAATTACAAATGTTAAGTTATAGTTATATAAATGAGGAGGACCTAAGTTGTCATATTGTAAAATAGTTATAGAAGTATAGTGTGGCCAATTTATAAGGAATGGAGCTTGAGGGACCAAAAGGGTCAAATGGTGAAATAACTTTAAAATGAAGAAAGCTACTTGTATATAAGCTAGCTTCTCAAAAGTTCCAGGATATTAGTGAATGTCGGTTTAGAGCAAAAGAGAGGGAAAGTGATGGTAAGGTTGGTGATCAATTGGGGTGGGATTAGTGTTTCCAATCAACTAATAAACTAGTTTCTATCACTTTTGTGCAAGTAAGTATCTCTAAGTGTATTTAATTGTGAATTGAACAGTTAAGGTTCATGTATCCAAGTTGGGGGGTTTTGGGTAATTGTGGTTTTAAACACTAATTAAGATATTATAGTGTAATTGGGCGAAACCCTTTTTATTAAATTGAAGTAATTGGGTAAGTTGGATATGATCATGTTATGATCATAAGGTTTGATTAAAAGGAGAATTATAGTAATCTTATAGGAATCTTATTATGGGTAAAGTTTGATAAATTATGGGTAAATCATCATATAATCAATATATGATTATGTGATGATTAGAGGATGTTATGGAAGCCTAATGGTTGTGTAAGCCATGGCTATAGTTACTGTTTATGTTTTAAGTATATTTTGATTATGTGTTAAGGATGTTAGCTTTGGATGGTGTTGATGATGGAAGATGATGATAATCTCATCATAGCTTAGCTTGGCTAGTTAAGGTAAGTAACTTGGTTACTATGTGGTTAATATGAAAATGCTATGGTATGTGATTAATATTGTGTTAAGTGGTTATAGATATGTCTTGGAATTATTAAATGGCCAAGGTATGGGTTATATGTATTATGTGCTAATCGAATAGTTGTGTGTTAGGATTATGTGCTTGTGATGTTATAAAGATGTTATATTGATCATGTATTAGCCAATTACTTACTAAGCGTAATCGCTTACATGTTATAGTTTCCATGCTCTTGTAGGTTCATGTGCTCGAAGTGCCTTAGCTTGGATTCGGATCATTGTTTGGCTATGTGGATGATTGTATGTGAAGGAGGTTTGGCAATATATGATAATAGGAGCTAGGTAGACACCGAGCTCGTGTGATAAGTTTGTACCCCCGAAAGTCTTTTATGGTTTTGTAAATATATTGTTGATTAACAAGTAAAAGTCATAGTCATTATGGTATTTCGGAGTTTTTGGGTCGAAGTGTATTTCTTACCCATTTTGAAGTTAATGGGTCAAGTAACCTCTTATATATTAAAGAATGTTTGTATTAGCCTATATGGTATTAACTTAAAGTTGTTAGAGTCAATTGGCCATTTTGTGTCAAAATGGACAATTTGGTATTGTGTAGTTTTGCTGTCAAATGTGCAGGTCAGTAGACCTGACGGCATCGCAGTCTTGTGGCGACGGCGTCCAGCTCAGTGGAGACGGCGTCAGGTTCTAAGTCCCCTGAGCCGTCGCGTGTTAAATCTGAAAATATGTTTTGGGTTATAAGTAAAGGGTGACGGCGTCGCAGCTTTAAGTCGACGACGTCGGCCCCGTATTAAAGCAATAAAATGAGGCTTTATTGTAATCTTGGGTCATCGTTTTAAAAAGGGTAAACAAGTATGTGTTATAAAAGGGTTGTTAAGGGTAAATTGTTATAGTTTTTGTTACTCATTGAAGAGTTTAAGTAATAGTCAAATGTTTCGAGCCTAAGTTTTAGAAATCAAGTATTTCCGATCAAATCAGGAATTGGGGCATAACAGCTACCAACAAACTATGCATGCATACACTAGAAAGAATTATACGGAAGCAATGTAAACATAAACATAACAATTAAGAAATCATAACTAGGCTAGCACCAGAGGTGCTTAGCCGATCATATTAAATGAAACAATCAATTCAATATTTAACATAATGAAATACATGAATAGAAAGTAAAAAGAAAGATAATCGCTAATGCTTATCGTTAGGGAGTGATTTCTCCCTTGGAGATGGCTTCGTATGCTCCTCAAGATCTGCCTCCAGTCCCCTACTCACATTCTTTGCTTTGTGGTGTGGAGTGAATGATGTGAAAATAGAATTTAGGGCTTGTATTTATAGGCGAGATCTAGTTACGGCGTAACTTAAGTTGAGAGTTACACCATAACCTATATAAATCCATAATTGCTTTCGTTATAGCTGGTTACGGCGTAACACATGGAATGAGTTATGCCGTACCTTCATTACAGGTTACAAAATCATGATTATGCCATAATCATTGGAAAGAGTTACGGCATAATTTACAGCGGCGTGGAACATCATTTAACCTAATTGGTTACAGCGTAATCCTAAGATGAAGTTACGCCATAATCTGCTGTTGAGTTGGTCTTCTGAGTCACGCTCTTGTTACGGTGTAATGTGAGAGAGGAGTTACGCCATAATTACTTCACAGTGGGCATACTATCATATATCTTCAATAAACTCTCAAAATCCGAGTCGCTTTAGCTCCAATGCTCGTAATTTACCTGAAAGTAAAATATAGAGGAAAACAAGCGTAAATCCATATAAATGATATAAAATACGAGTATTATCAGAGGAAATTGACACTTAATATTAAGGACTATTTGATGTTATCAACCTAGATAATTATGGCGTAACCTTAGTTGGGAGTTACGCCGTAATTGCAGTTAAGTTGGTCTTCTGAGTCAAAACACTAGCTACGGCGTAATATGAGAGAATGAGTTACGTCGTAGCTTCTTCACAGTTGGCATACTATCATAAATCGTTAGAAAAATCTCCAAATCTGCGTCTCATAAGCTCCAATGCTCATAATTTACCTGAAAGTGAAATATAAAAGAATACAAGCGTAAATCCATATAAATGATATAAAATATGAGCAGTATCAGAGGTAATTGACACTTAAAAGTCAGGACTATTTGATGCTATCAAGAAGATTTAAAATAAGTTAAATATTATAAGAAATGAGAATGCGAGTTTATGATAGTAGTGAGGTTATGTGTAAAACCTTAAAATAGATGTCTAAAGCGAACGTTATTTTATAAATTGAAAAGATTATAAGTTGAAGATAAGAGCTAGATAGTGTTAGCACCTTTATGAAAAAGGTGATGATATGAGTTAAAGCTTGATGTTATAGACTTAATTAATTGAACTTTCCGAGTGACTTATCGTCCTTGGCGAAAGTGTCTAAAGAAAAGTAATATGAGAAATGACTACGGAAGTCATAAATTGAATAATTTAAGAGTTGAGATAAGGTTATAGTGTGCCGTGAGGGCATGTATAAAGTGAAAAAGGACCATGGTGGTCATAAAATTTATGAATTATGAGAAAGTTATAACGATACATAAAATGCTATAGTAAGAATATTGATGAGATTGTAGAATGATGATAGTATAGTACAAAAAGCATTAACTAGATTTGACTTATGCAAAGTCAAAGTGGTACGTAAGTGACCAAATATGTGGTCAAATGTTGAGTGAGTTAGTTATGGTCATGTTTAGTAGTGTATATTTATGTCTTATGTGACATAATGACATTAGCAAGAACCATTTAATTATAGAAATAAAGCGAGAGATAAAATGGATCAAGCGTGATAAGCGGGTTATAGTATGTTTAGAGTTGCAAGATCACGTAGATTGTTGCAACGCAATGTGTATGATTTTGTATATGTTAAGATTGATGTAGAATGAGATGTAGTTTTGGATAGTAATAGACGAGAGATTTCAGGGACGAAATCTAAATAAGGGGGTAGAATTGTTAGACCCGTATCTCGGATAGAAATAGGCCCCACCTTAGATGAAATTGACCAAGGTTTAACGTAATTGGTTAGTCAACGAATGTTATATTATAGTCAAGCCCGATAGTCAAAGTGAAAATCAAAGAATGTGTTATATAATTATGAAAAGTATTATGTGGCATAAATGGAAAGGGAATAGACTTCAAGGGATTAAGTTGGTATATCCTAGAGTGGTATATTATGTAGTGTGGTCAAAGTATAAGATAAGCGACTTGAGGGACCATTGTTGCCATGACCAAAGTAGTGGAAGTAAGTAGATAAGTATCTAGTTATCTTGCATTTTTTTTAAATTTATAGAGATTTCATGGGTGTGGATTTGTGGTCCGGTTTAGAGAGAAAAAGGGAGGGAAGAAGATGAGTTTGATGACTTAGGAAGATAGAGATGAAGACCTTGTGCTCATGGTCCTTCCTAGCAAATATTATCACAAGTAAGTAATCTTCTAATCTTGATGTTAATGAAGTTAAGGTTATAAGTTAAGTGGGATTTCATCATATGATCAAAGTATGATCATATGATGATGTAGAAAGGAAGATTAGTATGTTTTAAGGGTTATGTAAACCCTTGATCATGATGTATTGTGTTATCAAGTCTTGATAGTGTTCATGGTGATTATATCTTAGGATGATGATAGAAGATGATGATGATGGTGGTATTAGGATGGTAGCTTATCTTTGGAAGCTAAGGTAAGTAACTTGATTGGTATGTGTTTAATATGATTGTTTCCATATTATGTGATTATGAGTATGGATGCTATAGTTGATAGCTTTGAATTAGTAAGTGTGGCCTTGATAGGTGATTTTCCTAGTTGGTCAACACAAGTGATAGATTATGAGTATGGATTGGCTAAGGTATGTTGTGATGTTTATGTGCTTAATGTGATTATGACCATATATGCTTAATGATTGAAGTATTCGTGTTGCATCTATGTGGATCAACGTGTTAATCATGGCTGCTTCAGAAATATAATTAAGGGCATATGGTCAGCATATGACCATATGGTAATTTCAGCATATGGTCATATGGTTGCTTCAAAAATATAATAAAGGGCATATGGCCATATGGTATTTTGCATATGGTCATATACTCTCGTCAGAAGTTTAATAAGGGTTTTCAGATTTTGGTCAATCTTATAAAAATCATATCTAATAAACCGTAAGTCGTTAGAGGTCGTGCCACCCGTCATTTTAAAGGTAATTAAGTATATTTTCAATTAAAAATACTTTTAAGGGATGTTTCATAATTGATTTTGTCAGTTCATTAAAATGTAATAGAAGGTCCGTTATAGTCAAGTCGTTTTCGCGTAAAAGTTTTTAACTTTGATCAAATTTTGGTTGTGCCACCTCACGGAGTACTTTCTAGAAAATATAGATTCATGTCAAATGGTTAAGTAACGAATGAGATACGACATTTTTAAGTTGGGTAAAAGTCATTTTTGTAAAAAGTGTTAAAAACTTAAATTTTGAAAACAAGCTGATTGCACTACATTGAGTCGATCTTTAAGTATCTTAAGTTCCGATTCATGGAAATTGGTATATAGATGTTAGGTAGACCTCATTGAATACTAAATGTTTGAGTTGGAATTAGGCGAAAAGGGTAAAGAACGAGCGAGATACGACCCTCTAAAAATGGCAAAAACCATTTTCCAAAATGTTAGAAACTTAAATTTTACTGTTGAACTTTTGCGTAAATCAAATTTGGGGTTTTATAACTTAAACACAAACATGTACGGGTGATCTAAAGTTTATAAAAATGCATCTGCATTATTGCACTTCATTTTCATATGCCTAAAACGCCTCGTATTAATAGGTCGTGTTTAAGACTTTGCACTTTCGATTCTTGTGATTATTTTCCCGATTGTACCACTTCACTCGAGATGAGTTTCATAGCCCCGCTTTTTACATATTTAAATTGTTTTTAAATACTCGGGTTGAGAATACTATGCTTTCTTTTACATACGGATACAAGTGCATAAAGCATTTACTTATAGCCTAAGTTACCACATTAGCCGTGAAGTCTTAACATATCATGAACCGTTAGTTACTTATAAGCACGAATGTTGTGAATAGATCTATTAGGTTGACACCTCTGTCCGGGTTGGTCACGCCAACTTGACCGAAGGTACCGGTCAAACGGACGCATATCATTTGAGGGCATACTAGGTGTTTGGCTAGACACCTATCGGGGCACTCATTTATATGTGCATTTATGCATATAGATTACGTTAAGGCTTTGGTGTCATGAGCTTAGGCCAATAGTATCACTTTTTCATATGACGACGGTCATACACTGAAGTCTTGTGGTCCGCACTTGACAATTTCAATTACTTAAAACTATGAACTCACCAACATTATTGTTAACGTTTTTGCATGTATTTCTCAGGTTGTTGATCACTCTAATATGTAGCCTTGGAGCATCATACATAGAGTCTCATCTCATGGAAATTTCATCATGAAGATTTTCCTAATAATGTCATAACAATCGATGTGAACTTTGAACTACTTTTCATTTGGGACTTGTACTTTTGAAACTTATTTTACTTAATCGAATGTATCTTTTCAAAACAGCTCATAAGAGGTTGTTCTTTTTACTCTTTTCTTTGTGCTATGAACATCATGCCCCCGGTTACCTTTCCGCTACAACGTTTTAAAGGTGTGACGTATTGGCATCAGAGCCAAGGTTATAGAGAACTAGGTTGCATCATTAGACCCTAGACTATAATCGTTGCTTCATGACATTTCCTCATAGCATTCCACGCGCATACTCATTATACATGTCTTTACTTATTTTTATATAAGTTATTTTTATATAAGTTATTTATATATACCAATTTTGTTACATCAACATGTCTACCTCTACTTCCCCTATTCCATCTGACTTAGAGATCGAGGACGCCGCCTCGACCTATTATACTAGTACCATCACCATCGCCGGAATATGTCCCAGCATCCAAGACTGAGATAGAGCCTTGAAGAGGATCCTCAGGTGGTTGACCCCAAAAAGTCTTCAGAGGAGGATCCCCCATACAAGGATGAGCCATTACCGACTCAATCTGCCTCTGCACCGCCATCACCTGATTATACACCATTTCAAGAGGATGAGACCGAGCCCTTCGAGGAGGAGTAGAAGGTTGCACCTACTCCTCCCACTCCACCAGCACCCTACTCCCACTCCTGCTGTCCAACCAGGACAGATCCGTACTGTACACGTGCATTTTCCATAGCGCGAAAGACGGTACGAACAAAACATCCACTATCCCTAGATACTATAGCAGACATTGTTGCATTTACTGATGCACGACCGTCATCACCACACTCATCCCCATCATCGTCAGCCACACCATTACTACCACCTAAAGACCCTGTTCCCGAGGCTGACATGTCGCCTCAAAAGAGGGCATGGTTCTTTCCACCACCATCTCCAGTTGCTACCACTGAGGTTACGGCCGAGGCTGCCATTCCACAGACAATTCCTGCACTAGAGGCACAAGTGACACGTCATGAGGACCTGATTAGTAGAGCGCAAGATTACATGAAGGAGGTTCTACTAAATAGGGTTGAGACCATTGAGTATGACATTGGAGAGATACGAGAGAGTAGTTTACTCGCTCAGCAGGACATAGATGGACTACATACTACCTTAAATGAGACTCATGGGCAGGTTGTGAAGGTACATGATCATCTGGAGGTACAGATCAAGGATAATTTCCTCATTGTTGATGTTATACATCAGGTATTGAGCACGCATCAGGGCGAGCTCAGGTCCGCACGAAAGCGGATCACAGCTTTAGAGGACCGCTGGCGCGTAGTGAGGCCAATAGGATTGTATTCAGGACACACGTCAGGATTCTGAAGGATGCCATAGAGGCCCGTATTAGAGCCTTAGAGAGGTGTGTTGGGCTTTAGAGAGTATAATAGTGTCCCTTGTAGCTTTCATTTATGTTGTAGCCTAGTAGTATTAATGAGATGCTTATATTCTCTTGTTTTATCAAAATATGTAACAAGTTATTAATCCTATTATGATGGTTATGATATTGATATATCTTGATGTTGATTTACTTTTCCATAATTTTTTATATTATATCTATGCATGTCGTGATTATATCTATGTGTGTCGTGATTTTATCCATGAGTGTCGTGATCTTAGCTCTACATACGATGATCTTTGCTACTTGTGGATTCTCATGACTGTTATATCTTGTGATATTGAAGAAACATGCCACCTAAGAGACAAGTCATGAACTCAGAAGCGATCGAACAGCTCATTGCTCAGCAAGTTGTTGAAGCCATTGCAAACTATGAAGCAAAACGCAACGGTGGGAATAGTGTGAACAATGAAACTAGTGGCAGTGCTGAAAGAGTGGGGCCCATGATTCGGGGATTCTCCAACAAGGAGTTCATGAACTGTAAGCCTCATAATTTCAGCAGGACTGAAGGAGCTATTGGTTTAACCCAATCGTTGGAGAAGCTAGAATCTGTTCCACATCAGTAACTCTACAGAAGACTGTAAGGTGAAATATGGCACGTGTACCCTGTTGGATGGTGCACTAACATAGTGGAATGCATACGCAAAGTCAGTGGGACTTGATGCTGCTTATTAAACAAGTTGGAGTGAACTGAAGAAGATGATGACAGATGAGTATTGTCCTAGAAATGACGTGCAAAAGAAGGAGGTTGACTTCTGGAAGTTGGCTGTCAAAGGAGTTGATATAGCAGCCTACACCAATTGCTTCTAGGATTTTTCAATACTTTGCCTATCCATGGTCACACCTAGTCACAAGAAGATTGAAAGGTACATTTGGGGACTTCCACTCTATATTCAAGAAAATGTGACTTAGTCTAAACCAAGCACAATTGAGAAGACAATCAGGATGTCTCATAAACTGATGGGCCAGGTTGTACGAGATAAGGCTGCTCGAGATGCAAACAACAACAACAACAATAAGAGGAAATGGGATGAAGATCAGAGGAGAAATGTTGTGCCACACCCAACAAGAGGTAAGAGGTTGTTAGGGCTATGTTGTTGGCCTAGATGAGAGGAAGGGCTATGCTGGTACCCTACCTAAGTGAGACAAGTGTTAGCGTCACCACAACCCTAGACCTTGCCCTGCTCAATGTGGAAATTGTAAGAGGGTTGGTCATCAAACTAAGGACCGCAGGACTCCTACTCCTACAAACAATCAGAGAGCACCAGTAGCAGGTTTTGGTTGTTAAAAGAGAGTGCATTACAAGAATGAGTGCCCAAAGCAGAAGAATCAGAATGGGAATAACCATAATGGAGGGGCTCGTGGAAGAGTTTATGCACTTGGAGGAGGAGAAGCTCGGGAGGACCCGAATATTGTCACGGGTTCGTTTCTTCTAAATTATCGTTATGCTTCAGTAGTATTTAATCCGGGTGCCGAAAGAAGTTTTGTGTCTACCACATTTTCTCCCTTACTTAACACCACACCAACCACATTAGACACTGCATACAACATTGAGTTAGCAAATGGAAATTTAGTAGGCACCAACACCATAATACGAGGTTGTACCTTAAACTTACTAGACCATCCGTTCAACAAAGACCTGATGCTCATAGAACTTGGAAGTTTTGATGTGATCATAGGGATATATTAGTTATCCATGTATCATGCTAGGATTATCTGTCACGAAAAGGTTGTTCATCTTCCCTACAATGGTGAAACCTTAGTGATTTGAAGTGATCTAAGCGGAACCCGACTAAGCATCATATCATGCATCAAGACCGAGAAATATCTAAGGAAAGGTTGCAATGCATTTCTGGCACACATAGTGGAGAAGAAGTCAGAGAAGAAGCGACTCGAGGACATACCTATTGTCCAAGATTATCTAGAAGTCTTTCCCTAATACTTTTCTGGACTTGCGTCGACTCATAAGTGGAGTTTCAAATTGACTTGGTACCAGGAGCTGCACCAATGGCACGAGCACTATACAGAATAGCACCGTCCAAGATGCAAGAACTTTCTAATTAGTTACAAGAACTTTTAGACAAGGGATTTATTTGACCAAGTTCCTCACCTTGTAGAGTTTCTGATAAGGTTTTAAAATGTACCTTTTTGAGGGGTCGTTTAAGCCCTTATTTGATCACTTTTGTATCCGTTATTACTTAATATCGTTCCTTTTCACTTTTTAGGTATCTTGAAGGCAAAATGCTGGAATGACACTTATTCGGACGAAAAGGCGCGAATATACAAAGAAAATGGCCAAAGTCAAGAATCGAGACACTTATGCTGCTGGAACTGAAGGTGACGGCGTCAGGCACAAAACAGTGACGCCGTCGGACAACTTTTGTGACGGCTCAGTAGCGAAATTTCTCATTTACAAGTGACGGCTTCAGGTTTTAAAAGAGTAGGGCATCGCAACTCATACGGCCTAGATTTGATCCAGACGACGTCAGAAGCTGAAGGGGACGGCGTCACAAGCATAAGGTGATGCCGTCGCAAGACTAACGTGGCCAAGACGAAACCCTAATGACGGCGACTCGACGGCGTCACAAATCATAAGGTGACGCCGTCGCATGTGTAATCTTATATATAGAATCTGAATTATTTTAGTTTTGTGTGTGTAGTCTTTTGGAGTAAAAACTTAAACCGAACTTAAACCAAGGCTGTCTTATACAGTATTTTAGGGTTCCATACCCTATCTTACACCAAGATAAGTGTTTTACTTCATTAATTCATTTATGTCTTCAATTAATTGTGTGTATTCTTGCATGTTTCCCATGTCCGGCTAATTTACTTGTGTGTTTGCTTAGGAGATATGAAACTTAATTATTGAATATTGATTGGTTGTCTCTTATCTTAATTGTTAATGATCTAGTATTGCGATAGGTCATCCGTTGTGTAATTAATGCTTGATTAATCTTTGTTGAACCTTAGCTTATAGTACCTAGAGTCATTGTAGGCTAAATCATCCGAAGAGTACCTTAGTGTTAAGTTTATAAATCCTAGAGATTTTGTAGGCGATAACCTTTGGTAGTTTCAAAGAGTTAGGGATAAACGCATACCCTACGACCTTAGACATACAACGCAATTAAGAATAAGGACGTGACAATTCAACCATCAATAGGAGATAATTAAGGAGTAATAAAACCTAAGTAAACACATCTTTAAATCATCATACGAGCACACAATAATTAGACATAGACTACATACACCACTAGATTAGAAAATTAGACAAATAGAGTAATCGGTAGAAATACCAACCCCCAAATCCAATACCCCGAAATTCTTACCTTTCCATTTCCTAAAAACATAAAAAGATAAAAAATAATCTTCCTCAACCCCAACCTTAGCGTAGTAACTTCTCACTAACATTCCTATTCCCCTAGAGAACGATATCAATTCCCGTGGCTTACCCTAATACTACACTACAACGATTAGGTTCACTGCCTAGGGTGTTGAAAAACTTGCTCGACGAAAAGGAAGTTCCTTTGACCCCGAACGACGCGTGTAGCATTATCAGTTTCAGTCTTATTCGTGAAGAAGAAGGATGGATCGTTCATAATGTGCATTGACTATCATGAGTTGAACAAATTAACCGTCAAGAACCGCTGCCTACTCCCAAGAATTGATGACTTGTTTGATCAACTGCAAGGCTACAGTTTTTACTCAAATATTGACCTGAGGTCAGGTTATCACCAACTTAGAGTTTAGGAAGAAGATATCACGAAGATGGTGTTTACGAATCGTTATTATCATTTTGAGTTACAAGTAATGTCGTTTAGATTAAGTAACACACTGACAGTATTCATGGATCTCATGAATCGGGTATGCAAGCCTACTTAGATAAGTTTGTGATTGTGTTCATTGAGGATATTTTATTCTACTCGCGTAACAAGGAAGAGCATGAAGAGCATGAAGAGCATCTGAAGATGATATTGGAATTGCTCAAGAATGAGAAGTTGTACACCAAATTCTATAAGTGTGAATTTTGGATTCAGAGAGTGCAATTTCTTGGGCACATGATTGACAGTCAGGGTTTACATGTTGATCCTTCCAAGAACAAAGCTATAAAGGATTGAGAAACACCTAAAACTCCTACGGAGATTTGTTAGTTTTTAGGTCTTGTCGGGTACTACTAGAGGTTCATTGAGGGCTTCTCTAAGATAGCTAAGCCTCTGACCAAGCTGAATCAAAAGAATCAAAAGTATGAATGGGAAGAGAAACAAGATTAAGCTTTTTAGTTATTGAAACTGAAACTTTGTAGCGCACCGATTCTGTCATTGCAAGAAGGAACAGGCAATTTTAATGGTCTATTGTGATGCTTTAAATAAAGGAATTGGTGTTGTGTTGATGCAGAAGGAGAAGGACATAACTTATGCTTCTCGATAACTCAAAGTCCATGAGAAGAATTACACCACTCATGACCTAGAGTTAGGAGTCGTAGTGTTAACACTCAAGATTTAGAGACACTACTTATATGGTATGAGATGTACTGTGTTTACAGATCACGAGAGTCTCCAACACATCCTTGACCAGAAAGAATTGAATATGAGACAATGTCAATGGTTATTGTTGCTTAGTGATTACGATTGTAACATTCGTTATCACCCAAGAAAAGCGAACGTGGTAGCTGACTCCCTAAGTTGGAAAGAACCGGCTAAGCCGCTACGAGTTTGAGCTTTTCTTAATGAACAAGCTGAAGCTGTCAAAGATGAAAATATCAAGGAATACAACCTACATGCTATGAACAAAGCGTTCGAGACACGTTCAGATGGAACTCGATGCTTCAAGGATAGAAGTTGGTTGCTGATGAGTTTCCAAATACTCATCATTTTTACATAATCTAAACTGCAAATTCATCTGAAAACGCTCAGAAACACATCAAAATGATCAAATTATCACAAATCAGTGTTTTATGTGTTTTAAATTCAAAAATATCAAAATCAGATGAAAAATGTATAAAGTTTGCAAAATTGGCAGTTTTAGTCCCCCGAGTTTTAAAAGTTGTCAAATCTAGTCCCTGGAAATTCAAAAATGTGGAAATTTATCATTCAAGATCCCTGAAGTATTCTAAGTTGTTTAAAATGATCCTTGAATGATTCTTTGGTCAATTGGCAAGAAAGGTCCTCAAACTTTGGAAAATTACAAAAATAGTCCTTGGACCTTTGAAAATGGATTTTATGCAAAAAGGGCCCTTGTTTTATCAATGTTTGTCAAAATTGGTCCTTGTGAGAAGTTTGGAATAATGGCAAGATCAGTCCTTGAAGTTTGGCAAAATTGCACTTTTGGTCCTTGTTTATCACTTATACCAAACCGGATCCTATTTTAATACTAAGGCCCAAAATCCAATCCAACTACAAGCCCAAACCCACTACCTATGACCCTTGAGCCTTGACCCCCAGGTCACAACCTATTCTGACCCCAGCCACAATCCAATTTGACCCCCCTTGTTATTATTTATCTACGGTCAAACAAAGTCAAAACTATGAAAACGCGCCCAAGAAACCACAGTTACTGTAGCAGTCCCTCTTCCTCTCCAGATACCCAAAACCATGACTGGTTTCCACTCCATTTTCAACCCACTCCCATACCATGTCCCCTCCTCACCCTCTAAACAACAAAAAACCTTAATTGATTGAACCAAACTTCATTAAAGCTTAAACCTGCTTGAAGAAAAAATGGCGCCAAATATCAAGGTGGACGGTTCTGATTCATTTGAGTGATCCAATGGCTCTAGTGTGGTGGGAAAGATTCAGAGTACCTCAAGGATGCATGAAAAGTCTATATAGAGAGAGAGTTGCATGAAGAAAAAAATATATCTAGTGTAAATTTTATTTTTCATGTCGTTTTAGTTCAAATTTCAATTTCAGTTATGTTGTAAGCTTAAAAACTTTGTATTTCCAGTTATTATGTTAAAATAAAGCTTTTGTGAACCTTTAATTCAAGTGTCAAGTTAAATTACAGTTTATGCAATTTCTCATATTTATGCAAAATCTCAAATTGGATCAAATGTTTTTTCAGTAGTTTGTATGGATTGATATAGGTCACATAAGCTCCCATATAGCTTTTATAAGCTATTAGAAACCTTAAAATTCAATTTAGCTTCAAAAGGTAAAAAATCACAAAAATACCCATTAAATACTTGAAAAATAAAAAAATCCATGTTGAAGAAGATCAAGGAGCTGGAGCAGGGTATATTTTTGATGGCCTTGGTTTAGAGCTCTGTGGAGAGCATATAGGAATTGGTTTCATATCCTAGTTCTCAGTTTTAAGCTTGGAAGCTCTTGTAAGCATTTTTAGCCAATTTGGCATTTCACTGTTACACTAGTGTATTAGCTCTAAATTCTGTTTCTATTTGTTTACTAGTCATAATTTAGTGTGTTTGATCATTAAAATCAATAGGTTGTTTACTTAAATTTGTATTTTGTAAAAACCTTATTTGGACAGTGAAAACTGCTTCTTAATCATTTCTTATTTACTGTTGTAATAAGGTGTTGTTTAAAGCTTCATTAGTCATAACAATAGATTATACAAGGTCTGTAATCAAGTTTTTGGTTTGAAATTGTGAATTGCTTTGTAAAAATTTCAAAACAGTCATATAAGGGGTGTTTGTTTTAGACTGTTGGATTGTGATAAAAAGAGTTTTATACAGTAAAAGTCTTTGGTCTATGTTACTTTAGTGCCTATTAACTTGAACAAGCCAAGAAAATCAACACTTCTTTGGAAGAAAGTCAAAAAATCACTTTGATCTTATCTTGCAGTCACTGTTGACAGATTCATGATCCAAGATCATTGTTTTGTGTTAGAAAGTTGATAATATTGCTCTAGTTAGTCTTATCTCACCATAATATAACATATTAAGTGCTCTAGATCAGATCAAATCTCATTTTAGTCAACTTTTGGTTTTTCTAAAAAAGTCAAAATCTCAAATGGTCGTTTTTGAATAAACTTGGTAATTTCACTGTGGGTTCATTAGTAGGTTTCAGTTTATAAGATTTTGGGGTATTGTAGTCTAGTTGGTTAAGAAAAATAGAAAAATGCTAGTTCTTGGTTTCTTAGCTTTTTAAGTGCTTAATTCACTGCTTATTTGAGGCACCTGTTCTGCAAAACTGCCCTGTGCACAGATATTGAGCTCATTTTGATAAGCTTGCATTAAGCTTATTACTTGTCCAAATATCTTGTTCTCTAGTTCTTTGGAAAGCCAACATGGTCCTCTTGTAATATCAAGTCTTGTTTTTCATTTTGGAACTTGTTTGGTAGGGCTGCTAAGGGCTCAAGGTCTGTCCCATTTTCTGTTTTTCCTCTTAAATAGCCAAAGTGCTTATTGGCTTTTCATAGCTTATCAGTTGGCTTCTTTGCATAATTTAGCTTCATTTAAGTCTCTCTAGCTTATTTGCATCTGTTTTGAGCCTTTGTTTCTGCTGTCAAGCTTGTTTGAGCTTATTCCACTCAAATAAGCTATATAAGCCACTGTTGGGCTTTTTACATATCAAAACTGCTTATTTGAATTTTGTAAATCTTTTGTCTTTATTAAAGTTTCATAATATTAGTATATAAGTAGTTTTCAAAAATAAAAATCACAAAAACATCAATATAAAAATAGTGATAGCGTTTATTTAAGATTTTTTAGCTTTTTGATTTTTCTTTTCAACTTTTTAATAAGCAAATCTTGTTTTTATAGTTTTCTTAAGTTTCTGTCATCATATAGGATTTTTAGAAAAAGTTTCAGATTTTTCTTTATCTTTTTAGTATTTATTATAATTTTAATTAGTTAAAAAAATAGTAATTAATTAGTGATAAATAATTAAAAAGTCTAAAAAATATATTTTCTGTTTTAAAATTAGTTTTAGCATATTTTAGATTTTTCAAAGTTAAAATTTTATTTTTCCAAGTTTATTTTCTATTTTTTAGTATTTAAGTGTATTTTAAATAATAATTAATTAATAATAATTAGATAAAAAGTGTGAAAAATATATTTTTAGTTTTAAAATTAGTTTTATAGTATTTTAGATTTTTCAGAATCATAAGTTTATTTTTCTAGTCTTATTTTGTATTTTCTTCTATTTTAGAGTATTTATTAAGTAGTTAAAATAGTTTTTAAATAATAGTAATTAATTAAATAGTTTTAAAAATAATTTTCTTTTTCTAATAATTTTCTTTTATTTTTAGGATTCCAAAAATGTCATTTTTATATTTTTAGGTCTTTTATTTCTTAGTTTTCACTTTTTATTTTGTGCGTATACGTAGTTTTTAAAACTTACGTCTACGTTTCTTTCTTCTGATTGTTGTGCTTTCCAAATCTGTACTCCATTCCATTCCAATCAATCAGTAGTGTAATATTTCTAATCATAACCTTTACAGATCACTATCCTTAGTGATCATTCTATCCTCTGAGTTTGTGTTTAACACACCATTGAGTCTCCGTGGGACTAAACGACCCGGGAATCCCCTGTATTCTCTGATCTTAATTGTATTTGTGTCTGAGCTGTTTCAAGTCTGTTTGACTTGACTGTTTAGCACAGATCAAAATTTTGGCGCCGCTGCCGGGGAGGCTTTAGCGTGTGTCTAGCCATTTTCAGATCCATTGTTGCACATACCCACCATTTGTAAAAAGTTTTTGTAAAGTTATAGAAAATCAAAAAAGTCATTAACACTTTTCCTAAAGTGTTAAAACACCAAAAAAATATAAAAACAACAAAACAATCGGAACGTTTTCTATTTTGTATTCTCTTTTAAGGTGATTCTTGAAGAGATACGATTTGGTTAAACGGGACGATAACAAAAATATTGTCCAAAAGTTTTTGAACCCATCTGCACAAATCTTACCTACGTCTTTTCAGTGGTACTTAAAATATACATAAAAATCAACCACCGCAAACCAAGGCAGTGCACTACCTAACTGGGGGTGCGACCATTAATAAGTTCCCGAACATCAGATTTAAAACTTGCCTTTGTGTCACTTGTGATTTGGTGTACCTTTTTCAAAGAAGCCATTTCATTTGTGATTATTGGTTAAGTTCACTTGTGTTTTGCCTCATTTGTTTTGAAAATTGGTTTTTATACATAGTGCATGCGCACTCGTTCTTCCAGTTCTACAAGTCCACTTTCCGAACTTGGAAACATTCCTCGCAGACGTAGAGGACGTTCAGCTCCTTCAGCCGTGACTGAGGAACGTCTACCACCACCACCTCCTGTCGAAATGGCAGAAGACAAACCTATGAATGAGCTTCTCCAAGCACCCATC
>BPTQ01000004.1:268388373-268510819 GCA_019973895.1 Chrysanthemum seticuspe | reverse complement strand
GACCAGTCAAATAGGTAGAACAACCAAAGGAACTAACCATCTTTCACCAGTCTAAATCACTCTACTAGGCGCTAATGGGTTTAGCACAGTATTGGCGATCGCAGAATCCTTCGGACCATTACTTTAGGTAACAATATTCGAGGGTAAAGGTGATTCCATAGAATCCAATAACGTCATTTGGTCTACCGAAGACCATAAACGGAATCCCCCTGTATTCTCTGATCTTAATTGTATTTGTGTCTGAGTTGTTTCAAGTCTGTTTGACTTGACTGTTTAGCACAGATCAGTTGCCGCATTTTGGTGGTTTACGAGATTTGATTATGCATGAGTCGCATAAGTCAAAGTATTCCATTCGCCCGGGATATGATAAGATGTATCATGATCTCAAGAAGTTATATTGGTGGCCGAACATGAAGGCTGACATTGCTACATATGTCAGCAATTGCTTAACATGCTTGAAGGTAAAGGCCAAATACCAGAAGCCATCTGGTTTACTGCAATAACCTAAGATACCTTAGTGGAAATGGGAGCTTATAACAATGGATTTCATTACCAGGCTTCCTAAGACGCTAGCGGTTATGACACGATTTGGGTAATCGCGGATCATCTCACTAAATCTGACCACTTTCTACCAATCAAGGAAACCAACAAGATGGATAAACTGACCAGAATCTACATCAAGAAAATAGTCTTGAGGCATGGAATACCAGTCTCGATTATTTCAGACAAAGATAGCTGATTTACTTCAAGATTCTAGCAGTCACTTTAGGACGCCTTTGGCACCCATCTGGATATAAGCACCGCATATCATCCACAGATAGACAATAGTGAGAGAATGATTCAAACCTTAGAAGATATGTTGTGAGCCTGTGTGATTGACTTTGGAAATGGTTGGGATAACCATTTACCATTGATAGAATTCTCCTACAACAACAACTATCATACCAGCATTAAGGCCGCATAATTTGAAGCACTTTATGATCGAAAGTATCATTCACCTTACTACTGGACTGAGATTGGAGATGTCTAACTCACTGGTCCAGAGATCATACATGAGACAACCGAGAAAATTATTTAGATTCAGAACAGGCTGCAAGCTACAAGAGATCATCAGAAGAGCTACGCAAACATGAGGCGTAAACCATCAAAAATCCAAGTCGAAGACATGGTAATATTGAAGATCTCGCTTTGGAAAGGCGTGATACAGTTTAAGAAACGAGGGAAACTGAACCGAAGGTATATTGGACCATTCAAGATTTTTGCGAGAGTCGGTCCAGTGGCTTACCGACTCGAGCTTCTTGCAGAGCTCAATAGTGTCCACAACACATTTCACATTTTCAACATGACGAAGTGTTTATCGCATGAATCACTCGTCATTCTGTTGGAAGAGATTTAGCTCGACGACAAGCTGAACTTCATTGAAGAAACAGTAGAAATCATGGACAGAGATGTTAAACGGTTGAAAGAAAGTTGGATTACGATCGTCAAGGTTCGTTGGAATTCTCAAAAAGGTCTCAAGTTCACTTGGGAACGAGAAGACAAAATCCGCCGAAAATACCAACACCTCTTCTCCGACACCACTCCGGCAGACAACACAAACTGAATTCCGGGACAAAATTCCTTTAACAGGGGTAGACTGTAGCAACTCGTATTTTCCAGGTCATTACTAGCCTTTAAACTCAAAACTATTCACTTTGAACGTTTATATATTTACTTTTACGTATAACTGTTAGGTTAAATCGCGTAAACCGAAAACGACATTTAACGTAAATCAGAATTTTTCCAAGTCAATGTTAGGATATTAACTTGAAAATATCATTTCTAACATTTACATGTTTGATTTAAACTAAAATCGGGAGGTTATCCCGGTTATTGCAAAAAGCGTCTTTGAACGTATACCGGCTTTAGACTAAGGCTAGTTCACATCTTTAGACTAAGGCTAGTCCACACATAACTTTTTGTTTTATGTCACGTGCATTCTTCTTACAAATTTCACGTATAACACGTACATTTCTCATTTTAACTCATGCATGCATTCACCACTTTTACACATTATACCATAATACATCAAATAACAAACAACCCTCCCCCCCCCCCCCCCATGTACCCACGACCGGACCTCATCAAACAAACCCACATGGTGTTTTTGTTTTGATGTGTAACTACTTACACGTTTTTTTTATTAATATTTTGGCTACATGCTTAGTATATCCCATATAAACGTCAACAATATTTGCCATTAGCCTAAATTGAACACACCAAATGAGTACCATGCCATTTAGTCTTAACCACATTACTTCCTTACTACACTATAAAAGAAACTAACTAGTTCATTCATTTCTTCACTTTCAAAATCAAAACATCTCTCTCTTTTGCTCTCCAAACCCACAACCACACACACATACATATTTCTTCAAGTATTACAAGAGTTTTGCAAGATATTTGGGTAATAAGTCTATTAGTTGGTGTTTTGGTATGAATATTTGGGATTGTATGTATATAGTTTGGGTTATATCGGTTCTTTTATTTCACTCTACATCATCACAACTAAGCATTATTTACCTACTCATTTCATTTTTACATATATCATTTCTACATCTATTTACATCATTTATGCTTGTTTGTGTTTAAAATATTATTTTATAAAGAAAAAGTGTAAAAAAATATTACGTTATGTTCTTAATCTTGATTTGTCACTTAAAAATGGTTTGATGTTAAAATATATGTTTCAACACTTATTTTTAATGTTATGTGTTTGTATTATTCAAAGGTTGAGAACCATTGAAGTGATATATATATATATATATATATATATATATATATATATATATATATATATATATATATATTTAATTGGAAAAATATAGTGTTAAACGAGTAATATATATTTGTTGATCGGGTATTTTATGAGCTATATTCGTGCATCTTAGATTTGGATTTAGGAAATTTGAACGGTGGAAATAGGTAGTAGACATGAGAAGCTAAACGTGGCCGCTTAAATCACTAAAAATGGACTTATAACGAAGAAGTTACGGCCTTTTAAAATGGACAAAAGTCATTTTCTGAAAAACTGCACATTTTCTAAGTGTCAAAATTGCGCTTACCTAGTTGTTTCAAGGCCATTTTTAAGCACTTTAGAGTCCGAATTGGGAAACATGTCTAGAGTAACTTTAGTTAGTCCTTGCGGAGTACTTCCAGAAATTCTAGATTCGTGTCAAACGGTTAAGTAACGAATGAGATACGACATCGTGAAGTTTGGTAAAAGTCATATTTGTAAAAAGTGTGAAACTTATATTTTGAAAACAAGCTGACCGCACTACTTTGAATCGATTTTTAAGTGCCTTAAGGTCCAATTCATGGAAAATGGTATATAGATGTTAGATAGACCTCATGGGATACTAACTGTTCGAGTTGGAATTAGGCGAAAAGTGTAGAGAATGAGCAAGATGCGACCATCTAAAAATGGACAAAAACCATTGTAAAAAATGTTAAAAACTTAAATTTTATTGTTGAACTTTTGCGTAATTCACATTTGGGTTAGTATAACTTAAATACAAACATGTATGGGTGATGTAAAGTTTATAAAAACGCATCTGCATTATTGCACTTCATTTTCATATGCCTAAAACGCCTCGTATTAAATTAGGTCGCGTTTAGGACTGTGCACTCTCGATACTTGTGATTATTTTCCCAGTTGTACTACTTCACTTGAGGTAACTTTAATAGCCCCACTTTTTACATGTTTATACTATTTTGAAATATTCGAGGTGAGAATACTATGCTTGCTTTTACATACGGACACAAGTGCATAAACAATTTACTTATTGCCTAAGTTACCACATTAGCCGCTGAGTCCTCACATGTCATGAATTGATAGTTACTTGTGAGCGCGAGTGTTGTGAATAGATCTATTGAGTTGACACCCCCGTCCGGTTTGGTCGTGCCAACTTTACCGGAGGTACCGGTCAAACGGATGCATATCATTTGAGGGCATACTAGGTGTTTGGCCAGACACCTACCGAGGCACTCATTTATATGTGCATTTATGCATACAGATTACGTTAAGGCTTCGGGGTCATGAGCTTATGGCAATAGTATCTTTTTTTCATATGAAGACGGTCATACACTGAAACCTTGTGGTCCGCACTTGAAAATTTCAATTACTTAAACCTATGAACTCACCAACTGGGTAGGCATTGGAGCATCATGCATAGAGTCTCATCTCACGGACATTTCATCATGAAGATTTTCCTAATAATGTCATAACATTCGATGTGAACTTTGAACTACTTTTTATTTGGGACTTGTACTTTTTTACTTAATCGAATGTAACTTATCTTTCTGCTATAAACGTCATGCCCCCGGTTACCTTTTGGCTGCGATATTTTAAGGGGTGTAACACCATGTATGGTGTACTTTTCACAAAATCAACTTCCAAGGAAAATGGGCATTGAGGTCCTATGAAGTCTCTATTAAGTTGGGGGGAGGGGATATCGTGATTGTATCATATCCTTAGTTATCTAATGGGGTTCTTCCTCCTCACTGTCATCATAACTATGCTCCTTGGCATCATAAATTGATCTAGTGTAACCCTCATCAACCGCTATCTTAGATTTCTTGCAATCTATTATTGCACTTGCGGTGGCTAAAAATCCTCTACCAACAAGCAATGGGCACTAGGGTCTCTTAAAACATCTAGGACATGAAAATCCACCCAATAGTCAATCTCCCTATGTGTACCACTAGATCCTTTAATACCCCTACCGAATAAGTCAAACTTTCATCCGCCAATCCTATAACCATTTATGTTTCTTCTAATCTTCTAAGTTGAGATTTTTATAAAGAGATAATGAAATTATGTTAATGCATGATCATAGATTGGCTAAGGTGTCAAAAGGTTCTGAGTTTCCAATACTATAAAGTAAAACAAATAATCTCGGATCCTCTAACTTTTTGGGTAATTTATTTCGAACAAACACGGTTCCATTCTTTCCTAACTTAACACCTTCCACATATTTATACAAAAGGGCGTTATAATAAGGAGTATGAGTCAAAATATCAAGAACCAAATGTTCGAGGTAAAAGATCTTGGAATTCTTCATTAAAAGTTGTTTTGGGTTCTTGGTTACCGACACTTCACTTGGTAAAAAATTTGTGTGTTTTTGGTCTTTTGAAAAAGTTTGAGTTTGTTTGAAACAAGCTTTAATTATATTGACCGAATGAAAACAATTTGAAGATCATGGAGATGCACCTTCCTTTTGAGAACAAGAACTAGCAATTGAAACCAATGAAATGGAATTAACACTTAGTTTTGGGTTCTTGACGGTATCAATTGGTAGTGCACCAATCATTCGATCATTGAGAACCTTCAAAAGATTATCAATTTTATTTGTTATCTCGCCTTGTTGTTGTCTTAAATCGACTTTAAACTTAGACAAATGAGCTTCTTGAGTTGATATAAAATTGGACACAAATCCTTCAAGATTGTTGAAATTCTTGGGAGATTGAGGATTATTGTTGAAGGCACAGTTCAAGGATGAACCCGTTTGTTTGAAAACGATTAGATGAGTTTGAAAATTTATTTTGAGATGAATTTAGATTTTCTCTCCACCTAAAGTTCGCGTGATTCCTCTAAGAGGGATTATATGAATCACCATAAGTATTTTGCTCGGGTTTGAAAGTGAACCACTTACCTCCTGCTTCATCGGTACGCGAGAACACATAATCCACAAAAGCTTGTTCGGGATTTTCTATGCAATCACGAGTGTCATGAGGACAAATACATAATTTAAATGAAGAAGTGATTTTGTTCACTTGATGTGAAGGTTTAGGAGCTTCATAGGAACTCATCAAGAAATTCACTTGATCTTCTAGTTCAACGAGCCTATGATCGGAAATGCTAGAGACATTGGAAGGCAAGGATATTGCCTTGATCATTTTGATTTTAAGTTCACGAGGGTCATTCCAACTTTCGTTGTCATAGAGAGCAAGGTCCTCTATAATGTCCCACGAGTCTTCTGTATTTTTGTCACGAAGCTTACCATCGGCCGCATGGTCAATGGCGTGCTTTATGGATTAGTTGACATGATCATATAAAAATTGGACTTGGATCCAAAGATCAATGCCATGATGAGGGACGTTTTGGAGTAAATCCTTGAAACGAGTCCACGTATTGCAAAGAGTTTCACCTTGATGTTATTGGAACATCAAAATGTCGTTCCTTAGCTTGGTAGCTCTTCCTAGTGGGAAAATTGTGTGAGGAAATGAGAAGTAATATCATCCCAAGTTGAGATGGATGCCGCGGTAGACGCTCAAGCTAATTGCCAGCTTGATCACGTATAGAGAATTGGAAGAGATGCAAGCGCGTAATCTCCTTGGTAGCACCTTTAAGGTCTATGGAATCTACAATTTTATGAAAGTCCTTAAGGTGTTGCTTTGGATCTTCAGAATGAAGTCCATAGAATGCACATCTATTGTTGGAACATAAAGTCAAAGTGCTGCTGAAAGTCAAAGTACTGCTTAATGAAGAAAGTCAAAGTACTGCTTATTCATCAAAGTACTGCATGGATAAAGGACTGCTATACAAATCGTTAAGGATTATTATTATGTAATTCTAGAATTTTCTTAGTATAGATTACTTGTCGTACAAGGATTAGAGTTGTAAACCAACTAGGGTTATCCTTATACCTATAAAAGGACCCCTAGATTGGCATTAGAGATATATGTTTTAGAGTTTAAGAGTACGAATTCATACGTAGTATTAGAGTTATTAGAGTTGTTAGAGAATCTGTATAACAAGCAGGTTCTAAGTATTAATAAAATCGTTGAAGTTAAAGTTAATTCTTCTTAGCTTTATTGAAGTAAATTCCGCATACTTAATAGAGTTAATTTAGTGTTTCATTGTTAGTAACTTAGGATTTATACGAGGTTGCTAAGCCCTTACAAGCTACATAAGTTAGTTTGGTTAGAGTATATCGATCCAACAAGTGGTATCAGGGCTTGTGTGGAAACTCTAATTAAGAAGAAACCCTTAAAAACCGATTTAACAAACCCTAAAGATGTCGACTGAAGCTGCACCACCCCCATCCATCACCTCACTCAGAATTCCTATCATCAAGAAGGGAGAGTTTGATCTTTGGAGCATGAAGATGAGGCAGTATATTGCTATTATAAACCATGCATTATGGAATGTAATTGTCAATGGTAATGAAGTTGTTGCAGAACCTGTAGAAATTCCTGGACAACCTAAAGCACCTAAGGCCGTCTTACCAGCAGCTACAATAAGAAATCAAGAAAAGGCTCTCAACATATTGTTGTCTGCTATTCCTGATGGTCATCTACTCAAGTTCCATGATGCTAAGGATGCAAAGCAACTATGGGCTGCTCTCAAGACAAGATTTGGAGGTAATGATGCTTCCAAGAAGATGCACAGAAATCTGTTGAAGCAACAGTTTGAAACATTCACTGTTGGTGAAAGAGAAGGTCTTGATGCTGCCTATGACAGATTCCAAAATCTTCTCAGTATGCTGGAGTTATACAAAGCAGAGGTATCTGTTAAAGATGCAAATCTGAAGTTCTTAAGAAGTTTGCCATCTACATGGCATGTGATTGCTACTATGATCAGAGGATAACCTGGTTTGGATGTTATGGACTTTGATGATCTCTACAACCATTTGAAGGTGTATGAGCATGAGATGAATGGCCAAACTAGTTCAAAATCTCACAATATTGCTTTTTTGTCTTCTAAAAAGAGAGGCAGTACTTCCACTAAAAGTACTGCTTCTCCTACTCAAAGTACTGTTGCCTATTCTACCCCCACCTCATCACCAACAAACACCATTCATTATGATGAAGTCGTATGCTCATTCTTTGCTCAGCAAACCACTTTACCTATTACTTATGAAGAAGATTTGTCACAAATTGAAGAGGATGCTCTTGAAGAAATTGATATAAGGTGGCAAGTTGCTATGATCACTGCTAGGATCAAGAAGTTCATGAAGAAAACAGGAAGAGGCATTGACTTCAAGCCTAAGCAGGGTATAACGTTTGACAAGACCAAGATTGAATGCTTTAATTCTCAAAGAACTGGACACTTTGCAAGAGAGTGCAAATTTGCTAAATATCAGGCAAACAGAATGACTGAGAAACCCAAGCTTGAACTAAAGGAAATCCCTATTACTAAAACAAAAGATTTGGTTGCTCAATAAAATCTATCAGAGGTTGACTGGAGTGTTGAATTTGATGATGAACCAGTAACCTACTGTATGGTTGTAGTGGAAGAGTTTGATTGGAGCACAGCTTTTGATGAGGAACCAGGATCTGCTGCTCTAGGAACAAGAGATGGCCTAGGAAGCTTTGATTAGAGCATGGAATGTGAAGAGGAACCTGTTCTGCTTGCTATGGTCGCTACTTCACCAAGTTCACCCTCTATCACTGAGGTATGCTCTAAGTGTCATGATTTTTATCAAAAAGTGCTTAATGATTATGTAACTGAAAGAGATAATTATAGAAGGGCTAGGTCTGAGGTAGCTGGTTATCAAATTACTTTAGAGTCTATGGAAGCCAAAATAATAACACATGAAAATAATGAAATAGCTTGGGCAGAAAAGTATGAACAACAGGATTATCAGTTAAACTTAAGTGAATGGAAGTTAGGATGTAAGATTTCTGAAATTGAGAAGCTTACTAAGAAAAGGGATGAATTGTTAGAAAAATTTGCTACTTGGGGATCTGGCCTTTCACATTTTAGTTTTGTTGAAAAACAGAAAAAGAGCACACATTAAAACTGGCCTAGGTTTTGGTATGGACTTTAGTAGAATAGAAGAGAACCCACTTAGTGATCAGGAACAACTTGATTCTGAGGATATAACAACTAGTGATGATGAACTCATTAATTATGTAGATAACACATCTAGTAATGAGGAATCTATTAGTCAAACACCTCCTGAATTTAAGAAAGACAAGGGTTATCATGCAGTCCCTCCACCAACTGGTAGCTTTCAACCACTTAGGACAGATGTATCTTGTTTTGGAGTAGACAACCTAGAGTTTAGGAAGAAGCTTACTGGTAAATCTAGTACTGAAACCCCAAAAGAAACAGTTGAAAAACCTAAGGTTGATAATGTTAAGAGTCAAGCAGTACCTTCAACTCAAAGTACTGCTATACCTTCAGCAGTACCTTCAAGAAAATCTTTTCAAAATCCTGCTAAACCTTTTTGGGATAAGTTTGGTCAAAATAATTTTCATAATTCACCAAAAAGTCAGGTTAGGTTTGGTCATAGAACTCAAGGAACAAATTTTGGGAGTATGGGTCAAAAATTGTGTTTTGTTTGTTATAGTCCTGATCATCTGATTAAGGACTATGACCATCACTTAAAGTATCTAAGCAATTTCCCAAAGACCAGATCTGCCAACAAAAAACCAAGGGAGAATAAACCAGTCTGGAATCATTCACACAGGGTTAACCACAGCAACTTCTCAAAAGACTAGAGGTACCCTCACCAAAGACCTTTTTCAAAATCACCAGTACCTTCTCAAAGTACTGCTAGATTCTCACCCAATCAAGGTACTAATAGCACTTTTTGAAATGGAAGCCCTAGGAGATCTAATTACTATCAATCGAGAAGGCGTTACACCTCAAAAAAAAGTATCTAGATCAGAGAAACCTACACAAAAAGTTAAAACCAGCTGGGTTAAGAAAGAAAGTACTGATGGGGAACAAACAGTACTTTCAGCAAGTAAGAGTGAAACAGAGATTTTTGTTGAAAATAATAAAGAGAATTTTGATGAAAAAGATATTTTTGTTGAACAACCAACACAAGTTTTGGAACAACCAAAGATAATTGATCATGTGCTTAAAGATAGTGGAAATTACATACTTAAAGAATTTAAGTATGTAACTCCACAAGGGGAACACAAGTCAGTAATGGCTTGGGTTCCTAATGTTAACTAACTCTTTTATCTTTGTGCAGGGGAACCCAAAAGAGGAGCTTAAAGATCATCTAATTGTGGATAGTGGTTGCTCTGGAAGCATGACAGGAGACAAAGAGATTCTGTCAGATTTTAGATCTTATTTTGGAGGAAGAGTTGCATTTAGGAATGATCCTAGTGGAGGAAGAATTACTGGCAAAGGAACCATCAAGGCAGGAAGCATAGACTTTGAGAATGTTCGTTATGTGAAGGAGCTCAAGTTCAATCTTTTGTCAGTCTCTCAAATATGTGACAAGAAGCACCCTGTGCTATTCACTGACACAGAATGTCTTATACTTTCCCCTGAGTTCAAGCTTGTTGATGATAACTTGGTAGTACTGAGAGTACCAAGAACTAATGATGTGTACAGTCTGGATATGAAGAGTCTTAACTCTTCTAAAAGAGCAACATGTTTAGTAGCAAAGGTTTACTTGAAGAAGCACATCAATGGCACAGAAGATTAGGCCATGTAAATTTCAAGAATATCAACAAGTTGGTTAAAGGAAATTTAGTTAGAGGTTTACCTACCAAAACATACAAGAATGATCACTCATGTTTAGCGTGCAAGAAGGGTAAACAACACAAAGCATCATGCAAGAAGATTGAGGAAAGAACCATTAGAGAACCTTTGGAGTTGCTGCACATGGATCTGTTTGGACATGTTTCTGTTGCAAGTCTAAACAAGAAGAAGTACTGCTTAGTTGTAACAGATGATTGTAGTAGATTTAGTTGGGTATTTTTCTTGGGATTTAAAGATGAAACCTTTGATGTTATTCATGATCTTATAATAGCCCTGGAAAACTAATTGAGACTCAAAGTAAGAGCTATTAGATGTGACAATGGGACTGAATTCAAGAACAAGTTTATGGATGAATTTTGTGCCAAGAAAGGGATCAAGAGGGAGTTTAGTATTGCTAGAACTCCACAGCAGAATGGTGTTGCAGAGAGAAAGAACAAAACTTTGATTGAAGCAGCCAGAACAATACTTGCAGATTCCCTTCTACCTATTCAATTTAGGGCTGAAGCTGTAAGTACTGCTTGCTATGTATTGAATAGAGTATCAGTCACTAAACCTCAGATGAAGACACCTTATGAGTTGCTTATGGGAATCAAACCTAATATACGTTTTATGAAACCTTTTGGATGTCCTCTGACTATTCTCAATACTATTGATCCTTTGGGAAAATTTGATGGGAAGTCAGATGAAGGATACTTATTAGGATACTGTACCAATAGCAAAGGGTTTAGAGTGTACAACAAGGTCACCAACAAGGTTCAAGATTGTCTTCATGTTGAATTTTTAGAAGATCAAGAAAATCAAAAAGGTAAAGGTCCTGATTGGATGTTTGATCTTGAGGTTTTGACTCCTTCTATGAATTATGTTCCTGGTAGAGAAGAAAATCAAGTTGATCACAAAGAAGAAGATTTACAGTACATTGTTCATGGAGTCAATATTAGACCTGATGTTGTTCCTGATGAAGAACCTATAACTGTCGAAAAGGAGAAAAGTACTGCTGAACCAAAATCCTCTTTGTCTGCTGAAGATCAAGCTATTCAAGATGAACTTAATAGGATGCTTTTTCAAGAAACAATAGCACATTCTTATGATGATGAACAAAGAAGAGCTTATGAAGAAACAAAGAAAAAGGGTAAGTCTACAGAATACCCTCACAGCACTTTGGATCACAGTACTTTGGATCAAAGTAATGTTGTACCTATTGACAGTACTTCTGATGATTTGTATGATCCTAACATGCCTAGGTTAGAGGACACTGATGAAAGATGATGAAGGTATTTTCACAAATTCCAATGAAGGAGCTGATTTCACAAATTTGGATGCTGATATTGAAGTTCCACAGACTCCTACATTGAGAATTCATAAAGATCATCCCTCTGGTCAAATCATTGGACCTTCTACTTCTGGAGTGCTCACAAGAACCAAGGCTAAAGGCTTTTCTAAACCACATAATGCTTTACTTAGCTTTGTGTATAAACAGAACAGGCTGAATCATAAGGATCACCAAACCTGCTTATTCACTTATTTTATCTCTCAAGAAGAACCCAAAGAATGTAGCTCAAGTATTAACTAAAGAGAGTTGGGTTGAAGCCATGCAAGAAGAACTTCTTCAATTCAAACTTCAAGAGGTTTGGGTACTATGTGATCTACCAGATGGAAAGAAAGTCATTGGTACAAGATGGGTTTTCAGAGTAAAGAGAGATAAAAGAGGGAATGTCATCAAGAACAAAGCACGGCTAGTAGCACAAGGTTACAGACAAGAAGAAGGAGTAGATTATGATGAAGTGTTTACTCATGTAGCAAGGATTGAAGCCATTCGAATATTTCTTACTTTTGCATCATATATGGGCTTTCTTGTTTATTAAATGGATGTCAAAAGTGCCTTTCTTTATAGTACTATTACAGAGGAGGTCTATGTCAAACAACCTCCTGGTTTTGAGGATCCTGCACATCCAAACAAAGTCTACAAAGTTGTTAAGGCTCTTTATGGTCTTCATCAAGCACCTAGAGCTTGGTATGAAAGACTTTCCACTTTCTTATTACAACATGGTTACAGGAGAGGAGCTATTGATAAGACTTTGTTTATTGATCGGTGCTGAACAGTCAAGTTTTCTCACGCGAGCTGATCACTTGTGAATGACCAGCCGTAAGGAACTTAAAACAGCTCACACACCAATTGCAATTTAGATCAGGAGAATACAGTGGATTCCCGGGTCGTTAAGTCCCACGGAGGATGACTGGTGTTTAACACAATCAGATGCCGAATAACCACTAAGGATAGTGATCAGTAGGTATTTTGAGTTTTTTATAAACTACAGGAGATTAAAGGAAATTAAAAAGTTAAAATCTATTAAATAAATGCTATCACTATTTTTAAATTGATGTTTTTGTTTTTTCTGTTTTTATAAAACTGAATTAAAAACTACGTGACGTACAAATAAAAAACGTGAAACTTACACAATATTAATCCTAAAAATATGAAAATGATATTTTTACAAACCTAATGATATGAGAAACTTTTTAGAAAAAGAAAATTATTTTTATAACTATTTAATTAATTATTATTAATTAAAAACTATTTTTAACTATTAAATAATAACCTAAATTACAAGAAAATAGGAAATAAAGCTAGAAAAATAAAATTATGACTTGAAAAAATCTAAAATAACAAAAAAGAATTTTCAAAACTATTTTTGTATTTTTTTGATTATTTTTCTATTTTTTTATGGATTTTAAACTATTTAAAACTAATTAAATTACTAAAAATTACAAAATAAACTATAAAAAATCTAGAAAATTACTTTTTTTACTTTTTATATTTATCTAAACTTAATAAAAATGAAAAATTATTTTTTTGGACTTTTTCTGATTTATTTGTATTAAAAGCTATTTAAATAATCCTAAAAACTGTTTTTAATTAAGAAAAATAGCAAATTGTTATGAAAAATTATGAAAATTTCAGGAAAAGTCTAACTTAATATCCTGAATCTAGGAAAAATAGAAAAACATGGTGTTGTTTGGAAGAAAATGAAACTGCTATGCTAGTGCTTATGAAATAAGCACTTGAATAAGCTAAAGTGTACCCAATGGAAACCAAACCAACACAGAAGCTATATTATGTTAAAATGACCCAAATGCAACTTATTTCAACAACCTTTAACCTCTGATAAGCTAATTACCAAGATTTGGCTTTTTTTTTAGATTAGTACTAAAACAGTGGTGAGGGTACTACTTTTAAGCTCAAGCATAAGCAACACAATAAGCTGGAAAAGAAAACAAAAAGTTGGAACTTGTTTTAGACCTGGCTAACTACTATCAAACCAAAAAGTAGACCTGGAGAAGCTCTGTGGAGCTCTGGACAAGCTATGCAAAAAGCTGAGAAACACTCAGCTTTGACTGAGTGTTGGAGCAGGGCAGATAAGCCCTGCTTGATGAGCCATTTTGAGTGCTTTAGAAAATTAACAAAAATCAACAAAAATACTGATAAGAAACTAGACCAAGAGAACTTATAAAACCCAAATTTTGAATTGATTTGGCCCAGAGATGAATCTGTGATAAATCCCTCTAGTTGGCCCAAAACTGGATTTTGCAAATATCTTGACTTTTGACAGATTTTAAACTTTGACTTTCTTGAACTTTGCAATTGATTTTCTTGACTGATATTGATCTTAAATGGTGAAATAATACTACTACAATCTATGTCTATGAATTTTAAACTCAAAACAAGTTTTTGATTTGCCAATATCACAACAGTTAAAGAGTTAAAGACAGATTTAAGGAATTTTGACTTTAATGAGTAGCAGGCACAAGATATAGACTTGAATGAGTATACTAGTACTTAACAAGCATGAACCAACAGAAGTTTACCACTGAGCTACCCTCTAAGATAGTTATGACAGTAATGCCAAACATACCTTTATTAACTGATTTGCAAATTTAAATGAGACAAACACTTAACTAGCCAATATTAATGATCAAACTGAGTGTATTTAACCTAAATATTACTTAATTGACAGATTAAAACTAGTCTAGCTCACAAAAACAGATTACGCTACAACTATTAAAATTGACTTACTCTTTGTCCTTGCCACTATGGCTTGAAAACAGTCAAACCAGAACTACTAACCTATCAAAATCAACCCATTGAACTCAAAACCAACCCATTTCATCTCTGCAACACCCTGCATCCATTTCCAAACTTAATTGAACTAAAATTCCTTCACAGTTGACTTTTGTTGACCAACATCCAAATGTGCTAAAAACTGAGTTTCAAGCTTACAATAAGCTATGTTAAGCTCAAATAAACTTGTTTACACTTGAAACTAAGCTGTTGGAAGCTTGAATTCAAGACTTTGAATCTAACATTTGAAACAGTAAAATTGCAAACTTGAAATATAAATGAACCACTGAATTAAGCTTTGAAACTGAGTTATAATGATCAAAAGGTTTAGTATTAATACAATAAAACTTGATATTACAGAATTGTGAACTAATTAAAACATTCAAAGAAAAGCGACATACATAAAATTTAAAAAGCTAACTACTCCTCTTCTCTTTGCTTCTCTGCCTCTTTTATGCATCAAAAATGTTCCACGTGGCCTTCTGATTGATTCCCACCTCTTCTCTTGACCAATGGGAGAGTTTTGAGTGTATTGGCCGTTTTTATATTTTTGGCGGGAAGAGACATTTTGACTTGTAGGCCTGTGAAACAAGCAAGTAGGGGGTGGCATTAATTGTGGGGGGCTAGTGATGATGAGGGTGGTGGAAAAGATAAAAGGTGATGGGAGAGGTGGAGGCAAGTTGGAAGACACAGGGGAGAGGTGGAAGAAGGTGTACAGGACAGGTGGGCGGGTTTTGGTATTGTTTGACTTGGTTTGACCAAAGGGTCAAAATAGAAAGTGACAGGGGGCTCAAAAGGTAATATGGCAGGGGGTCCAAAAAGGTTTTGACAAGGCTTAGCTTTAGATGACAAGGACTATTCTTGTAAATCTGATTTCTTGAAGGACCAAACTGCCAATACTCCAAAGTTACCATAAGGACTGAATTTGACAAACTTTAATAGTGCAAGGACTATTTTTGACATTTTCACATTTTCAAAGGACTATTTTTGCCAAATTCCAAAGTTCAGGGACTAAAGTTGTAATTTTGTAAATTTGAATCTCAAGGACCAATTTTGACAACTTTTGAATCCCTAAGGACTTAAAATGATATTTTTCTTTATTTGGTTTTACCAGAGACTGTTTTTGACAACTTTTGAAACTTGGGGGACTAAAATTGCCAATTATGCAAACTTGATACGTTTTTCACCAGATTTTGATATTTTTGCATTTAAAACACATAAAACACTTATTTGTGATATTTTTATCATTTTGATGCATTTCTGAGTGTTTTCAGATGTTTTTGCAGTTTAATTGGTACAAAAATGATGAGTATTTAGACACTCATCATTTATCAAGAGAGATAAGAAGGATATCATGCTGGTTCAAGTTTATGTAGATGATATCATCTTTGGAGCTACAAAACAGTCAATGGTGAAGGAATTTGAGCAGCTGATGTAACATGAATTTCAAATGAGTTCCATGGGCGAATTAACTTTCTTTTTGGGGCTTCAAGTTAAACAATCAAAGGAGGGAATTTTCATAAGTCAAGATAAGTATGTCTCTGACATTCTTAAGAAGTTTGTTGGGAATTATACGTTTGAGTTGATAAGACAAAAAGAATGAAACAAGAGGGACTTAATACAACAAGAAGGAAACCTACAAAAAGATGGAAGGGCTTGCTTGCAAAAGAAGTTTTATTTATTAGTCCTTTGTAGTATTTTGTAAACCCTAATCCTCTAGTATATAAAGAGGACATAGGTGTAGGTTTAATATACATGTCTTCCATAATGTAGACGTCTAGTAAAGGTGTGTGTGTATGTCCTAGGCGTATAGTCTTGTAAACGCCTAGGTTATTAGTTTAGTTAGTAGATGTGTTCCTATAAACGTCTATAGTTAGTTAGTTAGTTTATGGTGATGAAAACCTTATGTCAATAACAATTATGTTTTGATTTATCCGCTACGTATTGTCATTGTTATTGTTAAACCCTAAGGCTCAAAACGATTTAAAGAAGTTCTAACAAACTTCACAATTGGTATCAGAGCTCGGGGAGCTCGTTACCTAGGGATTCACAAGGTTTCTTGGCCAAAAAAAAAGGAGAAATTCGAGTCTGAAATTTTTCGTATATACTTCTGCAGCACTGTTTTCAAGAGGTCATAACTTTTTAGTGAACCGTTGGATCGGGCTAAAATTCGAACTGGAGCTTCTTGGTATATCTATCTTTAATCTCACTAAAGGGATTGTCAATTAGATCTCTCAATCAAAAGTTCTAAGTTGTCAAAGTCTGCTGCAGAAAACTAAAAAAAAATTGTAAGGTTATTACAGCACTGTTTTGAAACAATCATAACTTTTGCGTTAACCGTTGGATCATAACGAAATTTTAGGCGGACGTTCTCTATATGATAATCTAACTTTCCATTGGAGGGATTGTCGATTTGATCATTTATGTGAAAGATATATGCTGTCGAAGTTGGCTGCAAAGAGAGTTTTCAAAGTACTGCTGTGAGTTTCAAAGTACTGTTTGGTTTTATTCAAAGTACTGCTCTTTTGATCAAAGTACTGCTATTTATGTTCAAAGTAATGCTCTTTTGATCAAAGTACTGCTGATTTCATAAAGTACTGTTCGAGGTTTCAAAGTACTGCTCTGCTCGTATAAGTTGAAAGTACTGCTCGTTATTTTAAAGTGCTGCTAGTTTTGATCGATATCGGATAGAACGAATTGTTTTTGGTTCTAGTATGGTTTTGAATTTGAGGGGAAGTTCAGATGCTTTGAAGGATATCGAATGACACACACGAGATTGGTTCACACACACAAGGAGTTTGGTTATTTATTCTTAAAGATTTTAAAAATCTCGAAGTTGATTTTATTGAATAGGTGATTACGAAGATGATTGATCATAACCTATTTGATATTGTAGTTGAGTTACACAGGTTTGTGTTCTTATCATATCTCAAAGTGGGTGTTACACTTTGGAGATAACTTGTTCGTACTTCAATGATTATGACAACGAATTGACGAATAGTAGATGAAGGTTTTTGTCAAGAGATTGCGTTCTCCCTATACATAGGTTGTATACGTTCGATGTCATCTATAGTGCAAGACACAAGACACAAGTTTGGGTTATTCTACTTCTTTATCAAGTTTGTTATATTTGGTTTTCTTCACAAGTAATCATTACAAGGAGCTTATAGATTTGAAGAATCATTTGATGTTCATGCAACACTCAAGGGGAAGTGTTTGATTTTTACTACTATTGATCATTATTACTACTGCTAGATGGAGTTTTCTACTATTTTGGATTCATTTTTAGTAAGCATTTTGGTGTTCTTCATGGAGGGCAATTCGAAACATTGGACAGCTTAGATTGGAAGTATGATATTGGTTCATGGTGGTCAAGATCATTATTTGCATACGTTCCCTATTTGGATAATAACAAAAAGGGGAAGAGATGTTTGAGTGGCATGGCATGGATTAAGGGGAAGACAAAGGAAGACATACTTGTTTCATTCATGGTGATATCCCTGATCTCAATTTCTCTACTTCGTCTAGGGAAGTTCGTTCAAGAATGGTTTTGTCATTATCAACTAGGGGAAGATTGTTGGGAATTATACGTTTGAGTTGATAAGACAAAAAGAATGAAACAAGAGGGACTTAATACGACAAGAAGGAAACCTACAAAAAGATGGAAGGGCTTGCTTGCAAAAGAAGTTTTATTTATTAGTCCTTTGTAGTATTTTGTAAACCCTAATCCTCTAGTATATAAAAAGGACATAGGTGTAGGTTTAATATACATGTCTTCCATAATGTAGACGTCTAGTAAAGGTGTGTGTGTGTGTCCTAGGCGTATAGTCTTGTAAACGCCTAGGTTATTATTTTAGTTAGTAGACGTGTTCCTATAAACGTCTATAGTTAGTTAGTTAGTTTATGGTGATGAAAACCTTGTGTTAATAACAATTATGTTTTGATTTATCCGATGCGTATTGTCATTGTTATTGTTAAACCCTAAGGCTCAAAACGATCTAAATGAGTTCTAACAAACTTCACAAAGTTCAACTTTGATGCTATGAAGCCAGTCACTACACCTATCAAATCTATCAACTCATTGGGCAAGGATGAAGATGGTCAACCTGTAGAAGTCAAGCTATACAGATCTATGATTGGTTGTCTTATGTATTTAACTGCATCTAGGCCTGATATTATGTTTGTTGTCTGTTTATGTGCAAGATATCAAGTCTCACCTAAGGTCTCTCATATGAATGCAGTGAAGAGAATTTTTAGTTATTTGAAACAACAACCTAAGTTAGGGTTGTGGTATCCAAATGATTCACCTTTTCACTTGGAAGCTTTTTCAGATAGTGATTATGCAGGTGATAATTATGATAGAAGATCAACCACTGGAGGATGCCAGTATCTTGGAAGAAGATTAGTCTCATGGCAATGCAAGAAGCAAACTATTACAGCAACATCATCCACTGAAGCAGAATATGTTGCTGTTGCAAGCTGTTGTGGACAAGTTTTGTGGATGCAGAATCAACTTTTGGATTATGGGTTCAACTTCAAGAATACTCCTATCAACATTGATAATGAGAGTACAATCTGCATTGTGAAGAATCCAGTTTATCACTCCAAAACCAAGCACATTCAGATTAGGCATCACTTTATCAAAGATTGTTATGAGCATAGGCTCATTAATGTTGTCAAGGTTCACACAGATGATAATGTAGCTGATCTACTCACAAAAGGATTTGATGTTTCAAGATTCAATTACTTGGTGGTGAGTATTTGTATGATTAATTACTAAGCTACATTTAAGGGGAGGACTGAGTAGTCAGTTAGACAGTCCTATGCATTGCTTGAGGGGAGGCAATTCAATGTCTATTTGAAGTTTTTGCCATTATGCACAAGAGAATGGAAAAGTACTGCTTTTTGGTTATTGGAAAGTACTGCTCTGAAAGTACTGCTTTGGAAAGTACTGCACACGTGGAAAGCACTGCTTGTCTTATCAACGTATTGTTCCAACGGTCAAAAGATGGGTTAAAATTCAAATAACGGTAACTTTGTTATTATAGGCTGTGATTTTTCAAATCTTACCTATAAATAACTACCCTTTGATTTTCCCTCTCATCTTTATACTTATCAATCTTTTCCATATTTCTCTCTCTTTCACAATTACTATTCATCGAACCACTTTCTTTTACATTAATCAATGGCGAATCGAAACACAACATGGTAGCAAATTTAGATAAGACTGAAGCCAATGTCGCGTTTCATGACATAATTGATTTCCTCGCTGGGTCTTCAATCAATTATGCACTTTTGGTTGAACCTGATATTATTGAGCCATGGATTCAACAGTTTTGGGCAACTGCTAGAACTCACATGGAAGATGATGAGTCCTATATACAGGCTAAGGTTGCTGGAAAGATAATGAAAGTTAGTGAAGCTTCAATTCGTGAAGATTTATTATTGGATGATGAAGAAGGAGCTATACGTTTTGACAAACAGCTTCTTTGGGATACTTTAAGAGATATTGGGTATGAAGGGTCCTTAACTGAAACAACATTCAAGAAACCTTTGTTTAGTCCACATTGGAAGTACTTGGTACATGTATTACTTCATTATATCAATTCTAAGAGTACTTCATGGGAGCAATTTGGATCTAATATAGCATCTGCTTTAGTGGGATTGGCTACAAATCGTGTCTTCAACTTTTCAATATTAATCCTGGATGGTATGTTATCTCACATTTCTAATGGATCACCCTGGTTGATGTATCCAAGATTTATTCAAGTTTTCTTGAATAAACAACTTCATGATGTACCAAAGCCTGAGAGCTTATTACCCGTTGTGGTATAACCTGCAAAGATATTCACCTTCAAGGCTAGGAAGAGTGATAGGTTCTCTGGAAGGAACACTCCTTTGACTACTTCTATGATGGAGATTGTTCAGGAAGTTAGAGATGAGGCTGCTGCAAGTGAATAAAGAGAAGGTACTGCATCAACTCAAGGTACTGCTTCTCAACATACTGCTTCTTCACAAGGTACTGCTGCACAAGAAGGTATTGTAGCTTCACCTACACCATCTCCACAAGATACTGAACATGTTGCGTCAGAACCAGAAATCAACCCATCATCATCTGGAGGAGATGCAGGCGATATACCTCCTGAGGGATTGGTTCTGGATAATTATGTTTTGACAAGGGAATTGGTCAGATTGAAGAAAGCTACTGAAGCTTAAGCTGCACAATTGGTGAAGTTGAAGACCAAGTTTAGAAGATTAAAGTCTTTTGTATGTCCTTTAGTTCAACATCACAGGTTGTGGGTCAAATCACAGAAGAGGCACGGGAAGAAATTTAAGAAGCCTTCAAAGGGCAACAAGGTTCAACAGCATTCTTCATTCCAATTGGGGAGGAAACTGGAGCAACATAATTTGAAAGAAGATGCTGAGTTTCATGCAGATAAAGAATATGAACCTCAAAGTACTGAAGCACAAGTAAATATTGAAAGTACTGAGCCTGAAGGAACTGGAGTTCAAAGTACTGGTGTACAAAGTACTGATGATCAAGGTGCTGGTGATCAAGGTATTGCTGCTCTTCAAGGAACATATAGACAAGAGCTAATCACACCAAGGACTCTAGATTTTGAGGAAGAAGCTGGTCCTTCAACAGTCCTACAAGAAGAGGAAGCTGATACACCCATGGTAGAGCATACTGCAAGTGATGATGAGACAGTTGCTCAAATTTTGCAAAATCTATCAAGACCAAGAGGTGTTAGTATTCCAGGAGTTGCTGATGAACAACCTCAAGCTTCTCAACCAGTGTTAGATCCTAAAGATAAAGGTAAAGGTAAATTGGTTTAAACAAAGAAGAAGAAGCTTACTTTGGCAGAAATAAGAGCAATTGAAGTAGCCAAGAGTGAAGAAGCTGCTAGGAAGCTACAAGCTGAGTTGAATGATGAGGTTGCTCTACCAGTGAAGGAACCTGAAGCTGTTATACCACAAAGACGACCTAGTAAAGCTAAGGAAAGAAATGCCATGATGGCTTATCTAAAAGGTCAAGGATATACTGGGTTACAGAAGCTGAAATATTTATGATTTATATAATGTTGTCAGAGAAGCTTATCAAAAGCAAGTTGATAGTATTATTTCTTTTGATGATGAAAAGAGAAATAAGGATGCTAGAAAAAGAAGCTTAAAAAGAAAAAGAACAACTGAAGCTGAACAGTCATCAAAGAAGATTGAGTTAAGATCTGATACAGTTGATGAGATGAGAAATTACATAAGAGTTGTCGACTTTGATCATCCTAAATCCAAAGATGATGCAGTAAAGAAGTCTAAAATAACTACATTTGAAGTGGTAGAATCAAAGGATGGAGACTATCTGATGTTCCATAGGGAGGATGAAAGTTTTAGAGTGTTCAATTTGCTATGGGATATACTGCACATAATAGATAGAGCAGATCTGTTTCAATTATATCAATTAGTGCAAGAATACTTTGAACATATTCCATCAACTGGAGTTGGCTTAGTATTGCTAGGAGATCTGACAACTATCTGGGAAACTGAGGAGACAAGCACTGAAGAAATCTGGCTAAATCAAGAAAATTGGGAGATTACAAGCTGGAGATTCTTTGAAGAATCAGGAGTGCATGCTTTGGAATTGGAAGATGGAACTATGATTCATATGTTAGCTGAAAGAAGATATCCTTTGACTAGTGATCTTATGAGAAGGATGCTGGATCATGGAATGGAAGTCGAAGAAGAGAATGAAACAGCCCTAATGGTTATTGAATTGTATATCAGATGGACAACGGCTGATGATGAAGCATAAGTACTAGTATGATGTTTAATTGTATAAATTTTTGAAAAATAAGTGCTTTATTCAAAATACTGCTGGACAAACAGTACTTTAACCAAAGTACTCCTTGCAGCACAAAACCAGTAAACGATTTTAATAGAAAATAAGCAAACTTTTGTTAAGTGCAAAATATTTTGAAACAAAGGTTAACAGCAACAAATGGTTTTTGAGATGGTTACAACAAAAGGTTATCAGTTCACCATGTTTAACAAAAGGACTGGCTAATCCATGAGCAAACGGCTCTGGTAAAGATATCTCAAATATGTCATATAGTTGACAACTTGCTAATAAGTTGTATGGTAATCAACTCACCATATATGTAATAGTGAAGAGTTGGCTAGCCCACAAGAAAAATGGCTTGTGGTAAAGGCTGTGGAAAAACCATTTATATGGTAATTAGTTCACCATGGTTGCAAGAACTAACTAGTCCAAAAAGGGTACGGATTTTGGTAAACACAAAAAAAATCCGTTGATAGCTAATGATTTGCTAAAAATCATATGGTTATCAATGTACCATGGTCTTACATATCTAAACATTGGCTACTCCAGAGTTAATGGCTTTGGTAAAGAGACATCAAAATCCATTAAAAATTTCAATGATTCACCTCTCACAGGAGTTTACACACCTGGATGTGATGAGAATAGACTGAAACTAAATGAACTGATGTACAAATTGTCATATGTTGCTGAAAAGATGGAGATTGTTGATTGTTGCTGTAAAGGATTGCTGATAAAGACTACTTTGATGATGATAATACAAGCACAGTGAGTACAAAGACAAAATTTGAAGATAAAGACACAATCTTTCCTTGAAGACAAAGATGTTAAAGATACAGATACAAAGGAACTTGAAATCAAGCAAGTAGAATTCAAGTTAGGGAAGGATTGTTGGGACATAAAGTCAAAGTGTTGCTGAAAGTCAAAGTACTACTTAATGAAGAAAGTCAAAGTACTGCTTATTCATCAAAGTACTGCATGGATAAAGGACTGCTATGCAAATCGTTAAGGATTATTATTATGTAATTCTAGAATGTTCTTAGTATAGATTACTTGTCGTACAAGGATTAGAGTTCTAAACCGACTAGGGTTATCCTTATGCCTATAAAAGGACCCCCTAGATTGGCATTAGAGATATATGTTTTAGAGTTTAAGAGTATGAATTCATACGCAGTATTAGAGTTATTAGAGTTGTTAGAGAATCTGTATAACAAGCAGGTTCAAAGTATTAATAAAATCGTTGAAGTTAAAGTTAATTTTTCTTAGCTTTATTGAAGTAAATTCCTCATACTTAATAGAGTTAATTCAGTGTTTCATTGTTAGTAACTTAGGATTTATCCGAGGTTGCTAAGCCTTACAAGCTACATAAGTTAGTTTGGTTAGAGTATATCGATCCAACATCCATTTTGCACCAACCGGGTGGTGTCAGATCGCAAGGTCGAGACATTGGCTTCTTGGGAAACCTCAATGGTGTTTCGATAGCCTTCGTGGCTAGGACATTAGTACTCACTAAGAGTACGGGCTCTAGGCGAGTTTGGTGGGTTTTGGTTAAAAGGTGGGTTTGGTGGTTTTGTGGGTCGGGTTGGTTAAGTGGGATATCATTTACTATAATGGAAAATAACAAGATTTACGAACAAAGGGAACAAAGAAAACATAGAATATGAATAAACTACAAAAAAACAAAAAAAAAAACAAAAACTCATTTGATAGGAGCCTAGTGAGTAGATTTAAACGAAATAGAATTCAAAACCTAGACTATCTCCCGGCAGCGGCGTAAAAAACTTGATGACGGAATTTTGAAAAACCGAATAAGTTTTACAATCCTCTTAGGAAGTGTACCTAATCGTTGCAGGTGTAGTATAGGCAAGACACGGGGGATTAATCGTTTTCTAGGGGAATAGTATGGTAGGTTCGAGATGTATGACGAAATAAGCCTAAGGGTTGAGGGAAAACTATTTTTGGTACAAAGCAAGTAAACTCTCGGGTATTGGATGAGGTTGTTTTTAAACTACTAATTAAAATAATGACAAGAAAAGTAAATTGGTGAACTTCTATATGAGGAAAACTGTATTTACTTAGAATCTCATTACTCCCTAGTTATATCCTATTGTGTTGTCGAATAGTCACTTCCTTGTTTTATTGTAGTGTTGAGTATTCCTAATTTCCTGTTGTAGGATGGTCAGGCCTCACGTCTATAGGGCTATTCTCAGTTTAGGACGCCTATCTGAATTGTCAAGTACACCTTTCGGCTAGCCTACACATTAAATACTCAATTCTAATTAATTAACCTACGACGTTATTAATGAATCGCGTTTTAGTGGACATTCAAGCTAGTATAGTTTTCCCTAGCTAGTTTTCGTACACCTAAAACACACATAATTAAACAAAAGACGACAACATAAGAATCAATAACTAGGAATCATGCGATCCTAAGCAAATACTAATTAATCTAGCCTAGCGTGGTAATGAATAGAAAATAAAATAAATAAATCAAACAATAACATATAGACATTGATTGAATGATTACTTAAATAACTTATCTTTAACAAAACATGAGGTCTTCAATGGCCAAAAAGTCATACAAAAGCTGTGAAATTCGGCTAGGGTTTGATCTTGCAAAGCTGCACACCTCTAATGAAAACATTGCGAAAATATATATAGTTTTACAATCGTGGCGGCGTCACTTAGAATTTGTGACACCGTCAGTTCACCGTCTTTTAGGGTTTCGATATTGAACCGACATAGTTGTGACGGCATCATGTTGAGGTTGTGACGCCGTCAGCCTTCATTATTTTGGTCTTGACGCTGTCAGCTTGAGGCTGTCATCAGAGCATGTTAAGTCAGCACTGCTGTGACGCCGTCACGAGGCCTTCTCGTGACGGTTTTTCTATTGTTGTCATTTCTTCGTTTTTCCATCCAATCGAGCTCAAAACATGTTTCTTTTCTAGCATTTGCATCCCAAGTACCTAAAAGTCAAATAGAACTGTTTTAGGGCAATAAATGATCAAATATATACAATTTAGAGGCTAAAATACCTCTTAAAAGCATATGAAATTACACCTCATCAGGAAGTGAAACTTGTAGATAAAGTAAACTAATATAGCTAAAAATGAATTAAACATAAAAGAAGATTCTGAACTTTGATGTCTCTACAGCATAGGGAGATGTTTCTCTCTACGGTGTAGAGACTTTATGCCTCGAATAAAGTCTTATTCAAGTGCTCTGCGGTGTAAAGAGGAAAATATCCCTACACTATAGAGGCCACAGCTTATACGTCTGTTGATCTTGAATGTTGTCCCCATCATAAAATCAACATACATTTTCATAATTCTTTTGGGGTGGTCGGTGCTTCAAGCTATGTTGCTAGACCAAGAAAATATAAAGAGAAGAGAATAACCGTGCATAACTCCTTTACTCAATTAAGATTCTGTGTTTAACCGAATGGTTACTTTGAGGGTGTGTTGGTAGAGGGAAATAAAACTAGAGAAACGGAAATGATGGAATTTCTGCTATTTGGTAAGTTGGAATGAGGATTTGCACATTTCTGCTAAACACTCGTACATAATTATATAATCAAACAAGTTCACCTTGTAAATCTTCTTGATAGCTAGGTATGTTTGGTAAAACTAGTTGTGTAAACTGTTAGCTGTAAGCTGATAAATGGTAACTGTAAGCTGATAAGTGGTAAATGAGTATGATAAACCTCCTTTTTCTTTCTTTTTCTTTTTTTTTTCTTTTTTAATTGTTAGTAAGGTAGTTGTAACTTTAAATTGTAAAAACGTAAAATGACTTAAAAGGACATTTGCATAGTTTGAAACAAAAACAAAACTTGCTAATCATTGATAACATGTGTTCCATATTGAAGGAGTCATTAAGTGTTTGTTTCATGACAACGAATATCGTGAGTTCATATAATAGTTTATAATTTAGATGATGATGATATTATTTATAATAAAATATGTTGCAAGTTTAACTAGTATATGTTTTTGTTCTTAAAAAATAAAACAAAGTAGATAATATAGAATAATATAATATAAAATATGTTACTATGTTAACTATAAAATGTGAAGATGAAAAGTATAAAGAAATTCTAGTTCAATGAACGAAGAGAGAAACATGTAATCCGGTTCAAGCAACTCTAAAAAAACTTAAAAAGCTTGTCTTTTAAAAAAAACTTAAAAAGCTTGTTTTTTAAAATAAAAAGCTTACGGCTTTAAAAAATTTAGAAAAAAGCTCAATCCAAACATGCTCATAGCTTACGTGATTATCTTAAAGTAACTCAAATAAGATCAACTTGTTGAGTATACGTAATATCTAGACATTCGTTTTCTTTTATTGATCAAATAAACTGATGGTAACATGGGTGCGTTTGGTAGAGAGAAATTCAGAGAAAAGAAATGAAGTAGAGAATAAAATCTCAGAGAATAGAAATCAGTAGAGAATTGTGTTCAATTCTAATGTTTGGTAACAACAGAGACTTGACCCGAGAAATGAAAAAAAAAATTATTTAAAAAAAAAATAATTTTCAAAAATAATTTTTTTTTTAAAAAAAACTTATTTTAAAAAAAAAAAAACTTATTTTTTTTAAAAAAGTTATTTTAAAAAAAAATTATTTTTTAAAAAAAAAACTTATTTTTTTAAAAAAAATAATTTTTTAAAAAAATATTTTAAAAAAAATATTTTTTTAAAAAAATAAATTTTTAAAAAAATAATTTTTTAAAAAAAATTTTGAAAAAAAATTTATTTATTTAAAAAAAAATGTATGTATTTATTTAAAAAAATAATTTTTTAAAAATAATTAAAAAAAAATGTATTTATTTAAAAAAAAAAACTTATTTTAAAAAAAAAATAATTTTTTTAAAAAAAATATATATTTTTTTTAAATATTTTTTTTAATTTTTTTTAAATGTAAAAAAAAAAAAAAAAAAAAAAAATTAATCTATTTCTCCAATTTCTCCACCAAAATAAGAGAAATGGAGCTAACCAAATTACACTACCCAATTCTCTCCATTTCTCTCCATTTCTCTACCTTTTTCAATTCTCGGTACCAAACAAGAGAAATGGAACCATTTCCATTTCTCTTGCCCCAATTCTCGGTACCAAACACACCCTAATGTCGGCATTCTTTATATCGAATGTCCTCCAAAAATCCACGTTAATATGTTTGTTTACGAATAATTGCTTAAGACAAAATAGCAACCATCATCGTTTAACTCGTGTTATTAAACAAAAATTGCATTATCTTTTGACATCACATATTAAAAATGGTTAACCCATAATGTTAGAAAGCCGTAGGTATATTAGATGAGTTTCACACGTCAACTTGTTGTTTTAGGGAACTAAATAAATTTAAAAGCTTGAGGGTTCATTGTATCCTTCAATTCAATAATGAGCACCCGTTTGAATTACTAAATTTAGAAAGTGGAACACGTAAACTCTAACTAATCAACTTGTTGATATGCTTTAATGATAAACGGATAAGACGCAAATCGAGTGTTTTAAGTATAGAACTCACTAACCAAAGAAGCATTACACTAGTTATAAACTCGCAGTTATCCAGTTAAAGTGTTTATTTTAACGAAATAGTTTGGTTAAATTCATTGCGACATTTAACCATTGTCTAGAGTTGTTTCTTTTAGGAAAGGGTCATCAATCATAATCACCCACAGATGCACAAGATCCTTTTTTTTACGTCGATTTAAACTTGAGAAATATGAGTCATTATACAAAAATACAAACGATTATACACAAGCAATTAAGTATTTATATAAAATAAGTTATCTACTCATAACATGATAAATAGATAAGATACCACAAATTTTATCCAACTAATACCAAGCGAATGAAATGATCGCTAAATAGTTTTGTGGTACCTAATCCACAAAAAATCTATATAATTTATTTTAAGACGGCTATATACCCGTGCTTCGTTGCGAGATGAGGGGTTTTATGTGAATTTTTTGGTTACAGAAGCATCCCTCAAATTTAACTAATGGCTCGTTTTTGAAATCGGTAAGTAACTACATAAACTATTTATGTGATTTTTCGTCACACAAATTGTCCCTAGATTTAATCTAGGGATTGTGTGTGTAAGTGCAAGTGTGCATTACAATCCCTAGATCTAACTTTTGGATGGTTTTTGTAATCGCAATTAACGGGAAGGATGTTTTCAAAATTAAGGACCTTTTTGCAAAACACATAAACGGGGTGGACATTTATGTATTTTTTTTACACAATAAGTCTCCAGATTTAACTGAGAAACTGTTTATGTAATCGAGAGTAAACGGTAAGGATATTTTTCGCAATTTTTCAAGGACTATATTTGTAATTAGAAGTAAACCATTGGGAACATTATTGCCATTTTTGTTCTATGTTTACTAATAGATGAATATAGTAAACACTTTTATGTTTAGATTGAGTATATATGGAATTATTCCTAAAATTAAAGTGTTTGTTAATAGACTTTTTTCTTTATGAAAGGCATTTTATATAAATGGAATTAGGTTGGCGGCCGGCTATTGTATTTGTTGTCACTTTGGGTTTTTGTTTTATTGTTTATTGTGTATAAATTAAACCATAAGTCGTTATGAGTCGTGTCACCCGCCGTTTTGAAGGTATCTGAATCTGATTTCATTTAAAAATACTTACAAGAATTGGTTTCTAATAATTTTTTTCTTCAGATTATTAAAAAGTAACAATACGTCGATTTTAGTCAAGTGGTTTATGTGCGAAAGTTTTAAATTTTTGGTCAAATCGTTAATGGGGCGTAACAGCCTCGCTTTGCTAAAGCATTTTTTTAATTTTGTGGCTGAAAATCTTTGGTTCGACATTCTGGTGGGGTTCGTTGTCTAGTCATGGTCGATGTTTCACATGCTTCCATGCTTTTTCCACTGAGTTATTGCTGTTAATTGGTTATGCGTTTTCTCGGTTTTGAATGGTGGTAGTTTCATCTCTTATCATTTGACTTATCATAGTTGTAATTTTTAGATATAGTTTCAGAGTCGTGTAAGTAAAAATTAGTGGTTATGATCATTGTAATAGCTAGCCTGCTGTTGTTTGCCATAGCCTGCGGCCATTTGGCCTTGGGGCCTGAAATAGCATGTGGTTGTTTTCCACAGCCTGCGACCGTTTTGCCTTGGGACCTGAGATAGCTTGCGGCTGTTTTGGGTTTGTTAACCCGAATCCATTTCAAAATCTTTTTCTGTAAAGCTAACTTCCCAAACTCAATAATTCAAGAAACTTTCCAAATTCCTTAGGACATCATATATTATGTAAAGTTTTGGCATTTACCTAAGACGGAAGCATGATTTACATCAAATGTGCGAAATATCTAAAACGCCCAATTGACCCCTTTTATAAATCACTTAAGCAACCTACTTACACACTTAACCAAGCATGAAACAGCATAACTTAACATTACTAAAACCCCCCAGAGATGTTTATACAATTTCATGACCCGTAGCATTCCAAAATAGGTAGAATTGGCTAATTGCCAAACACCCCTTTTAAACTATCTCTATAACTACATCATTATCAAATTCAAACATCTTTAACACAACTAATTTTAAACTAAAACATAGAGTTCAAGACTTGATTTTAATATAAACATGGACTCGATGACAACCAAAATAACCCATAACCAACCCAAAATTTTACCAACCGAAAATGACTTTTCAGAGCTTCCAACTTTCAACAAGCTTGATCCAAACGATGAGGTCTTCTACTTACCTAGTCCAAAAGCTATATACTAGATAGGGAATCATCTTACTCTTTCTCCTCACCATTTCTAGATTCACCGTCACATATAAAACAACATTAGCTAAAACATATAAGCGAAGGCTTAGTAAGTATATGACATAAACATACATTATACTAGTTATAACTAGTGGGGCACACTAGCCATAACAAAATCAACTAGGAGCAAAAACCATCATTACAACATACCTTTATCAAGCATAAAATTATGCTAACATTGCACATTACTATCATTGGATCCAAGCTACTTTCATTGCAACAAGCTCCTTATAACATTACACATCATAATTCAATAAATGATATTATGATTATTTTAACAAGTTTAGCCATAGTACTTACCTCAATAACTAAAATCTCTACTTGAATTGTCTACAATCTCCTTACTTGCTCCCTATTATGAAATTAGCCCTAATAAGTGATTAATTCAATAACAACATAATAAATTACCAATCTTTAACCTTTAATCAAATTTCTATTCTAAGAACCCTAACTTTAAAATCATAATTATACTATTAGTGGGTTATGATCAAAAACCCTTTGAAACTTGATTCTACAATACTTCCTTGATTGAATTAAGCACTAAGATGGAAATAGCTTCATTTCCCTCCCTTTCTTCCTTGCAAACTGAAACCAAACAAACATTCTCTGTATATTTTTCAGGTTGTGTAGAATTATACGGGAAAGGATTCTCTCAAGTTGTTTTTACAACTTGAGTCAAGTTAGAAGGATGTGAACCATTGGATCAAATCCAATGGCTCACACATCTCCAACTTGACTCAAGTTGTAAAAGAAACTTGAGAGAATCCTTCTCCGAATTATACAGGGAATGAATAATTATCTATATAAGTTTATCCTATTGGCAATTTCAGTCCCTCACGTTTCATTCTTTATAATTTGGTCACTTTACTTTCTACACTATTACACTTTTACACTATAGCTTATAACTTAACTATTTCTTTTATAAAATAACATTATAACAAAATATTATGCTATATTTATAATATGTAATAATACCTTATCGAGTTTCGGGTGTAACAGAGACATAAATATGTTTCACGGAGAAAACACTCAAAATTGTAGAACCACCTCAAGTGTAAACTTCATTCAATGACCACCTTGACTGACGTCCTTTAACTAAACAACCACAACACTTAAGCCACCAACTTGAACCTTCATTAGTAATGACCTAGAACATGCACAACCTTCCTTAACTACTAACCGTAAGCATGACCGCTTACAACGATCACCACAAACTTTACCATGTACATAACTTGTTTAGCTAAATGAGGGATCATATGATAGACCATGCTTTTTCAAAAATTATAACAAGTATTATTTGGGTCTTGACAAAATTGTGTAACCAAACACGTAACAATTAAAGTTTTACTATTATTGATCTTTTTCTATGTCGTTTAACCAAACACTAACGATACATGAAATAAAATTCATATACCCTATCGAAGAATCTCGTTATTTTAAGAACTTAAAATACCATATTGTAAAAATTTGGTGCTATTCAGTAATTTTTAACATGTAAAGTTGTAGTCCTTTAAATAGGACTTGACACTTTTTGTAGTTGTATGTAACTTCGTTTGAATCAACTATTTAATAACTATCTTTTTTAAATTTGAGTAAACTCCATAATACATTCTTGTGGTTTACTTCATTTCACACCATACATCACATTCCCAAAATTTTAGACATCTACATCCCTCTATTAATAAAAGTTAACCAACATACATCTCTCGGTTAAAATGAGGACAAAGGTGCAAATTATTTCTTCGTTATCTCTTAACGAGATAGAAATATATACACCATTAGTCCTCAAGACAAATAGTATTTGCACAGTTAGTCCTCTTTTTAAATAAACTAAAAAGGAAGGACGATGGGATCGAACCCGGGTCTGGTGGCTAATAACACAGCGAACCAAGCACTGGACTACGGGTTCGAACCCGGGTCTGGTGGCTAAAAACGGGATAAAACAGAAAAAAAATGTGTAATCCAGTAGTTGGTTCGTTGTGTTATCAGCCACCAGACCCGGGTTCGATCCCAGCTGCCTCCCTTTTAGTTTATTTAAAAAAGAGGACTACCGATGCAGATACTGCTAGTTCTAAGGACTAACTGTGTAAATATTTACTATCTCGTTAAGAGATAACGGAGTGATAGTTTGCATCGTTAGTCCTTAGTTTAACTGAAGGATGTATGTTGGTTAACATTTATTAACGGAGAGATGTATATGTCTAAACTTTTGAGAATGTGATATATGGTGTGAAATGGGGTAAACCACAATGATGTATTTTAAAGTTTACTATTTAAATTTTGACTATTTTGTGTACTCGGTCACCTACAAACCGAGAAATGCTTATGTGAAAACCTGTTTATTCCACTTGTAATATAAATTAAAGTTTACTAACCAAACACTAACACTACACAAAATAAAATACATATACCCTATCGAAGATTCTCACTATCTTAAGAGCTTAAATTACCATATCATAAAAATTTTGTGCTATTCGGTAATTTTTTAACATGTAAAGTTGTAGGCTTTAAAATAGGGCTAGTTATATAAAAATGTATCTTACGTGACTTTTTTTTGCAGTTATGTGTAGCTTCGTTTGGATCGGACTATTTAATAACTATCTTTTGAATTTCGACTATTTTTTGTATTCGGTGACCTACAAAACGAGAAATGCTTATGCGTTTTTACCACTTGTAATATAAATTAAAACTTTATTTTTCCCCAACCAACATAATAGCTATATCCAAACACCTTTTTCTTCTACATTTAACTCTTCGACCTTTATTTTGAAAACCCTTCCTTGTAATGTTTAACAAATCAATAAAACCATTAACAAATCTAAACATAATAAAACCCATTTTCATACTCACAAAAAATCATCGTTTTCAAACGGATGGTTTTAGGCTTCGTGTCACTGGTGGAACCATTTATGGAACCAGTCATTGATGGGACCATTTATGGAACCGTTTTAGGCTTCTTTCTCAGAGCTTTCGTTTCTTTTATGGAAGCATTTACGAATTTAGACTTCGTGGCACTGATGGCAAAGAAGATGTCGTTTAGGATTAGATATCTCATCACAAAGCGTGCAAAATTGAGGAGAGGGTGACTGATAAAGTTGTGGTTTGGTTTAGGGTGAGGGATGTCGACTGATAAAGACGACTGAGGTTGCTAATGGAGATGTCGACTGATTTAGGGTTAGGGATGAGATGACATGGATGAGATGTGGTTTGGGTTATCTTGTTAAAAAACTGGGGAAGAGGTAGGTTGTTTGGATATAAACTTAGTGAGGGTGACATTGAATAGTTTAATAACATGGAATTAGAAAAAAAAAATGTCAAATAAAATGGTAATCGGTCACTCTCTAACCAAGACACTCATTATACAAAATAGTCAAAATTTAACTATCTTATAAAGCACAAAGGACTTTTCTAACATTAAATGTCTTAAAATTAAGTAATACGACTAACAAAGTAAAATATACAAGTAAATTAAACACAATTTTAAAACATTAAATATCTCTAAAACTTAATTTCCTACATTACATATTAGAAAGCTATGTTTACAAACATTTTATGCACAAATACATTAATTCAATGCATATAAATTAATACTTTTATTAAAACACCCTTCACTCAAAAGTATAACTTTATTAACACATGGTACAATCTAAGAATCCTACTAATCTATGCATCAAAAACTTAAGTAGTGAGACTTTAAAACAAAGGTTATCGAATTTTCAAACCCGATTTCAACAATGACCTGAGAACCGTGTTATAATCGGTCCTAAACAAAAATTTAAATGAAAAAAAAACAAAGGTTTGAAACAATAACCAACAACATTTCGAATCTTAACTAGACAAAACCATAAACCCTCACATCACTCCTCAACTCACAATCTATATCCTAACTCAAACAGCAAACAATAAAAACAAAAAGATCTCAGGTTGTTTTTTCGTTTTAAAAACGGATCTTTAAAGATCTTTACAACTCATCATAGATTTATAAGAAGCTTCACTTCTTTTTTTTTTTATTATCCGAAAATTAAAATAAAATAAAATAAAACAAATCAGTTTCATTCTTACTACCCAAGACCTTTGTTACATGATCTTGAAGCCGCGAAGTTTACAGAAAGATTCGAAGGTGTTGTTTGTGCTTTGGTTACTTTTAAAGAAAGAAACTAAGTGAGGTTTAGTATTCATTTGTTTGGTGTTCGGTTAAGATCAATGAAAAAAAAGAGGGACAAATTAAGAGAGTTTGCGGATGTGTGTGAAAAGGGTTTTTAGTTGAGAAATATTAGGGTGGGTGAGATTTGTGTGTCTTATATATCTCCACATGATATAATCTATTCATAGAAAATATTGTCTACTTTCTTATAGAAAGTGCCAAAAAATGATATATCATTGTAATTGCTTAAATTTATTTTAATTTAAATTATCATTCATTTTTACAGTTATTGTTGGAAAAAAAGCATGTAACCAAATAATATTTATCCGCTGCAAAATATAATTATAAGATCCCCGCCGCTGCATCGTTCGGGTATTCTAATTATTTAAAATAATGGTTATTAAATAGTTTTAATCCAAACAAAATTAGACACAGCTGCAAGAAACAATTATCCCCTTTAAATATATAATAATACCACTTTGACCCATATAAGTTTTTTACCAGTAATATATTGTTAGGTCATGCAACTATCTCTTTCAAGATTTATATATTTTTAACCACTTTTTAGTTTTATAAGCTTTTGTATATTCTATTACTACATCATTGTACGGCAATGAAATTTAATCCTCATATATATGCAAGTGTTCATTTGCACACTTATGACGTGTTATATGATTATTAGACAACAATAAAGATGAAAACCGAACATGTGTATGTGAACGAACAAGCATTGACAAATTAAAGAATGTGTATCACACTATCACCGGAAAAGAGAAACCATATATTGGCTAAAGATCCTAGATGATATTATCTTACTTTAAGTATTATGTGTGTTACTTAGTCGTGTTACGTAACCGATCACACTTTAAATTAAGATATCTGATTTCAAATCGATCTAGTAAGATAATGAAAATAACCAGTCTTGTGTCGATAATTTGGTGGCCAAAAATAAGTTAGGTATCAAAAACTGTAGTTTTTTATTTATTTGAAAATGAACTATCTATGCCCTTTTTAGAAATGCAACTTTACACTTTGAGGGTTTGTTGTCACTTGTTAGTATAAGTTTGGTGGTGCCACTTTTCATTTTTAGACATTTTAATAAACTCAAATTATAATTGGACAATATACATATCACCTTTCAATTTACTTACTTTTCAGTGAAATATCTTCATATTAAATAATTTCTTTTTGAGGAAATCGTTGTGATTTCTCAAACTACTACTGAAATTGTTGGAACTTATTTAGTTATTTGTGATGTAATCTAGCATTTGTAGTTCAAATATATGTTTTTGCTTAACATTTACTAGACAAATACCCGTGTATAGCGACATGATTTTATCGTTGGAAAATTATACTTGTGATATTTTGGTTAAACGCATCGTGTAACGTTAATGAATATAACGTAAAATAAGTAAAATAAAATTAAAAATGTTGTAACATACGATAATTCTCATCAAATAATAATTTTTTAAATGTATCAGAAAACGTATAAAAAATTTTAGTGAAACTAAAAAGAAAATATGACAACAATAAGTCGAAGCATTAATTTTTTTTCCTTCTAAAATTGATGTGTTATATACATAGTTGAAATGATAATTATATATAGTACGTATTAAATAATGTAATTGGTAAATTTGTAATGATGGTTATAAAACAATTTTTTAAAAAAGAAGTTAAAAGTTTTTTGGTGGGAAAGTAACAAAACAAAATATATGAAATTTAAAAGGATATTCTAGGTATAATTTTTAAATTTTTTTTTAAATTAAGAAAGAAATCATTCGCTCTTTATATATAGTATAGATAAGTAAGTCTCATAACTCGCTTCAACACGATCAAGTATTGTCCTCAAAGAACATGACTTGATTGGATATTGAATTATTTAAAGCAAGTTTGTCAAGATCGAGATCTTATTATATATTGTTTTTGTCTTTGCAAGATCGACATCATAAGATGGATCGAGATTAGAAGATCTTATTTAAATGTTCAAATGTTTTATATGTATAATAATTCGTATTCAAAGCTGATTGTACAACAAATTTATGAAGAAATAAGAGTTTTCAAAGTTTTAATAATGTGAAAGTACTATACGTAATGGTTTAAAATAGTAAAATATATAATCGATGATTAAGGGCGTTGAATTTTTAATCTAAATATCTATATATTTTACTTTTATAAATATTTATAATTATCTACGCCTGTTTTATTGTTTTACCATAATAAAATCTAGTCATTTATAGTTTATTAGTTAGTTAATTAAAGTGAAGTATGATTGAATCTAATTGAGTTCTTATGATCTTATGGTAAGATCGATTCTACTTAAGATCATATACCTATAAAAATCCTATGAAAAATTGACTCGCTTTTGTTTGAAATCGTAAAATCGAAAGATTTTACTAGTAAAAGCTAAATCGACATCTTAACCGCTATAATTTAAAGTACTAGTAGACAAAGTCTTAAAAATTGGGATATTCTTTATCGTACGTATCTTTTTCCAAGAACAAATCTTACCGAGATAAATCAGGTATGGAAAGTAACCTTGATTGCATCACAAAGATTTGATCACGATCCTAAATACTTTTTCAGCTTATCAATACTTTGTTGTTGTTAATTTGTGGGGTTTGTTCACCTCTTATCACAAAAAGAATACAACATTTCAATATCTAGTTTCTTTTTAGAAGATAGACATTTCAGTATCTAGTAATAACAACTTTTATAAGAAAAACAAAACTATGCGGATATTACAGTGAAAAACAAATCAATACATGTAAGAAAAACATACGTTTTTAGTTGGAATACAATATAAAAGCAAAGTTGAGTAGTAATTTTTTTTATACACATGATGCAAAAACATTTCTCAACTAGGGGTGGCTCAATCTTTACCGAGGCTTAAAGCAAAGTTTAAAAATAAGGCCTTTCGATTATTTGCTATAATTTTAGTAAAATTGTCTATATAACGTCTATCTAGAAAAACTAAGAACGCTTAGTAGATTAAGAGCCGATTGATGATTGAAAGACAAAATGACAAATAGAGAAACCAAAAGTCGTTGTTTCACAGATCTAGAAATAGGGCTAAAACGACATAATTGAACCAACACAAGTGTGCTTGTGTGTTCTTTAGTGAACATTTAATCAAACAAACCCTACATAAATACTTAAAACAATTAAGCAAAAGAAATATTATGCTCGTGCTCAATATATAAGAAAAAAGTTTCTTCGTTTTCATTTATGAACGCACTAAACAAAAAGTACAGAAAATACATGATCAAAAGAGCATAAGAGCAATTCACAAATAGATTGGCGAGCTTTTAGTTCATTTACAACCCTATCTATTACTCCAGTCTTTAAGAATTGGATTAAAAAAGTGAGCTTAATTCATTTATTTTTCCATTACCTAAAAAATTAGCTAAAAGATGATCTTGGTCCCTTTTATAAAGCTAAAATGACGGGCTTGGTGTCTGATTTTCCGTATGCCTAAAGATATAGATAAAACTAGATGTGGCCTCAAATTCTAACTCGTATCAAGTATTTTAGTAGAGGGGGGCCAAAAATTACTAAAATGAGATTAATTCATCATTTCCAATGCCCCAAAAGACAATCTTGATCGTTTTCATAAGACTAAAATGATGAACTTAATATCTAATAAACTTTAGGCCTACAGAACAAAGATAAATGTAGATGCGGCTTCAAATCCAAAATTGTATCAGTTTTTTTAGGAATTAGGGGGGGCTTAAAAATTGTCAGGGCCCTAAAGGTGATGCTGAAGAATATATGTAACGACTTTATAGATGATGGTGCTTTAGAAAATTGGGGGCCTTAAAATTTTGGGGCCTAAAGTGATGGTTTTAGTAGCTTTTCCCTTGAGCCATCCCTGTTCTCAACCCATCTTAAATAATATTAGTGTCAGTCAGTATTAACACTATAGTAACATATTTGTATATTAACCCTTTTATAAAAGAGCTAGCAATGAGCTAGAAAATTACAAACAAACAAGATAAGGTTTTTTAAGCCAATCTACCCAGCTGAAAGAAGCCTTACATCTAAATCTACATCAATAAAAAGAACGAGCGACTATATCATCGAAAAGGGTCGCTTTCGAAGGAGGATCCGAACCAAAAAGAGATTTTTTACTAAAATTCCAAACAAACCACCACATAATATAGCAAACTCCTTCCAGCAACTGTTTAAGGTTAGAATGCATTCGGATATTTGAAATTCAATCCACCCATTCCTCGAACGCAAAAATCTCCACGAAGATACAATCCCACCAAAAGGAAATCTTACGATAAAGCTCTCTCACCATCGAACATGCCAAAAATATGTGGCTAGTAGATTCCATTGCCTTGCCATAAGTTGGAAAAAGGATAACATCGATCCCCATACCTCTACGAGAGATATTGAGCCTATTAGGTAAACAATCGAATCTAACTTTCCATGCATGAACATTAACCTTTATAGGCACTGCGTTAATCTAACGAGTTTTGGATGAAACCTCCGGCAATAAACTATCATCTAACAGCCTTCTAACCGAAGCCACAAAAAACTCACCTGAGCCCTCCAATGACCACGCCCATCTATCTCACATGCCAGGAAGAAGAGTTCCCTTCACGATAGTACACATCTCAGAGAACTGAGCTTGCTCAGCTCTACCCTTCGGAGAACGAATCTAACTTTCCATGCATGAACATTAACCTTTATAGGCACTGCGTTAATCTAACGAGTTTTGGATGAAACCTCTGGCAATAAACTATCATCTAACAGCCTTCTACGTAAAGAAGAACCCATATAAACATGTGACAACTTCGAAGCAACATAAATACTTTTAACATACTCCAATGAATACACTCTAGGATACAACGTTTGGAACGCAACATCACCCCTCCAAACATCCTCCCAAAATAAAGTATCAGCCCCGTTTCCCATTTTCTTTCTTAACATATTTTAACAGATTAATACCTCTTTTCTTAAGTTGGCCACATCTCGAACGTTTTCTAACCAAGTAGACGTATGTGAAGGAATCGATTCTTGACAAAGATTGCCATCCTCTCCATGAACCGCTTTAATCACCCTAGCTCATTGCGAAGAACTTTGATTACGAAAGCGCTACACCCATTTAAACATGAGAGCACGGTTCAATGCATAAAAACTTGATACACCTAACCCTCCTTTTCTTTGGAAGCCAACACTTTATTTCATTTCACCCATATCAGTTTCTTAAAGTTATACTCCACTCCGTTAAAAAAAATGACCACGAATAGACTCCATTTTCTTTAACACCTGCATGGGAAATTTAAACATCAACATATAATAGATAGGTGTTGAACCCAAAACCGATTTAAAAAGAGTTAACCTTCTACCAATTGACAAAGTCTTCATCTTCCATTTAGAAAGTCATGTTAACAGTTTGTTCACAATCTCATTCCGCGATTGAATACGAGACATAGACCCACGAACTTTAATCCCTAAATAAGAAAATGGAGATTTAAAAGTCATACAACCTATCTTCTGAGCTGCCCAATCCGCTTTAGCCTTGTCCACCCCTATACCCATTAATTTACTTTTGTTCATATTAATGCGAAGGCCAGAAGCACGATAAAAACACTCCAACACTTTCACTTTTAGTAACAATATTTGAGTCGCTCCACTGACCCATGAAAACAACATCGTCAGCATAAAATAAATGTGAAAGTTGCAAAGATGATCCAATGTGAACTCCTTTAAATAAGCCTGCATCCTCAAATCGCTGAAACGAAATGTGAGCTTGGTTAGCGGTGATTGATTCAACAAATTTGCTAATATGGTGCAAAAACGTTGTTAGGCTCGAGATTGCCAAATCAACCTTATCGAAACAAAATTATGTTCTTAAAACAGTTAATTATATTGTTCATCAAGAAGTGACATCATTTTTATTCTTCTTATCAGCAATAATTATCAATGGGTCATTACCATAACCATCATTACCATTACCGTAAAATCATCATCAACCACCACTACTTTCTCTTTTTTTTAAAACGTGCATTACGCGTCAATATTTTTTTTAATCTAACTGATTATAAAACGATGTATAGTAATTTACTTCCTTTGAAAAAGTAAAGACAACTTTATAAAACTATATATATATATATATATATATATATATATATATATATATATATATATATATATATATATATATATATATATATAGAGGTTGGATCAAATAAAAAGTTTATTATGGTAAAAAGGATAAAAAGGGTTAAAAGTGTAAAATATATCATTTGATTAGTAAGGGTGTTCTAGACATTTACCACTCATATTTTAACTCCTCATTTAAGTCTCTTAAACAATCAATTTAAATTTCAAGTTGTGAAATTCACGTTACTTATTGTTCAATTTTTATTTATTTTGTCTTTGATCTTGTTGATGGTTTATCTATACTACTATATAAAGCATTTAAGTTGTGGGCTCCACAAAAAATTAAGATAAGGAGCTCCAATCATTGAGTGACATGTGTCACTTCTCTAACTAAAAAATAACAAAAAGGGAGGAGCTCTAACAAACTAAAATAAAGAGCTCCAATAATGGGGTGACACATGTCACTTCCTAACTAATTAATCACATTTATCTTTAAATTTAAATATCTTTTAATCCGTTTAATTTTTTTATGATCTAATTTCACCATATTTTTTAAAATTTTGTGCTCTTTAATTCAACATCCATTTTGATATATTTTTATGAGTTTTTAGTTTTTACATTTTTAGTAGCTTTATTTTATTTTGATTCAAATTTTTATAACTTTAACCTTTATTTCAATCAATACAAACTTTATTTATCAAAATCATTTACTTTTGAGAAAGTGTTTGACAGGAAAGAGATTGTCAAGGTCTTTTTATATGCGGGAATAATGATGTCACGGGAAAGATACGGAAAACCCAAACAAACACATACAACTAACACATATACATTTGGAGTGTTGTGAAATGAATTCACTAAGCGGGTAGGGAATTACGAGGAGAGTTGAGTTAGCAATTCATTTACTATATTTATCGCCGCCGCTTTGCGCGGGTATCTAACTAGTTATTATTAATGCACCACATAATTTACGAATTTTTGTTGTGTGCCATTAACTTTTAACCTTTATAAGTGTGTTAAAAAAACTTTTTGTCACAAAAAATGTATCATAAAAATTAGTGTGTCACTACATATGTGTCAAGAAAAATTGTGATGAACAAAGTGTGTCACTACAAATGTACTAAATTTTGTAGTGTGTCACTAAAAATATACTTCAATTTTAGTGTGCCACTATCAAATGTATCAAGAAATTTAGCATCAATACAATATACTAAAATTTTAGTGTGTCACCTCATATGTATCAAGAAATTTAATGTTACGTTACAAATGTGTCAAAAATTTTGGTGTGTCAGTATAAATGTGTCATGAAACTTAGTGTGTCAAAAAAAAAAAAAAAAAAAAAAAAAAAACAAAAAAAAAAAAAATAACAAAACAACTAGTACAAAATTAGTGTTTCACCATTAATGTAATAAGGATAAATTAATTGTATAACAATTTGAATAAGGAAGAAAAATAAAACGTATGGAATATGTAAAAAATGATGTATGCCACTATAAAAGTATAGATATGAAAAATAAAATGTGTGTCACTATAAATTTCTCAAGAAACACAATGTGCAATAATAAATTATACAAATTAATGTGTCATTATGAATATACTAAAAATGAAATTGATGTTCCTGTACACGTATCATTAACTGATCGTATGGCAAGGAAAAAATTAAACGTTTTTAATTGTGGTCAAATAACAACAATTTAGTTTACCATATTTGCCCTTATTAATGAAGAGTTATGCTACTAATTTTTAAATATTTATTAAAACATCATTATTAATCTCATCCATTGATCAATTTTGACTAGCTAGACCTAATGATCAAAAATCCTTCTTATCCTTTCTACATTCATCTACATTTTACAATAACCAACCTCTATATATATATATATATATATATATATATATATATATATATATATATATATATATATATATATATATATATATATATATATACACTACATATAATTAGTTAAAACATTCCAAAACTAGAATAGTTAAGTATAAACCACTTAAACACAAACAATCCCCACCACAAATGCATTAATTGGCCAAGAAAATTGTTGATATTTAATGTTTTTAGCATTAAAAGAAACGATGCTCATTATCTTATCTTAACTATCTCTAAAGGAAAAACTTAAAACATCAAAATAAAAGAAACTTTTCTTTAGGGCTTAAAAATGAAATGAAAAGTATTTGAATACGTAAATTCAAGGCTGGATAATTTAAACTTAAAAAGGTCAACTATAATATATGTTTATAAACGACTATGACATCTTTTCCTCATTTATATTGTTGTCAAATTGAACTCTTTAAATTTATGCATGGCAATATGGCTGTCAAACATTGAAAACAAATCACGAACATAGTTACTAATAGAAATGATTTGAGAGGCAAATTATATCAAAAATTTTAATATTTGAGAGGGAAATTATAAATAGGAATGATTTGATATATTGTGTTTCATTGCCTATATAAATGAGGCAAACTATTAAACAACATTTACTAATCGAAGTTGAAGAAATGGAAATGGAAAATGAAAGAAATTTTGATGACGATCTTGAGGTTAGAAATGCTTTGCTTCGTGTTTGTGTATGTTTGCTTGGTTCTTGTTTGCTTCATCTTATATTATTGTTTGCTTCGTTCTTGTAACTGTGAACGACATCTAATATCTCATTTTATTTTTTGGTTTTATACAGCTTCTTCCACCTCCCAACCCTACTCCACACCTTAATCCGTTTTTCAACCCTAACTTGATTTATACAGTAGTATTTTGGCTAAGCAAAATTCTTATTGATAATTTGGTTTAGTCCTCAATGCAATTGTTTCGCATGTAGTCGAAAACCAAGTTAACGATATTGACTTGAGCCTACTTTCCATGATTTAATTTTTGAAATGTGAAAACAAGTTAAAAGTTGCAAATTTGTTCCAAATTTAAAAGTATAAAAGTTGAATTTTTGAAATGGAAACTACTTATAAACATAAACACATGGTTTTATTTGCCTATAAATACGTTAGTTGATTTGCCTATTCTTAGAAACTAAGAAATAAACAACTACTAATTAAAACACACACTCGGTTTGATTTGCCTATTCTAATAAATAAACAACTACTAATTAAATAGGAAGTACAGTAACAACTTGAAACTATTACACAGTTTAAAAAATAAGTAAATTTGATAGTTTTCTAAAAATGATCACAATCTCTATTATATAAATATCATATTTTTGGTTTTGTTGTAATTCATAGTTAAGTTGAGGAAAAGTTGAAGAAATGAATAATAAAAAAATGTTGATGTTAATATTGAGGTTAGCACATTGTGATCTTTTCTTTATCGTTTATTATTTCACTGCTTTAGTTCATTAACGTTTATATAACACTTACTTGTGCACTATTTTTATTTGTTTATATACAACTACATCCTACTCCCAATCTCAATCCGATTTTGTTAAACAAGAACGGTATGATGTTATTGCGATCTCAGATGATGATGACGATGATGTTGAAGAAAAAAAATTCCAACGCCAACCGTTGAGAATCAAGTTTTAGTAGTTGGACGGAAAAAGATTTATAGTTTGATTAATGAAAGTGAAAGTGTTAAGAATATTTTTTAGTTGAATTATCGCATGTTACGAACTATTGTAATTGCTTATGATAGTTTTCACGTTTTATGTATAAACGTTAAACGAAACACTTAACCACAATATCGCAACTATAGTTGTTTGCCGTTAGAAAATCTCATTGCTATGCACGGGTACTCGTCTAGTACTACCAAAACACAAAACTCTTTTTAAGTATTTGGTATTGCCTAAATACTAGATTTAATAATATCTCTTATAATAAATAATGTACAAATAAATATAGCACAAATTAGTAAACCTCCTTAATAACATGTAAATATGTAATGTAATGGACAGGAAAAGTGATCGCATAGGCGAGAAAAAAAGACCGTACCATTAAACATTTGAACGAGTAGACTGTGGAAGAATGACAAGCAGGACGAGGTAAATCATTGTTGGCCGGAGGCGGATCGAAGATGAGAAAAAAAAATACAATAACTGATTGATCTAGTAGGATATGAAGAAGTTGGTCAAAGTGACTTTAACGCGTGATTTTGAACTTGTGAAACTGGTGTCCAATTTTGTAACACCCCAAAAATGTAAGTTTATTTAGTTAATATTAAAATTAAGGCAAGACAGCTGCCGGTTTTAGGCTGCCAGTTAACGAAAAAGGACTAACAGTGCAAGAGACATAACAACAGAGACTAACGACAGTTAGAATACAAAAAATACAAATTTACCTTTATGGCCTTATAATCTCATTAAGACTAGAACTCTTCTCATAGTGACACGTTTGTTTATGTATTTTTATATAGAACAAACATAGGTAGATAAGTAGAATACCGACTAATAGAATGGCACGTGTAAGTGATAGTAGTAAAATAGGCTGTAAAACCCTAAAATCTCAAACGCATGAAATGACAATTTTGCCCTCAAACTTAAAATTATACAAACTCGGAAAACACGTCAACATCGTTTAACAAATTATCTCATCAATAATATTCACACATTATGAAAGTAATTAACTTATGATATGAATTAAAAGAACATAAATGATTAAACTCTAAGTAACAAATAAACATATCAACATGTACACAATTCACCTAGACTAGAAAAGAGACTACATACACTTGGAAAAGATAAGCTTGGAAAGTCATTGATTTGGTCTCCCCCCCCTCCTTGATGGCCGGCCCCTAATTCACTCCCCCATAATCACAATATCAATTATCATAAATCTCATTTATAGCTATCCTTTCATTTCAAAAGCACACAAAGAAAAACCCTAATCTCTCCTTCTCCATATTGGCGGCATCCTCACTAAATCCTCCATTCTCATCCGAAAATCAAACAACCAAAGTGTTCCTAGGAGGCTCGTGATCGTTTGTGATCGATTGGTGGACGTGGTGATCGTGTTTGGTTCAAAAGAAAGCTAGGTCGTGGGTTTCATTATTTGGCCGTGGGTTTGATATAGCCAAGGAAGGCTTGGTTTTGATCGTGGTGGTTTGATTCTTGTTTCCTTGTCACGTACACGCTACTAGGGTAACGTATCATCATCTCACGTCTCTTCCTTTTTGTTTTCTTGTTTAATTCGTGGCCATGGAGTCCTTTTCTAGGGCTTGTTATACGAAATAAGTTACATGAAATAATGAATACGTTTGTCACATGAAATGATAAAATGGATTACATAAAATCATGACTCTAAACATGTATGAATCGAATGATATGTGGCATGTAAATATTAATACGAAACTGAATTTTGGGTTCTCTTTATGTCGAAATATGTATGTTTTGTTTAAGGGTTAAATGAGCTTGTGAAACTATGCGAATACGTATGTGATAAATTGAATCGATAACGAATGATTTACGAACTTGTTTTGGTCTTTTGGTGGGGCGTATAATCTGAATTGGGGGAGGGATGTCTCGACTTAAATATGGGTATCTCATACGAGTTGTATAATCTTGTGATAATCAAGTCTACATGTGTTAAAACCTATACGTAATCATAATCAAAAACTAGGGTTTTGTATCACATGATTTAATAAAGTTAAAGGGTTGTTTTATAAATTATGAAACTTGATGGATTAACTTGTTAATATAGTAACTAAATGGATTTAATGAGTAAAATGAGTAAACTTGCTATATTTACACTTTTAACCCTATACTTTGCATTATTGGCATTTTAAACCCTAAACCTTTATAACTTGTCATAAATGATCCTTAAATCATAATAACACTCATCTTCATTATTTAAGTTTAGATAAGTAACTAAACTTACTAAATATGGAAACCTGCTAATTATGGAAAGTTACTAAATATGGAAATCTGCCTAAAATAGAAAGTTACCTAAAATAGAAAGTACTTAAAATGGAAAGATTACTAAAAATGGAAAGCCGTCTTAAACGAGTGATCTGATTCTTATAGAACGTTATTTAATTCATATAGGTTCCGGGCGACGGGATTGATCTCCTTTCTTGATTTTACTTTCATTGTGTTTTGCTCCGAATAAGGTACAGATATTCTGACCTTACCTCTTAAGGTTTCTCGTGATTCTTATACATTTTCGATATTAGCTTGAACTGTTATGCTTTACTCTAAGCCTCATGATTAGGGCTTCCCTATGACTTTGATATGCTCCCTTGATATGAAACTTATATGAACCTTTGATATGAAACTTTGATATGAAACTTCGATATGAAACTTTGATATGAACTTTGATATGAACCCTTATGATATGAATATGTTTTGACCCTTCAGTCTGATACCCGAGCCAAATATGTTTTCCTAGTCATGAAGGTAACATGACCGTGTCATTGATGCACCAATGGCATGACTCCAGTGTGTACGAGTGATGATACACACCGTCCCCCATTATGATATGATATGATTATGAGCTCACTATATGTATATGATTTGGCCACTATGATAAGTTCCGGGGGGCGTATGGATGCATCCTAGATATGATATGTTTCGAGGGATTTGATCTGTTTGGAGATATATATGGTGAATGATGTCGGGTGCAATCCGCGTCTTCACATTTCCGGGAGTTGATCACTCCACTGTTACTTGAGGTCTCCCCTCCTATATATGGTATTCCGAGGTCACCCCTCGGGATACAACTGTTATGATATGATATGATATGTGTATGATATGATATGGGCTCGTGGTTGAGGACTGACCTTTCATTTCTCTTTCTATTCGTTATCCTTTGTTATGCCTTATGATATTCCCCATCGTACCTTATGATTATGTTACCTTCGTTACTTACCCTTCGTTCATTCGTTTGTTATATATATCTGTTCACTGGGCTTTTTAAGCTCAGCCGCGTTTTCTTTCCATGCGGCAGGTAATTAAGCTAGATGCTGGGATCTTAGCTATGGGTTTGAGTGATGAGCGGATATGCGGATTTATGGCTTTAGTCATCTTAGTTCATGTTTGATTATGTTGACATTATTTAGACTCGGATTATGCTTATTTATGTCTTGGATTATTCCTTTTATTTTCGATGAACTTATGTAACGTTTGAGCCGTGTTGGCTGAATTCTTCCTGTTAATACAAATAAGCCGTAAAAACGTTTATTTATATTTTACGATCTTCTATTGTTTTGTCGATAACAAAAGTAAAATCATATTAACGAAACAAATAAAATACGTAAATGGTTTGAACTAATAGTTTTTTAACACACTTACGTTTTCATATAAAACACTATAACAAGATTAAGTGATTTTATATTTTAGATACACATGTACAACAACTAGTGTTTACATATTGGGTTAATACATACTTATATTAAGTACACTAAAATGGGTAAAAACAAGTATATACTAAAATGGGTAAAAGCAAGTATATACTAAATAGATAAAAACTAGCAAATGGTTTTTGACCCATAACCCATGGTTTTATATATACCACTTACACAAGTTCAATGTATTCTTAAGGTACATTGTATCTAGATTGAAAACCATGGATCAACCCATAACCCATGACCCATGACCCATAACCCAAAATACCCATGGGCAAAGAGGAGCGGACCACGGATCCCTAGCTTTGTGCTAGCCGGATCCCAAGTGGAAGGGATCCGTGGGATCCGGGTAAACAGTAGGTTTTTCTACTATAAATAGTGAAACATTTCTTCATTAATCCTCACCCCTCTCCAACATACTTTCTCCCCTGAGTTAAATCTCACTAACCATAGATTCAAGAGATCTATGTTTGTAGTTTTGTTTTTGTGTGATCTTGTATGTTCCTCTTAAAGGGAAGATCACCACCTTTGAAGTCGAGCAAGCTCAAGTCCATGAGTTGCCAAGCTTCCTCATCATCAAGGCTATTGAAGTACTCTTGTTGATGATCCCTTTCTTTCTTCAAAGAAGCGTAGTGTTAAAGACATTAGTGAAAGATGTCTCAAGTGTCAAGACGAAGATATTAGTGAAGGGTATCTATCGTCTATAAGATAAGCACTTGTGGTAGGTGCTTAGAAGTCAAGACAAGAAGCATTAGTGAAAGGTGCTTAGAAGTGAAGACACAAGACATTAGTGAAAGGTGTCTTGTAGATCTAATCAAAGACATTAGTGAAAGGTGTCTTGTAGATCTAATCAAAGACATTAGTGAAAGGTGTCTTATAGATCTAATCAAAGGCATTAGTGAAAGGTGCCTTAGATGTACATTCGATATGGTGTGTTTCGATGTACTAGATAGACTAGCATTAGATCCAAGGATATTGATGTCCTTGATGATGTTGTAAAGGAGTAGATCTCCTTTGGGATTAGTCGTTGGTGTAGTGTGGTAGTAGTTCCTCCATTGCAATGGAACTAGGTGCTTAGCCTAGTACCTAATAAAGGGTAGGCGACGTTGTGAAGGTGTAGTTCACCTAAGGTGTGAAAGAACTCGGTGGTTAGCCTAGCACCTTATAAAGGGTAGGCGACGTTGTGTTAGGTGTGGTTCGCCTTGGTGTGAAAGAACTCGGTATTTAGCTTTGTACCGGAAAAAGGTTAAGCGACGTTGTGAAGGCTTCTCCGCCATAAGGAGATTGGTGTAGTGATTACAAACTCTCGAGTAGGTGACTCGGGGAGTGGAGTAGGGCAAGGAAGGTGTCCTTGTAGCCGAACCACACCATGTTTTTCAAAAACTATATGTTTGGATGTTGAGTTGATAACAACATTTTTTTTATATATATATTTTTTAATTTGCACTAATCTTCCTTGTGATATTGATTAGTCAAAGCTCATACTCACCAAGCTTTAGGAGTTGCTTGGTAACAAGAATACCTTCCTTAAGAAGGTATCTTAGACGCAAAAGAGCAGGAATCGTCTAAGTGACATTTGTCATTTGTAAAAGACATTCCTAAGTGCATTCGAGGTATGACTTTCTACTTATATCTAAATGATACTTGTTTAGTATATAAGTGTTATTTGCTAGGCTTTTATTTGAGTAGATTTTTGTGTTTACACATGTTTTACATGTAGCTTCGTTAGGAAGCTTGTTTTTCACATACGTGTTATTTTTCTCGTCTATAGTCATAGTATGTAGAGCTTATGCTTTATTTCTTCTAATAAAACAAAAAACACGAATTTCAAAAATTCCTCCTTCCCTATTAATAAACCCACTCGACGCACACTTTTTCAACCATCAACTTTTCAAATTTTCCAAATTTCAAAAATTTCCTCTCATTCAAAAACTTCATCTTCTTCTTCATTCCATCTCTTCCTAAACCAAGAAGATTCGTCATCAACATGGTTTACATCGCACTCGTGCTCATCGCCCTAACACTCATCGCACTTGTGTTCCCTATGATGAAGTTCACATACGGAGACATTTACTTTGTGTTGTTAATCTATATTGGGGTCATTTACCCAATCCTTTGTATCATCCTTAGCATTGAAATGCAATATTATTAATTATCTATTTTATCTAGGATGTTTGTGTTATTATGTGTGTTTCATTTCTTTTGATCTATATGTATTATATTCTTTCGTGATACATTAGATGTCATGTATGCATGCTAAAAGAAAATGTAGGATAAAACATACTTCATGGTACAATAACCGTAAAACCTATGTTTTTATTAAAACTGGTTCTGTTACTACATATCCACGGATCCCGGAAGTTACACTAGCCGGATCCCTTTTGAAAAGGAACCGTGGGATCCGTCCTACTGGAAAACAGTTTTCATGCAAGATTAAAAATCATTATCTTCCAAAATAATAATCCACTAGAGCTTCAAAACCATGGGTTAGCTAAATACTAATTGTTAATAGAATATCTAGTAAAAACGTTAGATTAGTATAGGTTGACCATAAACGTCTTCCCTTATTAACCCATCACTTCTATAGGTTCAACTATGACGCATGAATACGAGTTTGATTTTTCACTCACTAGCGTCTACACCCCGAACATTTCCCTTGAGCCCAACACACCTGGCAATCATGTCCGTGGGTTCAATAATCTCGAAAACCGTCACTTCCATGAAGGACGTATTGTAGACACCTCTCTACAATTCGAAGAAGGTATCAATACCTCCTTCCGAGCCATAGGACTAGAATGTCTTCTTGAAATTAACGAGAAGATATGTCCAAGGTTCATAATGGAATTCTTCCGTCAAGTGGAACTCGTTCGTAACGAGGATCGCTCTTTATCTCTTTGGGTTTATATCAAAAACCAAAAATTCACTTTAAGCCTTGGGCATTTTGCTCACATCCTCCGAATTCCAAACCATGGACAATGTGCCTTCACCGAAGATTGGTCTCTTGACTCTCTCTTCAATTTTCGTGAAGAAAATAGCCTATATTGTTCACACATACCCTCTCCGGAAGAATTAACACGCATGATATGCAAACCTCGACCATATTACTCCAATCCAAACATTATCCATACATGGGATATCTGAGAAGAGTATAAGCCTGCTGCTCTTATTCTACGTGAAAATGTTTGGAGTCTTAGGGGAAATCGAGATATTCTTCCTGCTTGTTGTGCTCACATGTTGTACTGTTTGCTAACACAACAACCATACAATCTCGCCTACTTCTTCGCAAGGCGAATTGCAAATCTTCAAGGCTCCAAGAATAAACTCATTCCTTATGGAATGTTCTTGACACGCCTCTATCACAATGTTATGCACTTCCATCCTCAATTTCAAAGTCCGTTGTACGTACTTGTGAACAAGATGATGGAACCGCTAAACATATCTCTCATGAAGACGTTCTTCATTCATGATTTCACCAATACTCATCAATCACATAATGATCCTCCTAGTGAAGACACTCAAGGAGCCTAGAATAGTCAAATGGGATCTATTCTACTCTACTCCTTAGTTATCAATGTAATCCTATCTCTTTCATGAAATAAAACATCTTACATTTGATATCCTAGTTTTAGAACTCCTTTAAACAAAACTTGGAATATAATGCACTGTCATGATCATTGCATACCTTTAGTAAAGGTTCTGTCTAGCAGATAGACGGATCCCAAATGTTGTACTAAACGGATCCCTACATCTAGGGAACCGTGGGATCCGGCAAAACAGAAAATGCAATTGCAAGCATTATATGTCAAACACATCACTTAGAACACCTCACACTAAGCTAAACATAGTGTCTTAAGATTGATCAAGACTTTATCAAGATAGTTTGACCTTTCCTACTCTTTCCAACTCACATAGATCACATTCTAAGGCTTTGTTAGATCTATCATTTCAAATCCATCACTCTTCCGCTCTCAAAACTCACACTTCATTTTTTACTTGATTCCTCACAACTAGGTTAAAATTCCTTCGATTATGACATTATTGATCATTAATCAACCTCACCTCAAAATTGATCAAAGTTGATCAAATCCTAGTTTTTTCCATCTCAAAACCATTAGGATATTTTCCAAAACACAATACTAAGACACAACCTGATCTCTAGGATCATTTAGTTTTATTCAACTTCAATTGACATCTTTAATGTCATCCTTGGCCATCCATTGGTATTTTTTTAGTTCCAAATCCTTCCATAAATAACAATCATTAGCTACACCACTCATTGCCTTCAAACACTTAAGCACCCCTTCATTTAAAAACACTTGGGAGAACTGAAACACTCAAGGTGATGTAGGTCTAGGATCTTAGAAACATCATTTCCACTCCTTCATAAACTGCTGAACGCCGGATCCCTAGAACTAGCCTAGACGGATCCCTCTGAGAAGGGAACCGTGGGATCCGGATGACAGTCTATGACAAATCTTGGTAAAACAATCATTTCAACTCATCTTCCTAACTCAAACACTCCATCTCATCTTAAATGAGTTCCTAGAACAGCACAACCTCTGTAGTTGACTCTTGTGCATGCTAATCATCACATTCCAATGAACCTTAGTGGCTTAAGGCTTAAATGCACTTTCCAAATCTCTTGGTTTATAAACCACCTTGTTAGGATCTCCATAGTCATCACTCACATCCTAACTTTCAGCCTTTGCAATCTCTTCAAATCATCTCATCATGAGAAAAACCCCAAGTAACAACCTATCCACCAAAGAACCACCCATCAAAAGGGCTTGTATTGTACACGAAATCTCTTCAACCGAATCATCTCCGGTCAAACCAATCAAACCAATTCCTAGAAGGTTAGTACCCACAAAATTACCTATGCCAAACACCACCATACCTCCTAGGCCAAACAATATCATCTCCACTAAACCATCTCCATTGGTTCCTAGAGCTATCTCTTTTACATCCTCACAATCATCACCTCACCTCCACAATTTAGAGGACTTACCACCTAGGCCGTCTCATCCGCTTCCGCCGACAACATTCTCCTCATTAGGAGGAACAATGATTCAAAATCAAGGTGTTGAGTCAACACTTGCTCCGGCTTCCTTTTCGCCGTTTCCATCATATAATCCTATTTGGATTATAAGAAATCACCAAAGTCAACCACCCGACCTTATGGAAGTTGACACATCTTTACCAGCATCATCATTCTTGATCGAACCATTCCTAAATGGACCTCCACCAATCCCTCCATCATTCGAGGCTTCTCAACCCACTTCAATTGATCCTTTGAATATAGCCACTTCATTTCATCCACCACCACTACCTAGCCATGACAAAGATTGCTATCATTGTCAACATGTTGAAAGTTTGATACATGAAGTACGAGAAGACCAACGTTTCATATTCTATCATCTCCTCGAACGTTTCGACGAGATTAAACCTAAACATAACTTGAGCTAGAGGATTATAGTGGTGTCTAAGCTTCAAGCGTTAGTTGGTCTAAGTAATTCCTAGTTATGTATTGTCTATTTTCTTATTTTTGAGTCATGTATATCATAAATCTTGTTTTATTAAATGGAATTACATGCTACTTGTTATTTCGTTGAGCATATGATTACTTTGTATTCATATCTCATTTGTGTGATAACATTACTTGTTATATCACCTTTGCTGATTTTAGTCATCAGCCAGACGGATCCCTCAGTATTGCCTAGACGGATCCCTACTAGAAGGGAACCGTGGGATCCGTGAAGTCAGAATGTTTTTTCTTCATCACATTTGCAGGAATTGTGAATTATACTTGCTTTCTAACCTTTGTTTTGTAGTATTTCAATTCACACATGAAGACCTTGACATCCTAAAGCTAGGGGGAGCTTTATGTCAAAGCAATACTTTGCAAATCACTTGCAATACTAGATTTACTTTTCATAACTTCCCATTGCAAAGTTGCAATCATCTAGGGGGAGCAAACCTAGTTGCATATGATCTAGATTAGAATTACTTTCTTGACGCCCTTACATAGGGATGGACTCGTCAAGGGGGAGTAAGACGAGATCTATTCCCGTTACTTACTCTTTATTTTTCTCTTTCACATGTTTTTCTTTAAAAACAATGTGTTGCTTTTCTTCAAACACTTTTTGTTTCGACAAAAAGGGGGAGAAGAAAGTAAAAACTACAAATTCAAACGTTTACGAATTTTAGCTTTTCCTTCAAATAATTTTATGTTTTGTCATCAACAAAAAGGGGGAGATTGTTAATACAAATAAGCCGTAAAAACGTTTATTTATATTTTACGATCTTCTATTGTTTTGTCGATAACAAAAGTAAAATCATATTAACGAAACAAATAAAATACGTAAATTGTTTGAACTAATAGTTTTTTAACACACTTACGTTTTCATATAAAACACTATAACAAGATTAAGTGATTTTATATTTTAGATACACATGTACAACAACTAGTGTTTACATATTGGGTTAATACATACTTATATTAAGTACACTAAAATGGGTAAAAACAAGTATATACTAAAATGGGTAAAAGCAAGTATATACTAAATAGATAAAAACTATCAAATGGTTTTTGACCCATAACCCATGGTTTTATATATACCACTTACACAAGTTCAATGTATTCTTAAGGTACATTGTATCTAGATTGAAAACCATGGATCAACCCATAACCCATGACCCATTACCCATAACCCAAAATACCCATGGGCAAAGAGGAGCGGACCACGGATCCATAGCTTTGTGCTAGCCGGATCCCAAGTGGAAGGGATCCGTGGGATCCGGGTAAACAGTAGGTTTTTCCTCTATAAATAGTGAGTCATTTCTTCATTAATCCTCACCCCTCTCCAACATACTTTCTCCCCTGAGTTAAATCTCACTAACCATAGATCCAAGAGATCTATGTTTGTAGTTTTGTTTTTGTGTGATCTTGTAGGTTCCTCTTAAAGGGAAGATCACCACCTTTGAAGTCGAGCAAGCTCAAGTCCATGAGTTGCCAAGCTTCCTCATCATCAAGGCTATTGAAGTCCTCTTGTTGATGATCCCTTTCTTTCTTCAAAGAAGCGTAGTGTTAAAGACATTAGTGAAAGATGTCTCAAGTGTCAAGACGAAGATATTAGTGAAGGGTATCTATCGTCTATAAGATAAGCACTTGTGGTAGGTGCTTAGAAGTCAAGACAAGAAGCATTAGTGAAAGGTGCTTAGAAGTGAAGACACAAGACATTAGTGAAAGGTGTCTTGTAGATCTAATCAAAGACATTAGTGAAAGGTGTCTTGTAGATCTAATCAAAGACATTAGTGAAAGGTGTCTTATAGATCTAATCAAAGGCATTAGTGAAAGGTGCCTTAGATGTACATTCGATATGGTGTGTTTCGATGTACTAGATAGACTAGCATTAGATCCAAGGATATTGATGTCCTTGATGATGTTGTAAAGGAGTAGATCTCCTTTGGGATTAGTCGTTGGTGTAGTGTGGTAGTAGTTCCTCCATTGCAATGGAACTAGGTGCTTAGCCTAGTACCTAATAAAGGGTAGGCGACGTTGTGAAGGTGTAGTTCACCTAAGGTGTGAAAGAACTCGGTGGTTAGCCTAGCACCGTATAAAGGGTAGGCGACGTTGTGTTAGGTGTGGTTCGCCTTGGTGTGAAAGAACTCGGTATTTAGCTTTGTACCGGAAAAAGGTTAAGCGACGTTGTGAAGGCTTCTCCGCCATAAGGAGATTGGTGTAGTGATTACAAACTCTCGAGTAGGTGACTCGGGGAGTGGAGTAGGGCAAGGAAGGTGTCCTTGTAGCCGAACCACTATAAATACTCGCGTTGTGGTTTTGTGCTTCTTACTCTTATCTTTTCATTACATATCTTTATATGCTTGTTTATCAACATCCAACACACACAACCAAATAGATTGACATAAGTCGATCTAAATAGTTTAAAAGGAAGTTTTAATTGGTAAAACTATTCAACCCCCCCTTCTAGTTTTCCACACTTCCTTTGGTTATTTATTTAAGACTTCCGCTGTTTTGTTATGTTCATTATGTATGCTTTGATACGACACCATTTTGTAATACTTCTACCCTTAGCGGGTTGGGGTGTTACATAGGCAGTATATGATTAACGATTATAGATATAAATATTTAAATCTTATATGTCATGGCGTTTCTTTTCAGTAGAAATGACAAGTTTTGAAGAAAATCCATAAATGAATACAGAAAAGCATCGACCCGTGAATGTTGAATCAGGCGGACTTAACACAGAAATAGAGAATACCCTAGATCGCACAGAAACATATGAAATTGAAAAAGAACAAGTTAGTGATGCAGTTAAAGTAGAATTAAAAGGGTTAGTATCGGGTGAAGTTGCGTGGGCATTAGAATCATCAATTCTCACACTCCTCCAAAGGATTTCAGAAACTATAAGTGAGGGGTTTAATGTAAGGGGCTAATGAAACATCAACAAAGGGCGGAACAGAAATAATGTCGATGGAAATAAAGACGAATATAATCAATTCAAATACAAGGACTTTGGAGTATGTAAACCCTCGAAGTTTCATGGGCAACAAGACCCGATAGTCAACTACAAGTGGCTCTTAGACATGGAAGGAGCCTTTAGCATTACTTGGTGTCCTCCTGAGTTGAAAGTTAGGTATGCTTCTCATTTACTACGACATTGGGCTAAAGATTGGTGGGATCTGAACAAAGGCGCCAGTAGTCTAGAGGCAGTAAACAAGGATTAGAAGGATTTTAAAGATATGTTCCTTAGGTACTTTTCTCTAGAGGCTGAAGTAAAGAAGATCATGAAGGAATTTTTGGTTATACATTAAACTACCGAGTCTATAAGTGAGTTCACGGGTAAGTTTATTGACAGAGCGTTGGTTTGAGGGATTTAAGTATCTGCCATTAGTAGAGGGTACTTAGACTTGAACCATAGCTCTATATTGACCTTAGTGTTTAATGCTTTATGTATAGAAATGAATTAGAATCATGTTTAGCAGATTATAACACTTTGAAAGTAGAAATGCAGGATTAGAAATGCCATGCTAACATGATGATAAATGTAGTCAGGATGAATAAGAACTAGTTGTAGTATATATTATATCATGACGAGTAGTAATATAGTTGCCTAGTAAGCGAAACAAAGTTAGAATGCACGAAGTTAAGTAAGTTATTAGACCGTGTTTAACACCCATACTATATAATAAGGATAAAAAATCATGATTAGTATATGCATAGACAACTAAATGATAGAAATAGAACAACATGAATTATGGTTAGTATTAGAATTCCAAATCTATAGAATGCCATGTTATAGAATTAGATGCCAGAATTAGACATAGCATGTATAGTATACCCTGATTAGTAGTCATGATATCGCACCACTATGCGATCAGCAATATAATGCATTGATAGAAATGTAGTTACATCATATAACGTGAACTTGTTGGGATCATAGGATGTCTCGAGGATTTTATAGAACAGTAAGGGTCGATGAGACTCATTCCTAGCATAATAAAATAATGTCATAGTCAGATTTAGAATAAAAAAGTATATAGTCATGAACAGTAGACAGATAGAAAACTAATAAGTCTCTCAATTATAGTATTTAGATGTCAGCGGATTAGAATAACCAGAACAACTTTGATTTTAATAAAGTTTAGTGTAGCAACAATAATATAGATTAGCATCATAGCTCAAATTCAGAGTTTAGTAAAATAGCAAAATAGTAATATAGCAATATCAGCAAGAAACACATAAATGACCTTTAAAATAAGGATATTATGAGAATAAAAAGACATGCATAGTAATTATAAGCAAGAATAGAAAGGTTAATAAACCTACCAAAACAGAAAATAGTTTAGAATGCCTTATGATTATAAGAATAATAGCAGACATATGACATGTAGTGGGTTTCCAGAATTTTAGATTTAAGGATCAGAATGAGCAAAGTCATGTAAGCTTACAAAGCATAGTGAAAGGTCTTGTGATCAGACGAAATTTAGAAATATCATAAATGAGTTAAGACCTACATAAACTAGAATACAACTTAAGCAGGGGAGACTTAGTTAGACAAACATAACCTTTGTAAAACCCTAAATTTGGAACCATAAAATTTTGCATCAATTTTAAATTTTGCCATAAGTATGAAATTTGAGTATATGTTATTTAAAACTATAGGTTATGTAATTAAAATTAATTACTTCCTAAATTAAGCTAAGTAGTAATTAAGGTTTCCTAATTTGATTTGTTACACTACTTACTTATGATAATATGTTAATAATAATTTAGATTATGGAAAAAGATTTTGGGCCTCCTAAATCCCAAGAGAAGCGACCCATTTCAGCCCATTTATCCTCATCCGGTTTTCATTTAACAAACTGTATATCACATCTTCTATTGGTACGCTTTTCACACTCATAAACCCTAAAACCAAAGTGCAGCATCTCCATATTTTTCTCCAAGAAATTCAATAAGTTCGAAGGTGGTCCAAGCTAGGTGGTGATCGGATAGTGGTGTAAACTTTGGGTGATCGTTGGTGGTTTTGTTTAGTGTGATCGTGGGTTTTAGGTTTTGGTTTTGGTTTTGGTTCCATAATTATTGTTTCATCTATTCTAAATCCGACCTCGAGGTATCCCTAAATCGTTTTGTGGTTTTGGCTATAATGTATGAGTATATAAAAGGTATAAAACCTGGAAACCTAACATAATAAACTCATTTATATGAACATTAGAATGAAATACATGTCATGGAATCATAAAACGTGTAATCATATATATGTGTGTCGAATGGAATTTATTTGTTTTGATCTTGGTTGGTTCATATGAAGAGTGTTGGTGTGCGTTTATGATTAATTAAATCAGTATAAAACATGTATAATTGATTATGTATGAATCAGGTTTAAAGATAAAAGGAATTAGGGTTTAGTTGTTATTGTTTTGATCATGATAGAATTGTAAGCTGAATTTGTGTGCATTATAAATTGAATTTCATAAGTGTTTGATTCTGGATTTTTGCATGTAAACCTAGTTTAATGTATTATTTAAGTTTTACAATTGGTTTGGAGTGATTTGGAGTCGTATTGATCATGTTTGTGAATTTTATGGGATCATGTGTCAAATCTGAATTCTGGAAACTTAAAATCAGTCGATGTTTTTTATTTTTAATTTTTAAACCATAAAGATTTAAGAGCTCTCCTTTTACAGAGGTAATATTCAAGTTATGTGTGACTATCTGGAATTTTTGTAGATTTTTCTGAAGGGACTAAACAGGTTAAATAAATATAAACTTTCGGGGTGTATCTACAGTTACCTTTCTGGACATGTTTGGATAAATGATTTTTGGAATGGTGTTTGAACTTGATAATAAAATCTGTAAAAATTAATGTAAGCTCATAAGACATAGTACCTGGGTAAATTATGGTGGCTTCTGAATAAGAGTCTAAGTATGGTTTAAAAATTCGTAAAATGAAGGCTGAAACATACTAAAATCAGAAATTTGTTAAGAAGCTAAAGGTTTTGTGATTTCATATCATTAAATGTGTTTGGACATTAAAATGCGCTTAAATGATAATTATGACATATTTGGTCATATGTTAACCTAATTTCGATATCGAAACCCTAAGTTGATTAATTATGGATTGTAACTCGAAGTTACTAAATATGGAAAGTTACTAAAAATGAAAAGTCTTTAAATATAGAAAGAAACCCTAATTATGTAATCCGGATAACTATAAGCATTAAACTTATAAAATGAACTTATAAGTAATACGCGATCATTAATTCGTGTAGACTCACTGAAGATGAAGTAACTTCCGATCCTTGTTTAATCTGATATGGTTTCATTGGCGGTTTGAGGTACATATATTCTGTCATTTCAGTAATGACGTTTCTCTCTTTCATGACTATTGTTCATATTCAATATTCGATTCGTATTCGCTTTGCTTTGATTTGATATGATTTCCATGATACGATTCGACATTTTATATGATATGATATGACTCCCTTTGATTTGATCTAACTCTTTGATTATATGAATTGTCATGCTTTGATCTGATTCATTTGATTTGATTTCTTACTTATATGTTCATTTCCTTTCTGCTCTGCCCGAGCTATATTTGTAACTAGTCATGGAGGTACCATGACCATGTCAATGATGCACCAGTGGCATGACATTATCTGTGACGATGTGGTTAGTCCACGGCTTTCCCTATTATATATGCATGACTGACCATTATTATGATGATTATATGTGAATACGTATGTACAATCTCGAACTGGCATATGTATATTTGATTTAATTTGCAGGGAGCGTATGGATGCATCCTAGGTACTTTGATTCGATTTGGTGATGTGGTGAGTATGTGCGATACCCCCCCCCCCCCCCCACACACACATTTGGTACATTGGAGCTAGCTACTCTATGTACAACTTATGATTTGACGAATGATGACATGTGATTTGAGATGTGGCTATTGGAGTATATCCTTTAGTATTTGAGCTTGTAGGTCGTATTCTGATTATGTGACTATGTGATTTCTGACATTCTTATTCATTTGATTGTTATGTCATATTTTATTCAGTTCTCCATGTGATTACATATTCACTCAGTATCCTTATGTGATCCATCTGACTACCGTGTTATACTCCAATTCATTTGATTTACTATACTCTCACTCCATTTCCTTTGGCTACCAAGATTATACTTCATATTACCATTTCATCCGTTTACTATGCTATTATGTGATTATTTGATTCATATGTTTACCGTGCTATTATATGAGTATTTGATTCATCTGTTTACCATGCTATTATATATGATTATTTGATCCATCTCTTTACCATGCTATTATGTGATTATTCAAGTCATCTGTTTACCATGCTGATATATGATTACATGATTCATTTATTTACCATGCTAATATGTGATTATCTGATTCATCTATTACCATGCTAATATGTGGTTATCCATTTATCATGCTATTATGTGACTATTTGATTCATCCGGTTGCCATGCTAGTATGTAATTATTTGACTCATCCGTTTACCATGTTATACCTTCGTTCAATTATTTCTGTGGGCTATGATTATCATTTAGTATTCCTATCTGCTATTTGTGACTACCATGCTTGTACTTCTGTTTGGTATTTTTCATTGTTTATGATATTGGTTCGGCATAGTAATTGATGTTTATCTGACTTGTTGATCTGCCATGCTTACACTTCTGTTCATGCTACCGTTTGATGATGGAATTTGGTTTAAATTATGTTATCTGTTTAGTTGACTTGTTTAGTTTGCCATGCTATATTCTTGTTCAGTTACTTCATTTAATTATGATTTTCGTTCAATATTCCTACCTGATACATGTGACTAACATGCTTATACTTATGTTGGTATTTTCGCTTGTTATGATATTTGTTCTGTTTATTAAGTGTTGATTATATGACTTGTGTGATTGCCATGCTTACATTCTATTCTGTTGCTTCCATCTACTTATAGAATTCAGCTTAGCTTGTATATATATCTGATTATCTGATTTGTTTGTTTTGTCATATTTATGTTTAGCTGATCCGCTGGCTGATATGCTTGTATACTGTTCGGCTACTTGTTTTGGTTATGATAGTTGTTCAACACCTCATATTTGATTATGTTTTGGTATTTATATGTTTTGGATATATGTATGTGCTTATATCTGTCCACTGAGGTGTTGCCTTGCTTTGGTCTCCTTTGATTTCTGTTCCTTCTGGATATCTGTTAATATTATGTTCTGCAAGTTCCTCATAGACTCACTGTGCTCATTCGTTACGATTTCGTTATCAGTTTCCTTTGATTCATTTTTTGTATTTTTTATTATGCTTACCTTTCGTTTTGTCATATATGTTCACTGGGATTTTTAAGCTCAACCACATTTTCTTTTCCATACGGCAGGTACCAAGTGGGATGCTGGGCTTTGATGGGCTGAGAGTAGGAGCATTTGAGTGAACCGACCCTAGTTTCCCTTATCATTTTGGACTCATATTGAAGAACATTTATTTTCATATTTCATTTCTTTTAGACATGTTGGATTATGTATATCCTTTTGAAGTCATTCGTTTATACGGCTTGGTATTTTATTTAATAAGACTTCCGCTTGCGTTTATATGTTTTGTATGACACCATAATGTGACATTTTGACCCGTGTCGGGTTAGGGTGTTACAACCTTAATCAAAAGAGTTATTGCCAGGTAAGTTCGTGAGGATACAAACGTTTTAAGTGGTGGAGACTTGTAACACCCAAGAAATGTAAGTTTGGTTTATATTAAAAAAAAGAATTTAGGTCGAGCGTTTCAAATTTTTATAGTTTAGATGAGTGAAGTTACAAAGTATACTGAGTTAGACTATGAGGGAGAAAGACAAATGAGAAGCACTCTACTTTCATGTGTGTAAAGTGTTTGAACATGATAAAAAAAAACCTTAATTAAGATGTCATTGACATCTTATGGCCCAGGTATTGTCAAATTTTACTAGACTACTAATCGGTTTATACGTCCAAAATATGTTTTTTTATATTAACATAAATCAATTTTTTTTTTATAAAGTTAAATTAAAGTAATAATTGATAACATAAAAAAAATAAAAAGAATAAAAAAATTTAAGCTTTCAAGAGTCAAGATACACTATTAATTTTCAATCTGGTTTATTTAAACTATAGTCTGTAAAACATAAACTTTTTTAACTTTTAATTAAGACTGAAGTATGTTAAATAATGTGAATAAGTAAGCAATCTACTAATTTTCTTGTACAAATTTTTTTAAATAATAACATCCTTTCATTACTATTGCTTAATAAATTCGTTCAACCAAAAATTTTCGTTATCAATAAACTGAATAAAGTAAGCATCAAACAAAATGTACCACAGAGCTAGAAAATGTATAACTGAATGACATTTACTCTAAAAAAATTAAGTTGCAATCAAAGGGCTTGCGTTTTAATGGTACCCATGTTGTGTGAAAAGTTCTTCAATTAAATGATTGTTGGTTTAAGTTACGCTTAAGACATGTGAAATAAACTTATAATATATATAATGTGAGAAAGTTAGTTGTCGTTAAAAAAAGATTACACAAATCTCAGCCGCACAAAACACGAATACCAACCGGTATATCTTTTAACCTTTTCCATATCACCTTTTAACACATTTTCATACTTTTTTTCATGTCACTTTCATTTCATGAAGTATATATCTTGCCTAAACTATATGTTAATTTAATCTACATATATTAATGCTTACTCATTTTTTTGAACAAAACATTTATTAATGCTTACTCATCCCACACTATTTCTCACATTCTTTCATGCCATAAAACCCTCTCTTATTTTATAAACATCTCTTCAAATCCACATTTCAAATTCACACAAATTTCATTACACATTTTGTTTATGCTCATAACTACTGTATAATGTAAGATCAACCCAACCCAAAACTCATTTCATGTCATATAAAATCATGGGTTCTCGTTAATTTCACATAAAAATCAAATCTTTATCAGTTTAAGCACTACCATTTGCTCAAAACCCTTTTTAAAGCACTTTTTGATCATTTTTAACAAATGGGTATTCGTTAAATTTGTGTTTTTTGAGTTTCTTGAGGTTTAGAAGGTGTTTGGAGTGTGAAATATTAAGTGGGTTGCTTTTAGAATCATGTAAATTTTTTGGGTTAGTATATGTTGCATTTTAGCTGTTTGAGGAATTGCTTAAGAGGGACAGTTTAGTATGTTTTTTTATCAGTGAAATGAGCGCGTTTCGTTAGTTAGTTAATTCGGATTCTTTGCTAATTGGTTTAGAAATATTTGAGTATAGACATTCTTTGATAATTGATATACCCCTAAGATGTAATCATACAACAAGTGTATATAGATTTTATTACTATCATGAGCTTCATCGGGGGTTGTTGTAGTTTTATACGAAAAATTTACTGATTTAACGAAAGATTTTGAGTGTTGCAATGAAGTAGAGTTCATTGTGGTTCTGCCCATTCCTAAATATATAGTTTTGATATGAATTTGTATCTTTTGTTTTGAAAAAATAAAACGAAAAGAATATACTAAAAATCATGGAAGAAACATTTGTTCCTTTTCGTGGAATCAAGAAGGATCTTAAAGGGAGATTCTTGTGCTATAAGCAAGATTGGGCTGGTGGCATCCGTGCGGGTATCAGGTTTGTGATTCTTTATGGAAATCATATACCTTTAAGAATAATTCCATGTGTATATAATTTTTGCCTTAAAATGATCAGACTTGCTTTTTTGTGATCAGGATTCTAGCCCCAACAACATATATATTCTTTGCTTCAGCAATTCCAGTTATATCTTTCGGAGAACAACTAGAAAGAGATACCGGTTAGATGCTTTTTTAATTGTTAAAAAATGTTATGTTGCTAGTATGAATCTTTATGATGTTTTTTTGGCTGCAGAGGGGAGTTTAACTGCAGTTCAAACTTTAGCATCGACAGCACTATGTGGCATCATCCACTCGATAGTTGGAGGACAGCCACTGCTCATACTAGGTGTGGCTGAACCAACGGTGTTAATGTACACGTTTATGTTCAAGTTTGCAAAAGATCAGAAGGATTTAGGACAGCCCCTTTTTCTAGCGTGGACTGGATGGTACTTCTAGCTGCGGCTAATACTAGCATACCCTTTTAAAATTTATAAATAGAGGTCTTAAATAAGTTGTGTAATCTCATTGAGAACAGGGTTTGCGTTTGGACGGCCTTTTTGCTGATTTTGCTATCTGTTCTTGGTGCCTGCTCAATTATCAATAGATTCACACGGGTGGCTGGGGAATTGTTTGGTCTTCTCATAGCAATGCTCTTCATGCAGCAAGCTATCAAAGTGAGTTTTTTCCATTTCACCCTAAACTTTCTCTTACTAGTTAATACTCTAAAATTATATATTTTTATGATGCACTATAATCTAACATATAATAATTTAATAGGGAGTTGTGGAGGAGTTTGGTATTCCAAAAAGTGAAAATCCCAATCAACCTGCTTTTCAACCCTCATGGCGTTTTGGCAATGGAATGTTTGCACTCGTGTTGTCATTTGGCCTTCTTATCACAGGTTTGAAGAGCCGTAAAGCAAGGTCCTGGCGTTATGGAACTGGTTAGTCTTTTCACCTTTGGACTCTGCTTAAAGGAATTCAATAAAAATTGTACCTCCTTTTTTAGGTTTGTTTTGTTTTATATTTCGTTGTTCTATATAGGGTGGTTTAGGGGATTCATTGCGGATTATGGTGTTCCTGTTATGGTGGTTGTTTGGACTGCTGTCTCATATATTCCAGTTAACGACGTGCCAAAAGGGATACCAAGGCGGCTTTTCAGTCCCAACCCATGGTCTCCTGGTGCATATACAAACTGGACTGTTGCAAAGGTGGCTCCTACACTACATTTCGAATTCCTTAAATGTATTATTATTTTCACTTGCACAAATAGTTAAACCTTTAAGACGTGCAGGAAATGTTGAATGTGCCTCCCGTGTATATTGTTGGAGCGTTTATTCCAGCAACTATGATTGCGGTGCTTTACTATTTTGATCATAGTGTTGCATCTCAGCTCGCGCAACAAGAAGAGTTCAATTTGAAAAAACCTTCGTCATATCATTATGATCTCCTCCTTTTGGGCTTCCTGGTAAGGATATCTTTCACGCTACAATCGACCCAAATCATATTAACAAGCAGTTACATTCATATTTATTACTACTTGTTTGTGGTCAGACATTACTATGTGGGCTAATTGGCATTCCTCCAGCCAATGGGGTTATTCCACAATCTCCAATGCACACGAAGAGCTTAGCGACTCTAAAACATCAGGTACATATTATTATTCGAATTTCGAGTCATCTGCTATTAGACTCTGATTAAGGGTATATTTTCTGTCCCATACAACAGCTTCTACGGCGTAAACTTGTGGCTGCAGCTAGAAAAAGTATAAATAACAATTCAAACTTGAGTGAGTTATACGAGGACATGCAACAAGCATATAACGGAATGCAGACTCCACTTGTTTATCAAAATCCATCAAGTCTGGTAAATAACCTTCACTTCAATGCAAAACAATTTTCGATAGTACTCCATATCATCCATTTATATATTACCCTATAAACAGGGATTGAAAGAGCTAAAAGATTCCACAATCCAACAAGCGTCTAACACTGGTTACATAAACGCACCAGTTGATGAGAGCATCTTTGATGTCGATAAGGATGTTGATGATCTTTTACATGTTGAAGTAAAGGAGCAACGGCTTAGCAATGTGCTACAAGCATTAATGGTTGGTGGGTGTCTCGCTGCTATGCCATTGCTTAAAAAGATCCCAACTTCGGTTCTTTGGGGTTACTTTGCTTTTATGGCCATTGAAAGTTTGCCTGGAAATCAGTTTTGGGAGCGGATATTGTTACTTTTCACAGCTCCAAGTCGAAGATACAAGTAAAGTTATAACCATTTTCACTAATTTTATATGTTATGATTCTTGGTTATAATTTTTTGAAAATTCTTGAACAGAGTCTTGGAAGAAAATCACGCCACGTTTGTTGAAACTGTACCTTTCAAAACAGTTGCTGCTTTCACATTGTTTCAGACAGCTTATTTGCTCGCGTGTTTTGGCATAACATGGATTCCAATAGCCGGTGTTCTTTTCCCACTTCTGATCATGCTTCTTGTTCCTGCAAGGCAATATTTACTTCCTAAATTGTTTAAAGGTGCACATCTTCAAGATTTGGATGCAGCTGAATATGAAGAAGCCTCAGCCACACGCTACAACATGGCCTTTGGTGTAAGTCATCTTCTTTTCTTCAGTCTTCACTTCTCACTAGAAAAGTCAACTATAAAGTCAAATTTGCGTTATTCTTGCAGGATGATGATGCACATTTAAGAACCCCACAACTCGATAGTGCAGAAGTTCTTGATGGAATTATAACTCGAAGCAGAGGAGAAATTCGCCACGCCAGCAGTCCAAAAGTAACAAGTCTAAACCAAACTCCAAAGGAAGATATGAAGCCTATGTACAGTCCCGGTCTCACACAACGGGCTTACAGCCCACATTTGAATGATTCAAGGGTGGACACGAGGCCTAAATCTCCTGGAGAAGGGCTAGGGTTCAAGAGAACTCCCAGTCCACGCCCATCTATCCTTGGTCAGGCCAGTAACGGTTCATCTCCTTGCTAAATGGTGCTCGAGAGCTTGTGTTTCAATCATGGTTTTGTAGGTGCTATGTTGGTTTGTCGCACATGACTTTGTGGAAAGAGTGTACATTGTCTCTTCATGGTCTATTATCTAGTATGTATGCATAGGTTGGGCAGAACAAATATTATCAGATTTATAGTGGAATAAAACTTTCTCATATGATTACTGAACAAATTGTTAGGAAGCTACCTTGTGGTTTGTTATGCACTCGTATTATAGTATTTGGATCAATGTTCATGTTATGATCTTGAAGGTAATAAAACACTAAGAGTGCTCGGTGCAGTGGTAGATAACATGACATAGGCGATTTTGGCCACCTATGGAGCCACCGTACTGCACCGGCCATGGCGTCATAGAGGCATTATAGGTGTCATCGCCAACAGGTCGGCGATCATTTTCCGTGTTTTTTTTAATTGGGTTTGTGTTTTTGTGTTAGTTTTTGAGTTTTTGTTTTTGTGTTTGTGTTTGTGTTTTTGTTTGTGTTTGTGTTTGTGTTTCGTTTTTTCTTTTCTTGTTGCAGGTTAAGCTTGGCGCCAAAAACATACTTAGAATGTGTTCTCAAGTTATGATTTGAGAAGAAAGTGAAAGAAAGGGAGAGAGAAACTTAAAAGTTGTTATGTTTACCATTTTCAGTTTGAGCCTTGTTATGGTTTTTTTTTTTGATTGTTAGTCCTTTTAACTATTTTTATTACACTTTTATTATGTTTACAATGCTTTCTTTGTCCCTAACTTGTATAAAATTTGGTTTGAATGTATAATATGAAATGTGTTTGTATTAAAGAAAATGAAAAAGAAAAATAAAAACCGGGACCCACCGGCACCTATAACATGTTAACTGTTAACTCGTTTAACATGTTCCATTCATTTCCAGTTATACAAAATAACATGAGATAGGGTTACAAGAAAATGGGGTATCATTAGTAAGGGGATACACTATTGGAACCCCTATGATTTCAAATCATAGGGGAATATTCCCTTTGTCCCCCACTTTTTCCGTTACAACACAGTTTTTTGTCAGTTTCTGTTCCGCATTTCTGACAGTTTTAAGCGTTTGACTTATTAAACTTTATATTTACTGTTCCGCATTTTCAGGTTTATAGTTTTTTGATATAAACAAAATTATAAAAATAAAAATAAAATAAAATAAAATAAAATAAAAAAAAACAAAAAAAAGTAAGGGGGGGTCAATCTAAAATTATAGGGAGGGTCAAAATAACCCAACCCTTAGTAAGTGCTGTTATGATTAGCCGTAGGACAACAAAGTCGTAAAACTACAAACCTTAGCAATTGATCACTAATAGGAGCAACAAAGGAACCACTCCACATTGACTATTTTTTTAGAAAGGCAACATGATATTAAGAACCCCGAAAAAAATCAAAATACAATACAGATTTTTTCTATTTTCCGTAGTCTCGTACTTTCCTTTACTGAAAATGACTGAAATGAGTAATCTGCATCATCACATTTGTGCTTCATGTCACTCCAAACCTACCAAAAGATGCATAATCTAGCATCATCACATTGTTAAAGTGATGAACTTGAAGGGACTTGGAAGTGACTTTAGTGGCAAGGGATGCTGATGAAAAGTGTTATCTTGCTTTAACACTTGCTATAGATAAGAAAATGAAATAGTTTCATGTTATTTGAATGTGACACTGTACTATAATTCACCTTTGTTTTGGACTTCTTTTTATCATAATGAAACTTAGAATTCAATCCCCACCAAGTGTTAGTTAAATGATTTGATGATTGAGAGGGTACATTTCTTAGTGGAATTCAAAGGAATTATTCCACTACAACTTAATCAACTGGCTCAACTTGTACCTTCATGTTTATTTTAAATTTTTGTGCCTTCTTTTTTATGAATCAAATCTTTAGTGACCATTTGATAAGCACTTTTTTGTGATAAAATCTTGACTAAAATACACCGTTGGTCCCTAAACTTGTATCGGAAGATCGCGATGGGACGAAACCGGGCATAATCATCGCCACGGGTCCAAACAGTAGCGATTAAATGCCAGATTGGTCCCTTGACCAATAACGGCGTTGTCAACGTTCCGATATACCCAAAATAAACCCGTAATCATGGTACTGCTGGGGGTAGAATAGTCATTATGTGGTATACACTGTATAACATGTCTTGTCCAATTTCCCGCCATATTGTACAATATAACAAAACCGGGTACTCATTGCTCATCCCCAAACTTGTTTTGGAAGCCTACCCAGAAAACCCTAAGGCAATGTCTATCATAAAATCAAATAATCTGAGTAAGAAAATAACAAACAACCACCTTGGATTTACTCTGTGACGAGTAAGGGAATATCCTTTATATGATGATCGTGAAACGGAGGAAAGATCTGCAGTCAGGAGATATTGTAAGTCTTTTTTGGTTAGAGCCTATTACAATCATATGTTAGTACGAGTGATTAAGTTATTCCCCTTTTAGGTAACTTTAGCTTAACAAAGTTTTTGTACATTTTTTTATACAGCGGGTGAACCTGGATCGTTTAGCATGATGTTCCATTATGAAGGTACATTCAAATACTTTCCAGGTAGGATATATCAAGGAGGCAAGAAATGCCTTGTTGATCTTGTTGAAATAAAAGAGGTATCTGTTGATGAAATGGATGCTCTCATGACCCAAATCGGTTATGAGTCTGGACAAACCAATTATTTCTACTTTCTTAAGCCTGGTTGTACATTAGACGACGGTTTGTTTTCTTTCCGTGAACCTGCTAATCTAGACTTGTTGAAAGATGTTGTCATACAACATAAGCTGATAGACGTGTATGTTGAAATAGGGAAGACTAGATTAGAATTTTGTGAAATGTCCCCACAATCAATTAAGACTGTGTTTTGGGAGATGGATGAAGATAGGAGAAAAGTTGCTACTACGGCTATTCAATCATGTTGTAGACGGTTGGTGTTAGATGATATAGATAATGAACCTGCCCTAGATCAGTTTATCCAACTTACACAATTGCCTGTGGACGTCAATGATATTGGTGAAGCTAGCAATTTGCCAAACATTGAGCCACTCTTTTCCACCTTAGACTGCTCATTTGCTAGCCAACCTGTTCAAAACAGTGAGCGTGCTTTAGTAGTTGTTGATGAGGACAATGCTCTAAAGGAGCCTGATAATGTTGAGGTTAATCTGTTTAGAGTGATTCAGGGGAAGGACTTTGACAACAGTGGAACAACACTAGTTGATGTCAATAACACCTTTGAGGAGCCTGAAAATTTTGAGGTTAATCTGTTTCAATTGACACAGGACAAGCATTTACACAAAGCAGGCAGACCACTACTTGATGTGAATAACAGCTTTGAGGAGCCTGATGTGGATGTAAGTCTGTTTCAACTGACTCAGGATAACATGGAAGAGGATCCTGTTGTTGATCTTAGTCTGTTACAAGCGAGTGACACTAGTGAATTTGGCAATGCAGTTGAACCAAATCAAGATAACACTTGTCAAGAGAATGATGCACAGCTTGGTATGCTACAAGTAGGTCAGACTACTGATTCAGGTGAAGAAGGAACAACATGTTATATAAGTGATGACAGGCAGTTGGTAAATGATTTACCTGTGATGGTTGATGAAGTATTTTGCGGTGACCATGTTAGTTTCCAACACGCACACTTTGCTAATGGCGTTTATACCACTTTTTTCTATACTGGTCAGGAGTTTGCTACTGCAGGGGAAGTAAAAAAGCTAGTAAGAGAGCATTCAATAGAAACTAGGAGGGAGTTGTTTTTTTTGAAGAATGACAAAACAAGAATAAGGGTCAGGTGTAGGGGTTGTGTTCCAGTTTCAGGCCCAAGTGAAGGTCCTGGACTGAATATTGGCCCATCTAGAAGTCCATTAAGCAGAAGGGGTATAAGAGCATTGCTTTCTGCCAAAAAGGACCCTTCAGAAATACTCTGCCCATGGCTATTGTTTGTCGGCAGGAATGGTGAGACAGGTATCTGGTCGGTCAGAACATATAATGAGCAACACACTTGTTTGCAATCAAGGGAAGTCAGAGCTTTTGACCTTCGCTATATCTCACAGAAAATTACAGCACAAGTTGAAACAAATCCAGAGCTTCCTGTCAGGTCGGTGCATAATCAACTTACCAACCAATACGACCTTCAAGTGTCCCTGCAGAAGGTATTAAGGGCCAAAAACCTAGCTATAAAAGCCATCAGGGGTCAATTCAAGCTTCAATTTACCATGTTGAGAGATTATGTTCAAGAGTTGCAGAAGACAAACCCTAATACGACAGTGGAGATGAATGTGGAACGACCTCCGGATGAGTCTCTTCCAACCAGAGAATTCAAGAGAGTGTATGTTTGTTTAGGTGCACTGAAGCAAGGATTTAAAGATTGTGGGAGATCGTTGTTGGGGCTGGCTGCTTTTCCAATTCGTGGTCCTTTCAATGGTCAACTGATGACAGCTGTGGGAATTGATAGCAACAATGGTATATACCCTTTCGCTTATGCTTTTGTTGATTCAGATAACATAGGATCATGGACTTGGTTTCTTCATTGTTTATCCGATGATTTAGCACTTGGGCCAATTTCAAGCATCACTTTTATTACTGACATGAATAAGGTACTCTCTTACTCTGTTCATGAATTTAAGTCTCACTGTTTTGAAACAGACAGTAAAGATATTTGATTTTGTGCAGGATATAAGTAGAGCTGTAGCAGAAGTTTTTGAAAGTGCAGAACACAGATTCTGTATTAAAAGCATACATGAGAAAATGAAATTGCAATGGAAAGGTAGGGCCTATAAAGACCATCTGTGGAAATGTGCAACAGCCTCAACTGTTGTACAGTTTCTGAAAGCTATGGCTGATCTCAAGAAACTTAATCAACCAGCCCATGATTGGTTAAGTAAGATACCACCGATCCATTGGTCAAGGTCACATTTTTCATGTAAGTGATCTATTTGTTTCACTTACTTTGTCATCGTAAATGCAGTATAAACAGTTACAATTAATACATGTTTATTACTTGTCATCTTTAGGGAGAGCTACTTCTGATGTGTTACTTAATAACATGTGTCAAGTGTTTCATGAGAAAATTAAAGAGGGGTTAAGAAAACCTATTATTACAGCCTTAGAATACATCAGGGAATATTGTATGAAGAGGATAATGCATGTTCTTATGGTGATTCAGAAGAGTGATGAGCCATTAACACCAACTGCACAACACATGCTAGAGGCTATTAAGAAAGAGGCTGTTAAGTATAATGTGTTATGGAATGGGGGATCTAAGTTTCAGGTTAGTGGACCATGGGGTGACCAATGTGTAGTTAATGTTGTACACAAGTCTTGTACTTGCAGAAGATGGGAGATAACAGGTTTACCATGTAAACATGCTGTTGCTACCAATTGGAATATGGCTTTAAATGGCCAACAAGTCGGAGCTGTAGAAACATGGGCTCATCCTTGTTACTATCTTCTCACTTGGGAGGCTACCTACAAACACCATGTCCAGCCTATAACTAGCAGTGTACATTGGGAAAAATCAACTATGCCAACAACAATTGTTCCACCGAAATCCGAAACAAACCCGCCTGCAGCAAAAGGTAGAAAAAGAGTTAGGATAGCACCTGAAACTGAAGAGATTGTGAAGGATGGTAAGCTGTCAAGGGCTTGGAAGAGTGTCAGGTGTAGTATTTGTGGCATTGCTGGACACAACCGGGTAACATGCCTAGGGTATGGTGGAGCTCAACATAGTGGAAATGCCAATAAGGTAAATGTCAAAAAGGTGCCTACTAAAGCTGCAGGAAAAAGAAGACATCCTAAATGTAAAAAGGTAGTAGCAGATAAACAAGCTGAAGGTACGGGTGTTGTTCTAGAAAGCCAAGTTAGTGCAGTTCAAGGAAGTGGTGTTCAATCTACAAATCAATAGCCAGGAACTGAAGATCCCATCATACATGATGCATCCCTGTCACAATCCCAACAACTTCAAGCTGAACCAGTTGCCGATCCCATCATGCATGAGCAATCCCAGTCTGAGATTCAGTCAAGTGATGTTCAAGCAGTTTCTGCTTCAACCCAGCTGCTACACGAAGAATGACTAGGAAGCAGGCTGCACTGGAAAGAATGATGGCCTCACCATAGGTCAAATCTGTTATGCTAATTATCTAGAAAATGTTTCATCTAGTTTACTATTTATTTTCTATGGACAAGTTATGTAACCTAAAAACATATTTGTGTGTGGGTGTGTAACTGTAGCGGTCATGCTTTGAAAAGTATGCAATTTTATGCAGCTGGAATTATATCCATTTGCATTAACTATGGAACCATGTCATTATTGTGTATTTTTTGAAATTGACTAAGCTTGATGTGTGAATTGTTTGCGTCAAAAGTAACCAAAGCTAAAATAGAACATCATAAGAATGTTGACATTTAAAAGTCAACCCCTAAACACATTGCAAACCATCTGCATAGCCATGAGGCATAGAAAATCAGAAACAAACAAAACTGAATACTTCATAACAAGGTTACTACAATTCAAGATACACAACATTAACCAACTAGCCTCATTACATAAAAGGTTAAAACGTTATCCCAATGCATAAACAATGAAGAACAACATCCAACTTAGCACCATGTAAATCTTCCACTTCCACACATCACCTTGAGCAGCTACTAATCTTGCCTCAAGCTCATTTCTCCCCCTCAAAAGTCCTGGTATGATCATTCTTGAACGAGCACAGATTTCAGGATCATACCATCTTATCCACCGACAAGAAGACCCCTATTGTTGGTTATGACAAGTCATTAAACAACCACCATTGTTACAAACTTACACAAGAAATATTAAGACGCACTTACTTGAACAGGACAACCAAAGAATCGACGCCCTGGGTTGGCAGAGGTCCACGAAGTACGAATAATAGCTTGCTTACCACACCAGCAACGTACCATCCTGAAACAATTATCTTTTTGAAGAGGACGGGTTTTGAAGGATAGTTTAGGGATGGGTCATAAATGTAGATCAAACCTTGTTACACACATATACTAGCTACATTCACTGTAGAACGGTTTTATTTAGTAAGCTACAGTGAAAGACGGTTTTGCCCTCAGCAAAATAACGTTGACAACGGCAGGATTGGTCAAGGGACCAATCTGGCATTTAATCGCTACTGTTTGGACCCGTGGCGATGATTATGCCCGGTTTCGTCCCATCGCGATCCTCCACTACAAGTTTAGGGACCAACGGTGTATTTTAGTCTAAAATCTTTTTTTGTGAATCAAATATGAGTAAAACGGAACCTCTTTTGTTGGGTTTGTTCAATTAGCTGAGAGACTCTTATGAAAACTTTTTGTTACTAGATTCGAACCTACATGCCCGAAAAACTATAATGGTAAAGAACTATTGACTTGGTAGTTGATAGACTCCAACTTTAGTTAATAAGGATCTTGGAAAATAAAGCATCTCACATCAGTAAAAATAAGAATTTTTTAGATTAAAGTTTGAAATCACTTTCCATATATGTTAAATAACACAATACAAAACTATAGATTAATAAAAGTAGTAATTATATGGGTTAGTACTTAGTAGATGAGTTTTGGTTAAAATGCTAGTAGTAACTTGTTGAAGGTTGTTCCCAAAAAAAAAAAAAAAAAAAAAAAAAATTGTTAAAGGGACATACCTAAATGTTGAATCAGTACACAACCATGATCCAACTACAAAGACCACCCTTTTGTTTGGACTTGAGAGTTGGACCATATTCTTAATAAATACAGTAAATAATTAAGCCCATAATAGCTCCTGAACTTCTGAAGGTCATTAACCAATGTAGTCATACTTAAGAGATCGAAGATATATATTATAAGCACAAAACTTTAAATGACAGCCAATAATCATGTAGATGATGCTCCTTCGATTGTTGGATTATCACAATAGTGATTCCAAGGTCGTTTATTGTGATGGTTGTGTAGTGTCATCGTTCCAAGGGTCACAGATTCGTAGTAGTTTGACGGCAGTTTTTGTTCAGAGTTTTTAGTGTCCTCGGAAGTCCAGGCATCATTTGTTAATATAATTAACCACTCAGAAGTGGCTTAGTGTCAAAAGGGTCTATGACTATCAAACTAAATTGTGTGAGGTCTCAAGTTCAAATCCTGCTAGGTGCAAACAACTCTGAAGTAGCCATGTCAACCTCCTGAAAAAGAAAGGGTTTACCGTGAGTTTGTGTGACGGTGAGTTCAAAATTTGGCCAAAATACTGGAAACCATGGTAAAAAAATTTAATCGCCTTAAAAAAAACATGCATAAACACAAGGAACGGAAAATGCCTCCTTAGCAAAAAATGTGTGGAAACAGCAACTTTCCCAAGACTTGTATGTATGTAATGTGTTGATGTTGGAAATGTATATATTTATAAAACAGTGCATGTCCGGATTCGAACTCGTGATCACGGGATGACACACATTACGAATGAGAATTAAAGTTAAATAATTAATGTTAATTGATTACGATTAATTATTAAACAAAACTCGACTAACGATCGTTAAGTATTTAACGGAAAATAACTAACGACCGTTAAATGTAAAGAGAAGGACTTGTAGTGAAAAATCTTAAAATGGAAAAGATATGAGTATCCCTTAGGGGCTTGGAGTGGCCGGCCATAGGGAGGGCACAACCCAAACCCTAACTTGTTCTCAAAGATTTTGTACACTATATATACAAAGGCTAGGGTTAATGTTTTTCATAGCTTTTGTGCACACACATTAACCTAAAATTTCTTTGTTTTTCTCTTGCAAAAATTGGCCAAGCTTTTTCATAGGGTGTTTGGTTTTGTTTTTCTAAAACAAGGTTTTGTAGATCTAGCAATCTCTTTAATTCGTTTGTTAATTCGTGTGTACAAGAACGTGGTGTAACACACTATTGTTACATCAATTGGTTTGAGTTATAAAACGGTAAGGGATAACTCGTTAAACCACTTTGTCACATTCATTGAAGAGATCTAGCCAATTGCAAGAGGTACGTTACGCATTCATTCAGTTAATTAATTATTGTTATGATTCTAAGTCTTCCGCTGTGTACTCTGTGATGTCTATATTTTATTATTGTATATCATATATCTAAAACTCTACAGTTGATATAAATCCGGGCACTTCCCTACAAAGGGTAGTTTAAGCTATCTTTTAAGAGAATGGATCTTGAATCAAGTGAGAGTCTTGGCTTGTAGCTGCTAAGAAAGTAAAACACCGTTAGCCTCACCGCGGAAGGGACTTCCGCGGTCAACCTCCGGCGTAAGAGTAAGTATTGATTTAGAGAGAAATAAAATGTTCTAGAGAGAGAGAGTGTGTGTTCGTTACCGTTTGAATGTCGGCGAGGGTCCCTATTTATATGTTTGACCTTCTTGTCATGTTCTCATAGTCACGGGTCATGAGAGCGACAACTTGCGAGTGGAGAATGACGTAAGTCAACCCAGGGATTGTCTTATTGTTGTGACAGCGATAGTTTTGGGCGGGAACCAATCGCGTTTTCCCTTTTTAGGGACTGTGGGTGACAGTACCTCATTCCCATGCAAGATTCCTTACTCTTTAGTTGGGTCGTCGGTTGGGACATCCGCGGTTTGACATCCCCGTCTGGGTGATGTGTTGTGACGATGGACAGCGCCCGGATGAGTCTGGTCCAATGGGCCGTGTTCCGGGTCTTGGCCTGATTCTTCTGCGTGTCCGGGGGTACCGTACACGATCATAATGAATTGCCAATCGACATCCGATTGAATTTGAGAGAAAATATACATGAATGTATTCTAAAGAGTTCTTTAAGAGCACAAGGTATGCACAAGCTATAGGTTGCGCTATGGCTTGACCACCACACCCCCTTGAGTTATAAGGGTTTGCTTCAAGAATGCCAGCCAAGCCATAGGCTTCTCTCCTTTTTTTTTTTTTTTTTTTTTTTTTTTTTTTTTGTGTTGTATTTGTGATTTATTGAGTTATGTGTGGGTCATGGGTTGGAGGGAGGGTGTTTTTTATTTAAGTTATAAGTTCTAAGTTATAGGAGAAAAACCTAAGGAGGTGGCAACACTTTTTGATATAACACGAGCTTATGGCTCCCCTGACACCTTGTACTCTAAGCATGATAGAAAGTGATTAGAAGGGAATGGTGCCATATAATTTAATCTGCGACAGATAAACTAGTTTTTATCTGATTTTTTTTTCTTGCAAAGTTGGTAATCCTTTGGGTAGGACATTTTTTTGGCCATTTCATGCCAAAATTATTTTATGGGACACATTTGGAGCTGAATTTGTTAAACATAGTTGATTTGATCAGTCTAAACATGTGATCCAATATTTATATTCTAAGCACCCTAAAAATCATCATAAACAAACGCAAACGCAAATCTTACTGCATTTTTAAGGACCAGGATTCAATCTTTATGCATAATTCGCATAGCCACTCAAAACCACCCGACAAAACACGTCAGTTTCCCGCTCATATCACGACAAGTAAACCTGTACACTTTCAGTTCTCGTAGCCTGGCAAATAGGACATTTTTCTGTCAACACTTCACACTCTTTACATAGACACAAGTGCCTACAAGGCAGTAACAAAACACAAACTTCTTTACCATTGCATGCTTTGCAGAGTAAAGGCTTCAAAGAAAATGTTTGAAATGGGTTCCCCATAGCATTAGCATTTGTATAAGAAGCGGCGTCATCTACCTCACTATCACCATAGCCTTCTTGTACAGGCTTCTGCGCAATGACTTCCTGAAGATTGCTTTTGAGGGCGTTTACTACCGACTCGTTGTATTTCGCTCTATAATGCCAAGATTGAGCTTCCATCGCAACTTGTTTTATTTTCAACCCTAGTTCCATCTTTCTTCGGTTCATATTGACGATTTCCATATCTTTCTCATTCAATTTCTTTGTTACTTCTTTTTCCAATGTGTTTAGTAAGGACGCGGTATGCTTCTGGTTCAAGTCTCTAATACCCTTGATGATATTTTCTTCCTGAAAACAATGAAATCTTAATACGATTAGTAATGATAAAAAGGCTATGACTTTTCAACCAAGCTCATGAACTAGCGGTGGCAAGATCGGTAATGGGTCAAAGTGATCTAATTTTGTATAGGTCACTGTTTAAATATAATTCCGTTAATAATCTAATAATCTTTTAAAACAATGTAGGTATTTTAAAGAGAATTGAGCTGATTTTCAACCCATTTTAATTGACTTTTTGGACCCATTTAACACGTTCCCCTCCTAGCTAAGAAACAATTTAACTGAAACAACGAAAGTGATCTAATTTTGCACGATTCATTGTTTAAATATTATTCCTATAATAATATTACTCTTTGATAACAATGTAGGTATTGAAAAGAGAGACTTAAGCTGCTTTTCAACCCGTTTTATTTGACTTTTTCGACCCATTTAACAAGTTCCCCTTTATGAAAGTTTTACCTGAACTTTAACATAGTGATCAATGACTTGCTTTTGACGACCCAATTCAAGTTTAATGCTATTAGCAAGAGAATGATTAACAGGCTGGAGAGCTATCATGTTTTCGCTAATGGAAGTGACAGAAAAGTTGCCTTGATCTTCTTCATAAGATAGTTTCAGGCCAGTCGATACAGGATTTGGATTCATTGTGTCGTGACAGAAGTTGTTGTTTAACGATATGTAACTCTTTTGTTGTGTGGACATTAGTCCTTGCTCGCGTGCCCTCTTGATAGGGCGAATTGAAGCCATTTTTTGCTCGTTTCCCACGAAGTTTATGTTATCTAGTGTATAACCAATCGGACCTGCACCATGAGTTAAGTTGCTATAAATAAGCAAAGCACAGAACTTGCAAAGATAAAGTGTATATTCTTAATGGTGTTCGACATTGCCTTTAGATAATGATAATAATGTGATAGTATTAAATAATCCGAAACAGATCACCATTTGTTACAAAATGGGTTGTAGGGGGTGTTTGACATTGGGTTATAAAAATGACAATGTGATACAAGATAATACGAATTCGATAATCAGTTGTTACTAAACATTCTAATGGAATGCATCACAATATTTACAAGTATCACACATAATTGTCCGAGATGGGACTTGAACGCACAAGTCACAACCACTTGGTTGTGAGCATCTCACCGGTATGGCTGGGCTACAAACCCTTAGGTATGCAAAGCATTTTCTAAAGGGCTTCTGACATTTCATTACGAAAAATTACAATGTAATATGCAATCTTCATAGTCGAAAAATGACAGGGTTTGTAGAAAACTGTGTGTTTGTTCTTTCAAATTTGTGATGACATGACCAATTCTGATCATTTAAATATTTCTTGTACAATGACTCGTGAATAACCAAAATCAGTTTCAATATAACAAAACACTAAAAACTAGATTATTTAACCATCTCCAAGATAATCTACTGTCTCAGAAAAAAGCATCTTGGGATGGCTAGGAATTTTTTTGGAAACGGCCACAGAAATACGCGCGCTTACATCAGTTCACCCGTTTTAAAAAATAAGTAAAGACGAAAAACTTACATTTTGCAAAAAGTCGAAGATGAGGCAAAGAACTCGTATCATAGTGTTGTTCCTCATGATGATATCCAGAATGACCACCAAACATGTTACTACTATATATATATTTCCAAAAACAAAACAATATCCCAGAAATCAGTAAAATCCCATACAAGAAACCAAAGATGTACTTATATAAAAACCCAAAGAAGAAAATACCTTAAAGATTACAATATGAATGATGATAGAGGATGGGTCAAAAAGTAGTGGGTGAGAAATGGGTTAATGATTGTTGTATGTAGTTGTGGTGGTGTTGTTGATGTAAATAAAACTAAAAATAAAAGATGGCGAGGAATTTTTCTTCCTTCATTGCAGCAGAGACAAAGAGAAGGCTTTGTTTACGTATTCCCACTACTTAAATTTTCTTGGTTGCGGTTACCGACGTGCGGACTATTTGACTGTTTTAAATTTGAGTAAAGTCCTAAAAACATCCCTGTGGTTTGCCCTGTGGTGTGGTTTTCATCTCTATACTTTTTTTTGAAACAATTACATCCCTCCGTTAGTAAAGTTGGCACAAATTCATCCCTAAGGACGAACGTTGCAAAGAAGTGCCCGTTAAGTCCCCCACGTGCTAGTCACGTGAGGGGTATTTTTGTCCAATTATCACTCCCAGCCCACGTGTTATAACCCTACCCCTTTTATTAAAGCCATCTTCTTCCCCAAATTCATCTGTAACCTAATTTCAATATCCCCAAATCCAAAAAACACTAACCATTCTAATCCAATTCACCTACCCCTAAAATCAAAACCCCTAACAATGTCCCACACTATGATTTGCAGATGTGGGTTACCCACTGTTATTCGTACTTCTTGGAGACCAGCAAATCCTGGAAGACGTTTTTTTTGTTGTCCAAAACCTGTAAGACATCAAGTTGGATAATTTGATGTGTTCTTTTAATGTTGATTTGTAATTTGAATTTTTTTTAAGGTACCTAATGATGGGTTTCAAGACTGGGTGGATCCTCCAATGTGTCCAAGATCCGTCATGATTATTCCTGGATTATTAAGAAACATGAATCAGCTTGAAGAAGCATCAAGGGGAAATGCAGTAAAAGCTAGAAGATACAAGTTCCTTTTAGGATTCAGTTGGTTTTTTTTTGTTATGTATTTGATGTTCAAATGAAATCCATTAATGTAATGTGCTTGTTAGTTATGAATGAAATGTCTTGTTTATATGTTAATATGCTGTCATCTTTTCTTTGAATATGTTATCATTGTTTGAAATGCATGAAATGGGTTGAAATGAGTTGACATTTTTGACTGTAAATGGGTTAAAAATACATCTGCAAACCAAAGACCAAAACAAATTCAATAATGCATAGGTGCAAACAAGACACATGGACAAACCACACATGGAGCAAAATACACTTGCAAAAACCATGACTGAATAAAAAATGCAGTCAATGTTTGCTGATGTGGTCTAAAACAGACTGCATAAAGATAGGGCAATTTGCAGTCATTGTGTTGGTTAAAGATATTGAAATGACTGGACAAGCATTTCCACATGGGTGACACTATTTTTTTCAACCCAACCTGCTACAAGGATTAGAATCTTATGTGTAAGTGTACTACCAAACCCTTTCACAAGGTGTTTATATACAAGCATAATAACATCATTTTCATCTCACATTTCTAACTACTCACACAACTGCAAACATGAGCTCAAACAAAGGCAAAGAAATTATCACTGTTTCCAGCAGTGATGACAAAGGTAAAGATATCATCACAATTTCCAGCAGTGATGAATCTGATGCAACATCTACAAACCCATGGTATAACTACTTTCCTAAGGGTTATGTTAGCAGATTCAAGGTTGAAGGTAGCATCAATCCAAAGCAAGACTTTGCTGATAGGAAGAAGGTGTTAGGTCTACCAAATAAGGCAACATGTGAAAGGCTAGGTATCAAGATATATGAGCCTAAAAGTACCACAGATGCAAAAGGGAAGGGGAAAGGAAAACTGTTTTAGTATGCTTGGTTAAGGTTGTTGGTTTAAGCATGTATGGTTTAGTATCTATGTTTTAGTATCTATGTTTTAGTAGCATTTATGAATGCAATGTACCAAGTATTATGAATGCAATGTACCAAGTATTATGAAATACTAACCAAATGTGTGAAATGGATTCAACTGTTGTGACTTGAATGTTGTTGAAAGATCAAAGACCTTAAGCATTTAAACCTGCACAAAACCATAAGCATTTAAACCTGCACAAAACCATAACCATTTACACTTACAACCACCACCACTGCATAAGCATTTACAGGAAAAAACAAAGAAAAATAATACAGACAAAATACAAGAAACAAAGTCAACCATTTCCATAAACATACCATATCATCCATTGTTTTTAACAACAAGACATAAACAAACCAGATTCCAAAAGATCTAAAGTTTTGAAACATTACAGACCCTACATTACCCAAATACCAAATTACCAACAGTCAGATTAAAACACAACACCAAAAGTAATTCATATCTTTGCTTTTGTCTTAGTTCTTGCAGAAGCTTTGGAACCACCAACACTTGAACCTTGTGTTCCAGTAACACTTGACCTTTGTGATCCACCAACACCAGAACCTTGTGATCCAACAACACCAGTAACATGCACCTTACAAGTTCTTTTGTTGTGTCCAGTGTTGTGACACTTTAGGCAAGTGACTGTTTTTCCCACCCTTGATAACCTACCATTTGCAGACATCTTTTGGCTTGATATCTCATCTGCAGTCTTTCTCCTTTTTTTTGGTGGCCTTCCTATTTGTGTTTTGATCTTTGGGGGTAGGATAGTGTATGGACTAGGGTGTTTCTTCCACAAAAGTTGTCCAGTGCAAGGGTTGACTGTGTGAGTGTATTGCTTTGCCCAAGTAGTAAGCCAATAACACTTATGCACCCATGTCTCTGGCAACCCAACATCATTTGTGTTTCCAGCCATGTCATTGATCGCTGCAACAACATGCTTGCAAGGCATTCCAGTAAGCTCCCATTTTCTGCAACTGCATGTTCTGTCTTGGACATCAACAACACACTGATCTTCCCATGGGCCACTCACTTGGTACTTTGTGCCACCATTGAAAAGCACCTACCATAAGCATACAAGTTGTACGCAATCAGCTAAAATAATTCAATTGGAGATTGACTAAACTTACTGAACATTTGAGAAACATAGGAGGTTACCGTGTAATAGCTGGCCTCATTCTTTATTGCATCAAATAACTTAGTTGCAGCTGGAGTTAGAGGGCCTTGACTTTTTGAGATGACCTTTTGAACATTAACAATTCTTTTCATCAAATATTCCCTAACAAATTCTAGTGCTGTGATAATTGGAGAATCTCTCCCATCCATCAACTGTTTATTAAACACTTCACATAAATTGTTTAACAAAACATCACAATGTGCTCTACCTACATTCATAATTACATATAATAAGCAATAATCTAACAGGTAACAAAATTACATATAATAAGCAATACTTTACCACTGAAATGAGCTCTAGACCAGTGCTGTGCAGGTATCTTCCTCAAATACTCATAGGCTTCTTCATCCAAGTTTTTCAACTCCTCCATTGCTCTATCAAAGTACTGAACAGTGGTAGCTGATGCACACTTCCAAACTAAGTCCTTGTATTGTTTACCTCTCCAACTATGCTTCATATTCTCATGTATATGTCTTACACAAAACCTATGCTCAGCACATGGGAAAACTTTTGCAATTGCAGGTATGATGCCCTAGAATAACATGTATTGAAATTAGTAAATATTAAACACAATCAGAAACATAAATAGGAATGAAGCATGTTTACCTTTTGTCTGTCAGATACAAATGTGAAATTAGACATGGGTGTCAAATCCAGATCATCACCCAAACAAGTCAAAAACCAAGACCATGAACTTGTGGTTTCTGCTTCCACAATAGCGTATGCAACTGGATAAATCCCATGGTTTGCATCTATCCCAACAGCTGTGAGTAACTGACCTGGGTACTTTCCTTTCATGAAACAACCATCCAGCCCAAGTAAATCTCTTAACCCTTCTTTAAACCCTCTCTTCAAAGCTCCAATACAGACATATATCCTTCTAAATTGTCTTGTAGTATCATTTGGATTGTAATCTCTTTCTAGATCTAGCTTGACAGTTGTGTTCTCATTGCTCCTTTGCAGCTCTAAGACATAATCCCTTAACCTTGCATATTGTTCTATATAGTCACCCTTAACCTTCATCACTGCTCTAGCCTTTGCTTTTTTCACCTTGCCAGTAGAGATACCAATTTGATATTTTTTTTGCAGTTGCTCTCTTAAGGCTTTTAGTGGGATTTCTGGGTTTGGTTTTATGGTTTCTTCAATATCCTTGATAAGAAAGCTGTTTGTACACTTCTTCACTTCTCTTGTTTGCAAACAAGTGTGTGAATCAGAGAATGTTTTAACAACCCAAGTGCCTTGACTGTTAGGAGAAATGTGCAAAGCCCAAGGACATGTGATGTCCTCATAAATATAATTGCCTTTATTGCCACCTACTTTTATTCTCAACACCTCATCTTTATTTATTCCCTTTGACTTTACCCATTTCCCATCAACATTTTTAAGTGGGCTGCTACATTGTGACTGATTCTTTTTGGACTTAACCCATTTTCCATTCACATTTTTTATTGGGCTACTATTTGGCCCACTCCCATGTTTAAAGACAGGACACTTTCCCCTACATACAACCCTAACCCTTTTTTTTATCATTTTTCCAATTATACAACTGCCTTCTAGTTGCTACAGCTTCAGCAGTCACCATTTTTGTGACTTCCTTTTTAGTCCCAAACTGTCTCCCAACAAAAAATATTTCATTACTACTACCACCAACACCAGACTGCTTATCATGTTCCCTTCTTAGCTTTGTCATTGCTCTCTTTCTTGTATCAGTGCTACTATCATAACCCCTTTCATCACCACAATCACTCTCTATGTCAATATCCATATCAAAGTCATCTAGATTATACCCTTCGTCAACATCTAAATCAGCAGGGACTTCATAATTGCCACCCTCAACTCTCACCCATTCTACATCTTTGTCAGTGTTTCTAAAGAATTCTTCCATATCTACATCAACTAAATTTACCTCATTTTCCTCATCAACTATATAGTCACTATCTTCGCTATCATCACTCTCTGAGCCACTCTCACTCTCTGCACTAGCCTCACACTCTGCATTAGCCTCACACTCTGCATTAGCCTCACACTCAGGGCTAGCTTCAATCTCTGCACTAACACTCTTACCACTATCCTCAAGACCATCAGTAGGTTCTACATCAACAAGCAACAATGGCAACCTATTTTTCTTCACACCAGGCTTCTTAACAGGATTCCTAACTACTAAAGAAGTAGCTTCTTCTTCATGTATTTCCTCCAAAGTGAGTCCCTTTGATGTATTAAAGGGGGATTTCAAATAAGTATCTAGGGCTGTAAACTCATGCTCAATGTAGACATCAATTAGTTTGACCTTATCAGTATACCCAACTAGTTTCAACACATCTGCATCACCACCTAGTGCTTCTAAGCCATGATCTAATTCAGTGTTAGGTTTTCTCCAATGATAGTACATCTTACACTTGGGGCTTTTGTAACCTAACCTCCTAACCATGTCATTCAACTCGATTACAGAAAATAAGTCAACATCTACAAAGTCTATGTAATTAACTTGGCCATTTATGTAGGTCCTACCTGGAGGTTCAGTGAAAAAGCCACCATGATGAATCTTCAATGAGAAAAAATTGGGTTGTGTACCTATTATCAACAAGTAATCTTGAATTAATAAACATCTAATGAATGTACAAACAACTTTGAATTAATCAAATTATAACTTACTATACGCTTCTTGTTCATCCACAGGATCATCATAGTCACGAAGTACCCATTCCACAACCACCATTGTTGTTTATCAACAATTGAACATAGGATTGTGTTTTGTATCTGTGTGTGTGTGTTTGGGAGGGAAAATTGCTTAGTATCTGTGTGTGTTTGTGTTTTGTAGGTATTAAAAGAGGTGCGTGGTGGGCTGGGAGTGATAATTGGACAAAAATACCCCTCACGTGACTAGCACGTGGGGGACTTAACGGGCACTTCTTTGCAACGTTCGTCCTTAGGGATGAATTTGTGCCAACTTTACTAACGGAGGGATGTAATTGTTCCAAAAAAAAGTATAGGGATGAAAACCACACCACAGGGCAAACCACAGGGATGTTTTTAGGACTTTACTCTTTAAATTTTCTTTCGTATGTTTTTTGTGGCTTTTTTTTGTTTTTCATTTCCTTTATTTATTCATCACATATGCCCAACAAACTTTTCTTTCATTCTTTCCTATTCCTTTTAACCTCTTATAAAAGTGCAAAAGTAACCCCAACGCTAATTGGATAAGCATGTAGCATGTAGCACGTAACACTTAATATAGCTAACAACATATCATATAGCACTTAATATACTTAAAGGAGTAACAAGAGATTTTACTAGTAGACAATAAAATGTGTATGGGTTTATATTATTAAGCTAATACTTTCTCGCAGTTGGAACGGTAGGTCTTTGAATGTTCAAAATGGAAAGAAACTCAAGAAATAAGATATCAGCATATTGAAACCGAGACGGAACATGTAAAACATGCACTTGCCCAGAAGCCACATAATCACGATCGAGAAAGAAATAATTCAGAAAAAAAAGCTTTATGTGGAACATTTTTCGGATGCGACAGAAAAACAAATCAAGTCTAAATTCGAAGAATCTGGAAAGGTTATTCGGATGAAACCAAAAGTAACATATAGAAGAATATATATAGTAAGCTATGCTAGTCAGACTGAGGTAGATGAAGCGATAAAAGCCCTACATGGAGTGTACACATTTCCACGGGGTGTTGTCTCATCATTGTCATCTTCGAAAAGAGGACTAATGAATTACCTCTTATAAACTGTTCCAGAATCTTACATATTTCGAAGAAAAAAAAATGAGGTTATTGAGCAGGAAAAGATGTGTAGCAGCATAAAGCGGGTTATGAGTCAGCTTAAAGGGGACCGTGAGAAAGGGAAACATAAGGTTTTGCCGATTAACAAGGAGAACAAAAACTACAAGTATGTAAAACATCAAACAAGCATGTAAAATGCCAAAACTTTCATCTGTTTTGCAGGTCCCACGTATTAGAGTAAAGTCCAAAATATATCCTTGTGGTTTGTCTCGTGTCTCGCTTTACATCCCTAAACTTTTTTTTGGCACAAAGTCATCCCTCCGTTAGTAAAGTTGGCACAAATACATCCCTCTGTTAGTAAAATCAGTCAATGAAGACTAACGGTGCAAATATTTCTCCGTTATCTCCTAACGGAAGAGAGAATATTTGCACCGTTAGTCCTTAGGACTAACTATGCAATTTATTTCCGGAAATAAATTGCATCGTTAGTCCTCCACCACCATCAACGCCACCTCCACCGCCACCCACCACCTCCACCTACCACCCAACGCCACCACCACCACCACCTACCACCCACCACCTCCACACACCACCACCACCTACCACCGCAACCACCTCCACCCAACGCCACCACCACTGCCACCCACCTCCACCGCCACCACCACCCAACGCCACCACTACCATCACCGCCACCCACCACCACCATCAACAACCTTGGGAGTTGTGGTGGTGGTGGCAGTGGTGGCGGTGGATGGCGGTGGTGGAGGTGGTGGGTGGCGGTGGTGGGTAGTGGTGGAGGTGGTGGTTGTGGTGGGTGGCGGCGGTGGAGGTGGTGGTGGTGACAGTGGTGGTGGTTGCAGTGGGTGGCGGCGGTGGAGGTGGGTGGTGGTGGAAGTGGTGCCGGTGGATGGCGGTGGTGCAGGTGGTGGGTGGCGATGGTGGGTGGTGGTGGCAGTGGTAGCGGTAGATGGCGATGGTGAAGGTGGTGGTTTTGGTGGGTGGGTAGCGGCGGTGGAGGTGGGTGGTGGTGGCAGTGGTGGCGATGGATGGCGGTCGGTGGTGGTGGCGGTGGAGGTGGTGGTTGTGGTGGGTGGGTAGTGGCGGTGGAGGTGGGTGGTGGTAGCAGTGGTGGCGGCAGTGGAGGTGGGGGGTGGTGGCGTTGGGTGGTGGTGGGTGGAGGTGGTAGGTGGCGGTGAAGGTGGCGGTGATGGTGGTGGAGGACAAACGGTGCAAATATTCTCTCTTTCGTTAGGAGATAACGGAGAAATATTTGCACCATTAGTCCTCATTGGTTGATTTTACTAACAGAGGGATGTATTTGTGCCAAATTTACTAACGGAGAGATGGTTTTGTGCCAAAAAAAAAGTTTAGGGATGTAAAGCGAGACACGGGACAAACCACATGAATGTATTTTGGACTTTACTCCACATATTAGTACACTAAGAATATGATTGCAACAAAGTTTTGGCTTATAGTCCATTGTCAAAAATGCATGTTTTTGCCATGGAACACAATTATAAAAACAAGAAAATAAAATAAGCCAAACACATGGCCCTAGCATTCTCAAACATTGATTATTAAGACCACTTAGGGTCAATTTTTAAAGGAAAAAACTTTCCCTAAGTGCTATTCAAAAATCTTTACACAAAAAACACGCGAAAACGTGTTTTTGGCCACTTTTACGCATACAAACATAAACAAAAACATCATATGATGGCTCATGATGCCATTGTTGGGATTATTTATATATATATATATATATATATATATATATATATATATATATATATATATATATATATATATATATATATATATATATAATTACACATAAAAACATATAAAACATTAAAAGTCCCCAATTGTGGATCCATATAATGTATAATGATTAATAGAATAACGATTGTTATTACCTCTTGTAGTGTGGTCGGTTGAATTAACGGAGCAAGTAATTGAACCCTTTGTTTTACCCAATGAAACTAACAAACCCGTTAAGCTTCCAAAGTAGAAAGCCTCTAAGAATGTCCTCACTACACTTCACGGTGTATCACCCGAATCCTAGTTCATCTAAACCCCACGATCTTGCAACGAACAACCTTGTTTTGCTTGATGATCAAAGAAACCGAAACCTTAAGTTAGGGTGTTTGTTTGGTCGTTCATATGATAGAAAGGGGGTTGAAGACATTGCTCCTTCGGGAGCTTAGCTTATAGTTGTAAAAAAACATTTGCATTCTCTCCTCTCTTTTTTAGTGTTTATTTTGTTCTTCTTTATGTATGTACCGTCCCTTCGTTGCATGGGGAGGGGTACGTGGTATGCCAGAAGAATTTGATAGGTTTCTCCGAGCTTGGGTTTATCCGACCGTGATGTGCTCCGAGTTCCGACGGACACCCTGAGTCATATCACCTACCCTAAGCCATCGTGCTTCCCCCTTGGGACTAAGTTTAGTTTTTGTAGTTTAAGTTGTTATGGGTTTGTCGGGCTACACAGCATGTCGAACCATGTTCGAGTTTGGGATTTCCTGATAAGGATGTGCTCTATCAAGCCCCGAACCATGTTGTTTAGTACCAGAGCTTGCCCCATGTTTTGGACTTGTACTTTTCGTTGGCTTATTTAATATTTCGGAGGTATTTTTTATGTCTTACACTCTGGAAAATTTTGAAATTTCATCAGTTTTACTTAGATATGCATATAACTTATTTCATGATTGTATGTGTTTGAGATACCTACTTATGCAATACCTACTGACGTGCACTAATATTGTATTGTTGCAACATTTGGATGCTTTTAATATGCATACATCTAGACTAATATGAAACATTTACCAATGTATACTAATATATGCAGTAGATGCCAATGTAACACATATTCTTGCATTGGTACTATACACAACACTTAGATTAATATCCTCGTGCTACTTTTCTCCATCCGGTTGTAGCTATTCATCGGAGAGTAATTATTATGTGCGAAAGGGAGAGGTGTATGTTCCCCACCATTCTGTTGTAGAGCTGACTAGCAAGGTTGGCTCATCGTCCCCACCGATGGCAATATTTCCATCACGAGGAACACATTGGTCGGAATTACCTTTTTCGTACAGAGCTGGCGATCCATCCATAGTTTATGATCACATTAACAATACATTTCAACCAAACAGACTTAGAATAAGTGTTGGGAAAATTGATTTCATTAGAATTATACCGATCGAAATCAATACATAGAGTAGTCACCTCACATCCGAAAAATGCTTAGTACTTGAAAATTGCTCCCCCGGTGTAGGTGCATAATAGTAACAGTAATAGTAATAGTAATAGTAATGCTTCAGTGCTTTACATGTAGCACTTTCAGAGAGTACAAGAATGTCATGTCCTAGGTATCTCTTACCCATTCATGTCATTTAACTTATAGGCTCTGCTCTGAAATGCTTGGATGACCTTATAAGGTCCTTCCCATTTTGGCCCGAGCTTACCAGTATTCTCTGCCCTTGAGGCTTCATTTTTTCGGAGGACAAACTCTCTGACCTTGAACTGCACTGGTTTAACCCTCTTGTTGTAATATCCTTTCACCTTTTATTTGTATCAGGCTTCTTTGACAGTTGCGATCTCCCGTCTTTCCTCTAGCAAGTTCAAATTTAGATGGAGTTCCTACTAATTTATTGCCTCATCCACCTGGGCAGTTCGATGTTTTGGAATGCCTATCTCTGCCGGGATGATTGCTTCGGTTCCATAGGTCAAGTTAAAGGGTTTTTACTCGTGACTAGTCCTCTTCATCGTCGGGTGTGCCTCATAGCACATTTGGGAGTTCCTAGACCCAACATGTTTCTTCTCTTCCCAGCCTTGTTTTTATTTTGTGCATGAGAGACTTCTATTATCTCTTTCCACATCTTCATTCGATTATGTGTGTACTACCGAGGTAGAGATTAACTTAATGTTAAGATCTTCTGCTCACTTCTTGAAAGGATCATTCACAAACTAGGTCCCGTTTTCTGTTACTATAGTGGTTGGGATTCTGAACCTGCACACTATATTATCCCAAGTGAAAGTTGTCACTTGCTTTCTAATGATTGTTGCTAGCGGCTTAGCTTTTATCCACTTGGTAAAGTAATCTATAGCAACGATCAAGAACTTGACTCTTCCTGGACCCTCCGGTAGTGGTCCCACCATATTCATCCCTCATTTCATGAACGACCAAGTTGACGTCACTGAAATCATATCCACCTTGGGGAGTTTCGGAACCGAGGTGTGTAGGCTTGACAATTTCACATCCCTAGTAGGTGGGCTAGTAATATCCCAAATTCATGGCCTAAATTCCAAGAACACCCATTTCAATAATGAAAACATGGCAACATAATCGCCATGGTACATGCCACACCCATCTTTCTTGGCCAAAATTCATGAGTTCGAAGACTGATTTAGACACTCAAAAACAATGAAGAAGAAGAAGTGGTTTTGCCTAAATCTATTTGTAATGAGGCCGGTGAAGTTTATAAACTAGTAGAACATAAAGGTTGGTGTGCTTTTATTGCACTAGTAATGAGAAAGTGTACTTTGAGTAGGTGTGTATGACAACCTTTGAATGAAGTGTTATGAATGAAGATGAAAGTGTACTTTGATAGGTGTGTATGACAGCCTTTGAATGAGATGTTATAATGAAAAAGTGTACTTTGGGTTAATAGATGGGTTTTGGTTAAAATGCTAGTAGTAAACTAGTAAAGTGTTCTAGTACCAAAATAAGTAAATGAGGACACACCCATGATCCAACTACAAAGTGATAAGATCGTTTATAAGCTCAGCTAGGGACCAATAACAAAGACTAATAACATGCACAGCGGAATAAACTAATCAATTATTTGTTATTGAACAAGGTTTTTATTCACTAACACTAACTAATCTTAGACGTTTATAGGAACACGTCTAGATAACTAAACTACTAACTAAACTAATAACCTAGGCGTTTACAAGACTATACGCCTAGGACACACACACATCTTTTAAGTCGACTACATCTTGGAAGACTTGTATTGTTAAAACCTACACCTATGTCCTCTTTATATACTAGAGGATTAGGGTTTACAAAATACTACAAAGGACTAATAAATAAAACTTCTTTTGCAAGCAAGTCCTTCCATCTTTTTGTAGGTTTTCTTCTTGTCTTATTAAGTCCCTCTTGTTTCATTCTTTTTGTCTTATCAACTCAAACGTATAATTCCCAACAATCTTCCCCTAGTTGATAATGACAAAACCATTCTTGAATGAACTTCCCTAGACGAAGTAGAGAAATTGAGATCAGGGATCTCACCATGAATGAAACAAGTATGTCTTCCTTTGTCTTCCCCTTAATCCATGCCATGCCACTCAAACATCTCTTTCCCTTTTTATTATTATCCAAATAGGGAACGTATGCAAATAATGATCTTGACCACCACTGATGTGCCCGGTTGGTGCAAGTTTTAAATTTATAAAAGGTGAATTACCAATATTACCAATAACACATACGAGCAAGTATACTCGTCCGTTATAGCAAGATTATGAAGGTAAGTCGGGATCGTTCGCAGGGATTTGAGTGAATCTAAACACAAGTTTGAATTAACGGAGTCTATCCAAAACATATAACAAAGCAAATAGATATAATGAAATTCAGATGATTAAAAACTACACTTGCTTAAACTAGTTTCATATCATAGATTAATGTGATAGTGTTAACCTCTTAACATGTTGGTTATGATAATTAGTTGGTGTACTAATCTATTGTTCTTACAAGTTAAACCTTCGTCAAGATTTTAGTTCATAAAAACAAGCATTAAGTTTAACCAATCAATTCAAGATCAATTCAAGTTTCATAAGTCTACATACATAAACTTAAACACAAAAACATCCACTTGTTCATCAAATTGCTTAAGAAATGGTCAATACAAAAGGTAACCGATCATAGAAAAAAGGCTACAATTGATACTCAACAACTAATCTTACGACCATTTAGATGTTTCCAACCAATCCAATTTGATAATCAAAAAGCGTTTCTATTACAACCACACCTTAGTTCCTTTGTATAATCAAGAATAATGGGTAAAAACAATCATCCATAGACAAAATGATTATGACTAGTTGAATAACACGAAGTTCTTTCGACCCCAACGATTATTATCAATTAGCCAAACTTGATTAACAAATGTCATTATGAAACTTTAGCACAATTGGATCTTAGAATCAACTTGAAATTGAATTAAAACATGTTAACACAACCACTAACTAATAATATGATAATCAACATCATTTAAGCAAGTGCATAAAGAAACTAGCCACTCATAGCAAACATAAACATAAACTCAGAACTTTGAACATTAGAAAACATGATTGAAAGTCTTACAATGCTTGGAATAAGATTACAAATGGTGTAGTAATGATTCCCAAAGGATTGAGGTAGACTTCTTGGTGTTTTGGCTACCAAATGGTGAACTTCTGGATCTCCAAACTTCTCTGGACTTCTAAGGACGAATTTTGAGAGCTTAAGGCTTTGTTTGATGAGTAGAGAGATTTGTATTATATGTTGTGTCTCTAATGCTCACAATTAGCCTCTATTTATACTAATTCCAAGGCCTAGAGTATTAAATGCTGAACTTGGCCATCAAGGAGTGAGGAAGGGACTAGAATACACCAAGAGAAGGACCTAGAATCGTTTGGATGCAAAGGGAAAGCTTAGTGATGAAGATTTGGCAACTGCAGCTTCTCCAACCGGATCGGTCATACGACCAACCGATCCGGCTGGTCTTCAATAACAACTAGCCGACCGATCCGGTTGCGGGTTGCGACCGATCGGCTGGTGATGGTAAAAGCATTGATTCTGACCGTTTTCCAACCGATCCGGTTACGGTTGTAACCGGATCCGGTTGGATCTTCTGAGATACAAAAACTTGATCTTTCTTCACTTTACTTTGTAGAACTTGATTCTTCAATCACTGAGGTCTTCAAAAGGGCCTTGAGATACTGATTTAGTCTTATTGAAATGGGAATCTTCGCTTTGCTGAATATTTCTTCTTTTTCCTCCATTTCCCTGCTGGTGCGTGCCAAACAATCAAGCTAAATCACTCAAGCCTGCCACTTGTGAATGGCAGACCGTAACAAGCTTAAAACTGCTTAAACACGAACTCAATGAAGATCTGAGGAGTATAGTGTTTCCCCGGGTCGTTATGTCCCAGCGAGCCATGCAATGGATTATCACACGTAAAGTGATCGAGGAATTTGAACAGAAAAGAGATTTGTTTATGATATTATAACTACAGAAAAAGCCAACAAATTAAAACGGCTTAAATGCAAATTAAAGAAAATTAAAAAGATAAAACCTATTAAATAAACGCTATCACTATTATTAAAATGATGTTTTTGTTTTTATGTTTTTATAAAACTTAATTTAAAAACTACGCGACGTACAAATAAAAACGTGAAACTTACACAATATTAACTCTAAAAATATGAAAAGGATATTTTTACAAACCTAATGATAAAAGAAAATTATTAGAAAAATAAAATTATTTTTATAACTAATTATCTAATTAAAAACTATTTTTAACTATTAAATAATAACCTAAAATACAAGAAAATATGAAACAAAGCTAGAAAAATAAAATTTTGACTTAGAAAAATCTAAAATATCAAAATAGAATTTTCAAAACTATTTTTATATTTTTCTGATTATTTTTCTATTTTTTATGAATATTAAACTATTAAAAACTAATTAAATTACTAAAAATTACAAAATAAACTATGAAAAATCTGGAAAATTACTTTTTTTACTTTTTATATTTATCTAAACCTAAGAAAAATGAAAAATTATTTTTTTGAACCTTTTCTTAATTTTTTGTATTAAAAGCTAATTAAAAAGTGCTAAAAACTAATTAAAACCAAGAAAAATAGCAAACCAGCTAGGAAAAATCTGAAAATTTTAGGAAAACTCTAAAATAATATTAGGAAACTAAGAAAAATGGAAAAACAGTAGGTAGTGTGGAGGAAAATGCAACTGCTATGGAATGTGCTTAGAAATAAGCACTTTCAATAAGCTAACAACCACAATAAGCTACCAAATGTTACCAGCAGTTATGAAATACTAAAAGAACCAAAATGCAACTTAAATCAACAAGCTATAGCCTCTGAATCACAAGTTACAAAGATATGGCTTATTTGGCTAATTAGCTAAAATCAGTTTTAAGGTGCCAAGTTTGGACTTAAGCACAAGCTACAAATAAGCACTAAACTGAAAATGAGAAGTTATAATCTAAACTAGACCTGGTTGGGATCTTATAAACCAAATATCAGACCTAAACAAGCTCTTGAGAGCTCTATGGAAGGGCTGCAACTCACTGAGAAAACTCAGCTTAAGCTGAGCTTTGGCACAGGGCAATTAAGAACTAAAGTACAAGCCTGTTTGGAGCTTATAAAAAATTGGTAAAATTTTACAAAAATGGTTATAAGAAAGAGGACCAGTTGAAGTTTATGAAATGCCAAGCCTCACTTGATAAGACCCAAAGGTGAGCTCAAGAAAATTCTTCCTAACTGAGCTCAAAACAGATTTTTCACCTTTTGACTTTTGTAGTAAAAATGAAACTTTGACTTTGATGAAGTTTGATCTCAATTTAAGGACTGATCATGATGTTATTGATTGAAATGAGACTAAAGCAACCTTTATATATGACATTTAAACACAGATTGAGATTTTGTTTTGACAAAATCTCAACAGTTAACCTGTTGAGATGGTTGAAGAAGATTTTGACTTTTAACAGGCAGCAGGCACAAATTAATGACTCAACTGAGTATAATTTGAGTTAATACACATGAACCAACAGAATTCCAACACTGAACAAGCCTTTAGTACAGATTATGCTATGAACCAAACACCCCTTTATTAACTGATTATGACTCAAAACTGATCTAAACAATTAACTAACCCATGATACTGATCTAAATGAGTTTAATTATTCTAAATAAAACTATTCAAACAGATTTTAATTACTTAGAACTACTAAAACAGATTAATCTATGAAACTTAGAAATTCACTTACAATTTGGCCCTTAGCCACTATGGCTTGAAACATGTGAAACAAAGAACCACTATCCTAATTATCAACCCAAATGAATCCAAATCAACCCATTTCCAACTCCATTTCCAATTTAAGCCCCCAGTTGACTTTTGTTGACCAGAATACAAAATGCTTGAAACTTAACTTTAAGCTTGTAAAAAGTTATGAAAAGCTTATATAAGCTTATTAAAACTGGTAAACAAGCTTTATGAAGCTTAGGTTTATGAAATGGAAACTTGAATTTTTAACAGTAGCACATAAACATGAAACTGAATGAAACTTGGAATTAATAACTAAAGCTTGATTAAACTGAAAATATAACTTGAGTTTAGTGCTTAGGAACAAAATATTACAACTTTGGAATTAAGCTAAGACAGAAATAATAAAAACGACATAAGAGAATTTTAAAACTAAAATCTACTACTTCTCTTGCTTCTCTTTTGCTTCTTTTATAATCCAAACATCTTCTCTCTCCTTTCTGACCAATTCCCAGCATTAATCTCAACCTTTGGATTGATAAAACTGATCTTGGCCGTTCAAACAGATTTTGGCGCCAATTTTTCTTTTATCCAATTGGGGGTTGAGTGAAAGGTTAGGGGTGCATTAAATGAAGTTTGGAAGTTTGTTGAGGTGGGGGGAACAGGTTTGAGTGAAGTTGAGGAGGGGGGATGGGAGTTGGCTTAGTTGCAGAGAAAGCAGTTGAGAAGGAGACTTTAGGCGCCAACTGTGTTTTGACCACAGGGATTGACTAGATATAATAATACACAGGGGGTCCAAATTGCATATTGACAGGGGACCAAAATGTATTGACCAGGCCAAATGGATGATAAAGGGTTTAAAATGACAAGGGACTAAAGTGTAAATGCTGAAAATCAAAGGACCATTGCTGCCATTTCATCAAAGTTGATCCAAGGGCTAAAAGTGATAATCTCAAAAAGTGCAAGGACCAATCTTGCCATTTTCTAATTTTCCAGGGGCCAATTTTGCCAATTTTCAAACTTGAAGGACCATTCTTGTAATTTTCTCAAACTTTTGACATTTTTCACCAAAGGACTAAATTTGACAAGTTATGATTTTAAAAGGACCTTTGGTGATTTTTCTTTTGAAATTAGGACTCAAGGACTATTTTTGACAACTTTTAGAAACTTGGGGGACTGAAACTGCCAATTATGCAAACTTTGCTCATTTTTCATCTGATTTTAAACATTTTGCATCTGAAACATATAAAATGCCATTTTGGAATATTTTCAGTGTTTTGATGCATTTCTGAGCATTTTTAGACGTTTTGCAGTTCAGATTTGACTAAAAATGATGAGTATTTACACACTCATCACCTGCACTTGGTTATAAACACTAGACAAACATCTTTTGATACGATTAAGTACTATAATCACGCAAATATAACCAAATAACAGATATAAAAGTACACATAACGCTACTAAAAACATGCACAATCTGAGCGTTATCAACCACGAACCAATATCATACTTCCAATCTAAGCCGTCCAATGTTTCGAATTGCCCTCCATGAAGAACACCAAAATGCTTACTAAAAATGAATCCAAAACAGTAGAAAACTCCAACTAGCAGTAGTAATAATGATCAACAGTAGTAAAAATCAAACACTTCCCCTTGAGTGGTGCATGAACATCAAATGATTCTTCAAATCTGTAAGCTCCTTGTAATGATCACTTGTGAAGAAAACCAAGTATAACGAATTTGATGAAGAAGTAGAATAACCCAAACTTGTATCTTATATCTTGCACTAGAGATGACATTGAACATATACCTATGTATAGGGAGACCTCAATCTCTTGACGATAATCACTAAGCATAATAACGTCACTCCTTTAAGTGTTATGTCAATTCTTTGTCATAATCATTGAAGCACGAACAAGTTACCTCCTGCTAAAAGGTATGATAAAACACGTATCCAAGTAATTCCACTTCACCTTCAAATAAGTGATAAATAATCGTCTTCGTAATCAATTCTTCAATAAAATTAACTTCGAGCTTTTTAAAATCTTTTAAGAACAAAAATCAAACTCCTTGTGTGTGTGAACCAATCTCATATGTGTGTCGCTAAAAATCCATAACAATCGTCATGCTCGACTTCCAAATCGTCAATTAAATAATCAAAGTGCCACGAGCAGTACTTTCAAGGTCGAGCAGTACTTTGAGCACTACTTTCGTCCAAGAGCAGTATTTCGTCCAAGAGCAGTATTTTTCGTCTAAGCAGTACTTTGAAATTGTCATAGCAGTACTTTGAGAATAAGCAGCAGTACTTTGAGTAAACAGCAGTACTTTGAGTAAACAGCAGTACCTTGAGTAAGCATCAGTACTTTGAGTAAACAGCAGTACTTTGAGTAAACAGCAGTACTTTGAGTAAGGAGCAGTACTTTGTCAGCAGCCATATTCGACAGCCTGTAACTTTTGCATAAAAGCTCAGATCGACGATCCCTCCGATGGAAAGTTAGATGGCTATATAGAGAACGTCCACCTATAATTTCGTCACGATCCAACGGTTAACGAAAAAGTTATGACCGTTACAAAACAGTGCTGTAGTAACCTTACGAAACTTTTTCAGTTTCTGCAGCAGACTTCGACAGCTTATAACTTTTGATTGAGAGCTCCAATTCACAATCCCTCTAGTGCAAAGTTAGATGAATATACTGAGATGCACCAGCAAATATTTTAGCTCGATCCAACGTTTCAAGAAAAAGTTATGCCCTCTTGAAAACAGCCCTGCAGAAAGATACGAAAATTTGTAACAACTTCGAATTTTGCATCTTTTCTTCGAAAAAACCTTGTAGATCCCTATATCAAGAGCTCCCCGCTCTGATACCAATTGATAAGATCGTTTATAAGCTCAGCTAGGGACCAATAACAAAGACTAATAACATGCACAGCTGAATAAACTAATCAATTCTTTGTTATTGAACAAGGTTTTTATTCACTAACACTAACTAATCTTAGACGTTTATAGGAACACGTCTAGATAACTAAACTACTAACTAAACTTAGAACATTCTAGAATTACATTATAATCCTTAACGATTTTGCATAGCAGTCCTTTAACCATGCAGTACTTTGATGAACGAGCAGTACTTTGACTTTCTTCTTTAGCAGTACTTTGACTCTTCAGTACTTTGAATTTCTATATCCCAACAATCCTCCCCTAACTTGAATTCTACTTGCTTATTTCAAGTTCCTTTGTATATTCATCTTTAATGTCTTTGTCTTCAAAGAAAGATTGTGTCTTTATCTTCAAAGTTTTGTCTTTGTATCCCCTGTGCTTGTATTATCATCAAAGTATTCTTTATCAGTAATCCTTTACAGCAACAATCAGCAAGCTCCATCTTTTCAGCAACATATGAAAATTTGTACATCAGTTCATAAAGTTTCAGTCTATTCTCATCACTTCCATGTGTGTAAACTCCTGTGAGAGGTAAATCATTGAAATTTTAATGGTTTTGATGTCTCTTTACCAAAGCCATTAACTCTGGAGTAGCCAAATGTTTAGGTGTGTAAGACCATGGTACATTGATAACCATATGATTTTTAGCAAATCATCAGCTATCAACGGATTTGTTTTGTCTTTACCAAAAGTCGTACCCTTTTGGACTAGTTAGTTCTTGCAACCATGGTGAACTAATTACCATATAAATGGTTTTTCCACAGCCTTTACCACAAACCATTTTTCTTGTGCGCTAGCCAACTCTTTACATTTGCTGATATGGTGAGTTGATTACCATACAACTTATTAGCAAGTTGTCAACTATATAACGGATTTGAGATATCTTTACCAGAGCCGTTTGCTCATGGATTAGCCAGTCCTTTTGTTAAACATGGTGAACTTATAACCTTTTGTTGTAACCATCTCAAAAACCATTTGTTGCAGTTAACTTTTGTTTCAAAATATTTTGCACTTAACAAAAGTTTTCTTTTAAAATCATTTACTGGTTTTGTGCTGCAAGCAGTACTTTGTTAAAAGTACTGTTTGTTCAGCAGTACTTTGAATAAAGTACTGATTTTTCAAAAATTTATACAATTATAAATCATACCAGTATTTATGCTTCATCATCAGCCATTTCTGTCCATCTGATAAACAATTCGATGACCATGAGAGCTGTTTCATTCTCTTCTTCAACTTCCATTCCATGATCCAGCATCCTTCTCATAAGATCACTAGTCAAAGGATATCCTCTTTCAGCTAACATATGGATCATAGTTCTATCTTCCAATTCCAAAGCATGCACTCCTGATTCTTCAAAAAATCTCCAGCTTGTAATTTCCCAAGCTTCTTGGTTTTGCCAGAGTTCATCAGTGCTTGTTTCTTCAATTTCCCAAATAGTTGTCAGATCTCCTAGTAATACTAAGCCAACTCCAGTTGATGGAATATGTTCAAAGTATTCTAGCACTAGTTGATATAATTGAAACAAATCTGCTCTATCTATTATGTGCAGTATATCCCATAGCAAATTGAATACTCTAAAGCTTTCATCCTCCCTATGGAACATCAAATAGTTTCCATTCTTAGATTCTACTACTTCAAATGTAGTTATCTTGGACTTCTTTACTGCAGCATCTTTGGATTTAGGATTCTCAAAGTCGACAAATCTTATGTAATTTCTCAGCTCATCAACTGTATCTGATCTTAACTCAATCTTCTTTGATGACTGTTCAGCTTCAGTTGTTCTTTTACTTTTTAAGCTTCTTTTAGTATCATCCTCCTTTTGCTTATCATCATCTTTAAAAGAAATAATACTCTCAACTTGCTTCTGATAGGCTTCTCTAATAGCATTATATAAATCTTTCATCTCTAAATAGTTCAGCTTCTGTAATCCAGTATATCCTTGACCTTTCAAATAAGCCATCATAGCATTTCTTTTCTTAGCCTTACTCATTGGTCTTCTAGGTATAACAATTGACTTTTCTGGTATAGCAGCTTCAGGTTCCTTCACTGGTTGAGCAATCTCAGCATCAAATTTAGCTTGTAGCTCCCTAGCAGCTGCTTCATTCTTAGCCACTTCAATAGCTCTTAACTCTGCTAAAGTCAGCTTTTTCTTCTTTGTTTCCACCAGTTTGCCTTTGCCTTTGTCCTTAGGATCTAACACTGGTTGAGAAGCTTGAGATTATTCTTCAGCAACTCCTGGAATAGTAACACCTCTTGGTCTTGTCATACTCTGTAATATCTCAGCAATTGTCTCATCATCACTTGCAGTATGAACTACTTTGGGTGTATCAGCTTCTTCTTGTAGAATTGTTGAAGGACCAGCTTCTTCATCAAAATTAAGTGTCCTCGGTGTAATCAGCTCTTGTCTATGTGTTCCTTGAAGAGCAGTACATTGATCAGCAGTACTTTGTACACCAGCACTTTAAACTCCAGTTCCTTCAGGCTCAGTACTTTTAATGTTTACTTGTGCTTCAGTACCTTGAGGTTCATCTTCTTTTTCTTCATAAAACTCAGCATCTTCTTTCAAATTATCTTGCTCCATATTCCTCCCCAATTGGATAGAAGATTGCTGTTGAACCTTTTTGCCTGTAGAAGACTGTTTAAACTTCCTTCCTTTCTTCTATTGAGACTTTACCCACAACCTGTGATGTTGAACCAGAGGCCAGACAAATTTCTTCAATCTTTTAAATTTTGTGTTCAACTTCATAACTTGTGCAGCTTGAGCTTCAGTAGTTTTCTTCAGTCTCACTAACTCCCTTGTCAAAACATAATTATCCAAAACCAATCCCTCAGGAGGTATTACGCCTGTATCTCCTCCAGATGATGGTGGATTGATTTCTGGTTCTGAGGCAGTATGTTCAGAATGTTGTGGAGATGGTGTAGGTGAAACTGCAGTATCTTCTTGTGCAGCAGTACCTTGTGAAGAAGCAGTATGTTGAGAAGCAGTACCTTGAGTTGATGCAGTACCTTCTTGTTCTTCACTTGTAGCAGCTTCATCTCTAACTGCCTGAGCAATCTCCATCATTGAAGTAGTTAAAGGAGTGTTCCTTCCCAAAAATTTATCACTCTTCCTAGCCATGAAGGTGAAAATCTTTGCAGGTTGTACCACAACAGGTAATAAGCTTGAAGGCTTTGGTACATCATGAAGTTGTTTATTCAAGAAAACTTGAATAAATCTTGGATACATTAGCCAGGGTGATCCATGAGAAATGTGAGATAGCATACCATCTAGAATGAGTCTTGAAAAGTTGAAGATACGATTTGTAGCCAAACCCACCAGAGCAGATGCTATATTAGAACCAAATTGCTCCCATGAAGTACTCTTAGAACTAATACAATGAAGCAAGACATGTACCAAGTACTTCCAAGGTGGACTAAACAAGGGTTTCTTGAATGTTGTTTCAGTTAAAGACCCTTCATACCCAATATCTCTTAAAGTATCCCAAAGAAGTTGTTTATCAAAACGGATAGCTCCTTCTTCATCATCAAACAATAGATCTTCTCGAATTGAGGCTTCACTAACTTTCACAATCCTTCCAGCAACTTTAGCTTGTATATATGAATCATCATTCTCCATGTGAGTTATAGCAGTAGCCCAAAACTGTTGAATCCATGGCTCAATAACATCTGGTTCCACCAAAAGTGCATAACTGATTGGAGATCCAGTGAGAAAATCAATAATGTCATGGAATGCGACATTAGCTTCAGTTTTATCCAAATTAGCCACCATGTTGTGTTTAGAAACTGTATTGCGATTCGCCATTGTTTGGTGTTGACAAAAGTAAGTGATTTGATGAATAGTTAATGTGAAAGAGAGAGAAATATGGAAAATATTGATAAGTATAAAGATGAGAGGGTAAATCGGAGGGTAGTTATTTATAGGTAGGATTTGAAAAATCACAGCCCATAATAACAAAGTTACTGTTATTTGAATTTTACCCCATCTTTTGACCGTTGGAACAGTACGTTGATAAGACAAGCAGTGCTTTCCACGTGCGCAGTACTTTCCAAAGCAGTACTTTCTGAGCAGTACTTTCATATAACCAACAAGCAGTACTTTTCCATTCTCTTTTCTACAATAGCAAAAACTCCAAATAGGCATTGGATTGCCTCCCCTCAAGCAATGCATATGACTGTCTAACTAACTAATCAGTCCTCCCCTTAAATATAGCTTAGTAATTAATCATACCAATACTCACCACTAAGTGATTAAATCTTGAAACATCAAAGCCTTTTGTGAGTAGATCAGCTACATTATCATCTGTGTGAACCTTGACAACATTAATGAGCATATGCTCATAACAATCTCTGATAAAGTGATGCCTAATCTGAATGTGCTTGGTCTTGGAGTGATAAACTGGATTCTTCACAATGCAAATGGTACTCTCATTATCAATGTTGATATGAGTATTCTTGAAGTTGAACCCATAATCCAAAAGTTGATTCTGCATCCACAAGACTTGTCCACAGCAGCTTGCAGCAGCAACATATTCTGCTTCAGTGGATGATGTTGCTGCAATAGTTTGCTTCTTACATTGCCATGAGACTAATATTCTTCCAAGATACTGGCATCCTCCAGTGGTTGATCTTCTATCATAGTTATCACCTGCATAATCACTATCTGAAAAAGCTTCCAAGTGAAAAGGTGAATCCTTTGGATACCACAACCCCAGCTTAGGTTGTTGTTTCAAATAACTAAAAATTATCTTCACTGCATTTATATGGGAGACCTTAGGTGAGACTTGATATCTTGCACATAGACAGACAACAAACATGATATCAGGCCTAGATGCAGTTAAGTACATAAGACAGCCAATCATAGATCTGTACAACTTGACTTCAACAGGTTGACCATCTTCATCCTTGCCCAATGAGTTGATAGACTTGATAGGTGTAGTGACTGGCTTCATAGCATCAAAATTGAACTTCTTAAGAATGTCAAAGACATACTTATCTTGACTTATGAAAATTCCCTCCTTTGACTGTTTAACTTGAAGCCCTAGAAAGAAAGTTAATTCACCCATGGAACTCATTTGAAACTCATGTTGCATCAGCTGCTCAAACTCCTTCACCATGGACTGTTTTGTAGCTCCAAAGATGATATCATCTACATAAACTTGAACCAGCATGATATCCTTCTTATCTCTCTTGATAAACAAAGTCTTGTCTATTGCTCCTCTCTTATAACCATGTTGCAATAAGAAAGTAGAGAGCCTTTCATACCAAGTTCTAGGTGCTTGATGTAGGCCATAAAGAGCCTTAACAACTTTGTAGACTTTGTTTGGATGAGTAGGATCTTCAAAACCAGGAGGCTGTTTGACATAGACCTCCTCTGTAATCGTGCCATAGAGAAAGGCACTCTTGAAATCCATTTGATAAACCTGAAATCCCATATATGATGCAAAAGCAAGGAATATTCGAATGGCTTCAATATTTGCTACAGGAGCAAACACTTCATCATAATCTACTCCTTCTTCTTGTCGATATCCTTGTGCAACTAACCTTGCCTTGTTTTTTATGACATTCCCTCTTTCATCTCTCTTGACTCTGAAAACCCATCTTGTACCAATTAATTTCTTTCCATCTGGTAGATCACATAGTACCCAAACTTCTTGAAGTTTGAATTGAAGTAGTTCTTCTTGCATAGCTTCAACCCAACTCTCTTTAGTTAATGATTGAGCTATATTCTTGGGTTCTTCTTGAGAGATAAAGCAAGTGAATAAGCATGTTTGGTGATCCTTGTGATTCAGTCGGTTTTGTTTATACACAAAGCTAAGTAAAGCATTGTGTCGCATAGAAAATCCTTTAGCTTTTGTTCTAGTTAGCACTCTTGAAGTAGAAGGTCTAATGATTTGACCAGTAGGATGATGCTTATGAATTCTTAATATAGGAGTTTGTGGAACTTCAAGATTATCACGCAAATTTGTGAAATCAGCATCTTCATTGGAATCTGAGAAAATACCTTCATCTTCAAACTCATCATCAGTATCTTCTAAGCCAGGCATGTTAGGATCGTCTAAATCATCCAAAGTGTTGTCGACAGGTGCAACAGTACTTTAATCTAAAGTACTGGAATCAAAAGCACTGTGAGGGTTTTCTGTAGATTGACCCTTTTTCTTTGTTTCTTCATAAGCTCTCCTTTGTTCATCCTCATAAGATTGTGCTATTGTTTCTTGAAAAATCATTCTATTAAGTTCATCTTGTATAGCTTGATCTTCAACAGATAATGAAGATTTTGGTTCATCAGTACTTTTCTCCTTCTCGACAGTTATAGGTTCTTCATCAGGAACAACATCAGGTCTAATGTTGACTCCATGAACAATGTACTGTAAATCTTCTTCTGTGTAAACAACTTGATTTTCTTCTCTAACAGGAACATAATTAATAGATGGAGTCAAAACCTCAAGATCAAACATCCAATCAGGACCTTTACCCTTCTGATTTTCTTGATCTTCTAAAAATTCAACATGAAGACAATCTCGAACCTTCTTGGTGACTCTATTGTACACTCTGAATCCTTTGTTGTTGGTACAATATCCCAATAGATATCCTTCGTCTGACTTGCCATCAAATTTTCCCAAAGCATCAATAGTGTTAAGAATAGTCAGAGGACATCCAAAATGTTTCATAAAATGTATGTTAGGTTTGTTTCCCATAAGTAACTCATAAGGTGTCTTCATCTGAGGTTTAGTGACTGATACTCTATTCAACACATAACAAGCAGCACTTACAGCTTCAGCCAAAAATTGAATAGGTAATAAAGAATCTGCAAGCATTGTTCTGGCTGCTTTAATCAAAGTTCTGTTCTTTCTCTCTGCAACACCATTCTGTTGTGGAGTTCTAGCAATACTAAACTCCCTCTTGATCCCTTTCTTGGCACAAAATTCATCCATAAGCTTGTTCTTGAATTCAGTCCCATTGTCACATCTAATACCTCTTACTTTGAGTCTTAATTGATTTTCAAGGGCTATTATAAGATCATGAATAGCATCAAACTTTTCATCTTTAAAACCCAAGAAAAAGACCCAACTAAATCTACTGCAATCATCTGTCACAACCAGGCAGTACTTCTTCTTGTTTAGACTAGCAACAGAAACAGGTCCAAACAAATCCATGTGCAGCAGCTCTAAAGGTTCTCTAATGGTTCTTTCCTCAATCTTCTTGCATGAAGCTTTGTGTTGTTTACCTTTCTTGCACGCCAAACACGAGTGATCATTCCTGTATGTTTTGGAAGGTAAACCTCTAACTAAATTTCCTTTGACCAACTTGTTGATATTCTTGAAATTTACATGGCCTAATCTTCTATGCCACAGATGTGCTTCTTCAAGTGTTGCATTTGCTACTAAACAAGTCGCTCTTTCAGAAGAGAGAAGACTCTTCATATCTAGACTGTACACATCATTGGTTCTTGGTACTCTCAGTACTACCAAGTTATCATCAACAAGCTTGAATTCAGGGGAAAGAATGAGACATTCTGTGTCAGTGAATAGCACAGGGTGCTTCTTGTCATAGATCTGAGAGACTGACAAAAGGTTGAATTTGAGCTCCTTCACATAACGAACATTTTCAAAATCTATGCTTCCTGCCTTGATAGTTCCTTTGCCAGTTATTCTTCCTCCACTAGCATCATTCCCAAATGCAACTCTTCCTCCACAATAAGATCTAAAATCTGACATAATCTCTTTGTCTCATGTCATGCTTCCAGAGCAACCACTATCCACAATTAGATGATCTTTAAGCTCATCTTCTGTGTTGCCCTGCACAAAGATAAAAGAGTTAGTTAATTTTAGGAACCCAAGCCATTACTGACTTGTATTCCCCTTGTGGAGTTACATACTTAAATTCATTAAGTATGTAATTCCCACTATCTTTAAGCACATGATCAATTATCTTTGGTTGCTCAAAAACTTGTGTTGGTTTTTCAATAAAAATCTCTTTGTCATCCAAGTTCTCTTTATTATTTTCAACAAAAATCTCTGTTTCACTCACACTTGCTGAAAGTAATGTTTGTTCCCCATCAGTACTTTCTTTTTTAACCCAACATGTTTTAACTTTTGGTGTAGAGTTCTTTGATCTAGATACCCTTTTTGAGGTGTAACGCCTTCTAGATTGATAGTAATTAGATCTTCTAGGGCTTCCATTCCAAACAGTGCTATCAGTACTTTGATTAGGTGTAAATCTATCAGTACGTTGAGAAGGTACTGGTGATTTTGAAAAAGATCTTCTCTGGTGAGGGTACCTATGGTCTTGTGAGAAATTGTTGTGGTTAACCCTATGTGAATGATTCCAGACTGGTTTATTCTCCCTTGGTTTTTGGTTGGCAGTTCTGGTCTTTGGGAATTTGCTTAAATAGTCTGAGTGAAAGTCACAGTCCTTAATCAGATGATCAGGACTATAACAAACAAAACACAATTTTTGACCCATACTCCCAAAAAATCTTCTTTTAGGTCTATGATTAAAAGTATCCTATCTTTTTGGCGAATGATGAAAACTGTTTTGACCAAAATTATCCCAAAAAGGTTTAGCAGTATTTTGAAAAGATTTTCTTAAAGGTACTTCTGAAGGTGTAGCAGTACTTTGAGTTGAAGGTACTGCTTGACTCTTAACATTATCAACCTTAGGTTTTTCAACTGTTTCTGTTGGTGTTTCAGAACTAGATTTACCAGTAAGCTTCTTCCTAAACTCTAGGTTGTCTACTCCAAAACAAGAAACATCTATCCTAGTTGGTTGAAAACTACCAGTTGGTGGAGAGATTGCATGATAACCTTTGTCTTTCTTAAATTCTGGAGGTGTTTGACTAATTGATTCCTCATCACTAGATGTGTTATCTACATAATTAATGAGTTCATCATTACCAGTTGTTATATCCTCAGAATCAAGTTGTTCCTCATCACTAGGTGGGTTTTCCTCTGTGCTACTAAAGTCCATACCAAATTCTAGGCTAGTTTTAATGTGTGCTCTTTTATGTTTTTCAACAAAACTAACATGTGAAAGGCCAGATTGTCCCCAAGCAGCAAACTTTTCTAGCAACTCATCCCTTTTTTTAGTCATTTTTTCTAATTCAGCAACCTTACATCCTAACTTTCATTCACTTAGTTTTAATTGGTAATCCTGTTGCTCATATTTTTCTGCCCAAGTCATCTCATTATTTTCATGTGTTATTATTTTGGCTTCCATTAACTCTAAAGTAATTTGATAACCATAAATAAACTGAGTATATGCTAACCTTCTATCACAAAAGCAATATTCGAGGATCTTTTGTTGGGTGCAATTCGTAATAATATGCACAATTAAAAATTAATTCTAACAATATTTATTTATGATAGTTGTGGCGAATTTTGAAGAAACCCAAACATTAAAAAAAAAATTGATATTAGTATTTGAATAACTGGTTTTATAAGAAAAGGTTAAAATACAAACGTTGATATGAAGATTTGATATCAACCTATCAATTTTTGTATTTCAAAAATAATAATAATAATAATAATAATAATAATAATAATAATAATAATAATAATAATAATAATAATAATAATAATAATAATAATAATAATAATAAAAATAATAAAATTTTAAAAAAAGCATTTGAAGACGATGATTGAAATCAATTTTTTTATTATACGAAAGAATCAACCATATAATGCGTTCCCTTTTGTTCACCAATTCTCTCCTTTCTTCACTATTTTAAGAGAATGCAGAGAATGGAAAGAGAATCAAATTTTGATTCACCAATTCCATTCTCAACACAAACAAACACGAGAATGCTTCTCTATTCCGTTTTTCAGCTTTCCATTCCATCGTACCAAACGTCCCCTTAATGAATAAAAAATAAAGCCCAAGTAGACTAAAATTCTAATAAGCTCATTGGAGTATAATAAGGGCTTAATTGTTTCATCGACATCTATATTAATAGGGGGAATTGCATATATGTCCCTGCAAAGTCTTAAAATTGCATATATATATCCAACCAAAAATTATAATTGCATATATAACTTTCCAAAACCTTAAAATTGTCATATATATCCAACCAAAACTCATAATTGCATATATATCCTTCTAAAAGCCTTAAAATTGTCATATATATTCAAATGATTATTTTAATAAAAAGTTGTCTAATAATTACAATTGATATGAAAAATGACGATTTTTTTTTCTTTTTTTTTTTACAATTACAAAATATATTTTTATCGGTTTGAATTTTATTATGTCATTTGATCTATATATATAGGAGTTTACGTTTAGATACGATGGATGGTACAGTTGATATTTTTATTCAAGATTCGTCGATAACGAACACGGTTGAGTCGCCGAACATGGTTGCTCTTTCTTTTCTTAAAAAATGGTTTAAGGATATTTTGTAATTGTTAAAAAAACAATAATAAATAAAAATAATAATAATTTAATAAGTATAAGGGTATAATCGTTATTTTATATATCAAAAAGATATTTTGTAATTGTAAAAAAAAATTATAATCGTCATTGTATATATCTATACTATATTATAATGCATGTAAAAGACAAACCTCATTCCAAGCCTAACTCATAACCAAAAATTAAGATAAGGAGCTTCAATCATGAGATGACATGTGTCACTTCTTAACAAATTCAAAACCTAACTCCTAACCACTAAAATTGAAGGTAAGGAGCTCCAATTATAAAGTGACATGTGTCATTTCTCAACTAAAAATTCATCTTTATTTTCAAATTGAAATATCTTTTTATCTACTTATTTTTTTTATAATCTAATTTCACCATATTTTCTAAAATTTTATGCTCTTTAATTCAACATCCATTTTAATATATTTTTATAAGTTTTTATGTTTTTAGTGGTTTTTTTTTACAACTTTAACTTTTATTTTAATTAATATAATCTTGATTCGTCAAAATCATATACTTTTGGGGGAGTGTTTGACGGGTAAGATATTGCGAAGGTATTTATATATGCTGGAATAATGATGTCACGGGAAAGTTACGAGAAAGCTACGGGTAACCCAAACAAGCACATACAACTAACACATATACATTCGAAGTGTTGTGAAACGAATTCACTAAACGGGTAAGCAAACACATATAACTATACTTATCGCCGCCGCATTGCGCGGGTATCCGACTAGTCAGTTATAATTATTAGACATTTTTTTCTATTAAAATAATTATTTGGATATATGTGACAATTTTAATGTTTTGGAATGATATATATGCAATTATGAGTTTTGGTTGGATATATATGACAATTTTAAGGTTTTGAAATGATATATATGCAATTATGAGTTTTGATTGGATATATATGCAATTATGAAGCTTTGGAGAGATATATATGCAATTCCCCTAATTTAATAAGAACGAACTACGATGTCTCTTGTAAGAAAAGAAACCGGTAATCATTTTTCCTTGCACGAGTTGACCTAAAATCGAAAAAACATAGAACTCTAATTATAAGCAATTTATGGCTTCACAAATTTCAAATAAATTATCCTAACCTAATCCGTGTTTGAAAAATTATGAGCTATCGCAAATAAAAAGTAAAGTGTACATTATTTGTCGATGTTGATACTTCTAATCACATAAGTTGAACCCAGATCACTTGATAGAATTTGAAAGGGTTAATAACCTAATAAAGCATCATACTTGTCTCAAAAATCAGTTCGACGTATCAAACAAAAAAAATACCTCTTTGGGCTATTTGACCCGACTATTTTGTCCTTTATACGCATTATACCACTTACATAACCGGTACCCGGTTATGTTTATCTTCGCTGTTACCACATCATCTTCCACGCTGGAATCCTCGTACATAGACATCATATGAACACACGTTCCCCTTGTTCCTGCGCACGTGGAAGTTGCCGTACGACGAGGTACGAGGTTTACATTAAACAAGGACGATTTCAAGAGTACATATACAACTTTAGTGGATTTCCTTATCCATTAAAAGGATTCAAAGTTACAGTTTTTCCAAGATCCCCAAACACACTTTTTAAACCCTAATCCACACACATTTATCAATTGGTTGTCTCTTTCCCCAAATTGGGTAGACAAAAGGTATATTCGCTGTTCATATTTAATGTTTTATTACCTGATTTGTGCTAGGTTGTAATAAATAAGTATTTCATATTTAGGGCTTATTCGAATTAGGGTTTATTAATTTTTTTTCAAGTTATACTGGTTTCATGGAAGTACCACAAGATGTGGTCTTCAAAATACACTATAATGGTGTATTTATGTTTGACCCTTTAAGGTACGATTATGGTAGGGAGATTATAATGGAGGCCTCATCAAAAGATAGGATTAAGTGTAGCCCTCTGTTAGATATCTTAGTTGCAAAGATTAAGAATAACATATGGGCTCTATACATGTGCATTCCTACATTAGACATAGACACTGGTGGTTTAAAGATAATTGAAAGGGATGCAGATGTTGTGTATTTATATGAGCAAGCTAAACAATTTCAGACAGTCGAGTTGTTTGTCGCTCATTCCCCACAAAACTTAGCACCATACTACCACGGAAACCTAAGACTAGATAGTTCAGACTCAGAAGATACGTCAAAAAGAAAGAAACATAATAAGATGAAAAAAGATGCTGGGAGTATGTCTTGTGAGGAGTTGGTTGCGTGGGGTGAGGAAGAAGCACAGTCACCTTATTTAAGGTCTCCTCCGGTAAAAGACAGACCACTTAGAAAGGATCTTCACAGTAAGGTTACCTTCACTAGAGTTTATAATGCGGACGATGACTTTACGTATGATTATCCTATGCTAACTGAAGAAGAGGTCTATAGGGAGTACAACGTTGTAGTTGATAATGTAGTCGAAAACGTTGGTGTTGAAACAGGTATGTCGTTGGAGAATGAGGGTTGTCATAAGCATATGGAAACTACTATACCTGTCAGTGTTGAGGAGATTGATATGGATTTGGACACTAATAGGTATCGGTGAATACACGTTGTTATAATATTGTTTTGTTTGTATTATATACTGTATTCCTACTAATGATTTATGTTGTTACACTTTTGTAAGGCCTGACGATAATCAAATGGTTGGCGACACTGACATCAATGTGGACGAAGAAATACTTCCGGAGACTGATACAGCCGCGGGTAATGATACAGATGTGTTGTAAATGGATGGTGCGTCAGATGGTGACTTATCAGATGTTGTGCTTGCAAGGCAGAAGAAACTTGATAAGGGTAACTCTGTCATGACACGCCAAAAAAAAATTGCAAAGAAGACTGCCTATACCCGTGCCAGTATACGTGCAACCAAGGGTATTGTCATTACAGAGAACATGAATCCATCTGCTTCATCAGATTCTGAAGGTGACACCGACGTTGATGAATACTATGATACTAACTCAGAAGGTGAAACTGCTAATAACAAGGGTAACTCTACACATTATTCTTCTGCGTATGAGTCTTACGAGTTTGAGGTGGAATCTGATAAGTCGTACGATTACTTGAGCAATGGAGAGGACGAGGTTATTAACCTAAGAAAGATGCGACAAAATTGCAATAATCTTTCATCTGATGAGCAGAACAACCATGATGTGGACGAAGAAAACGAGGATGATGTCGATCAAACAGAACAAGATCATGTGCTTGGAGATGGCCCAACTGGTTTAGGACCGTTGGTTCGTGAACATGAAAAGTATATGGCACACTTGTTGAAGGACATTAAAGGCAAAGGTGCTGGAATAACCGACCCCTTTGCAGCTCTACAGAAGCCTAACAAGGATGACAAGTACCCAATTTACGATTCCGAGACACACTGGAGATTGAAAAAACCAACTGTAATCCATTTGAATATACCTTTTCACTTTTACGTTTATCAAAGATTACCAGTTCAGTATGTTTATGTTGCTTATAAGTAATTATAATTTACGTTTGCAGCTTGGGCAACAATTTCCGGATGCTGATAGTTTCAAGGACTGCCTAACATACTACGCAGTTGCTAATGGTTTCTCACTTTGGTTCGAGAGGAGCACGAAGACAAAGGTTATAGCAAAATATGGACAACGAAAGGAGACTCTAAGGGATCCGTCAGTAGGAAAACAGACTTCGTACAACAAGTACCCTTCTGAGAAGGCTGGGAATTGTGACTGCCCGTGGAGGTGTTACGGCAAGATGCTCAAAACAGATAAGACTTTTCAGGTGATATCTTTGGTAGATAATCACACTTGTGTTCGTAGCTTCCATTACGGTAGGTTGGTTAACTTTAAGTGGATAGGTAGGCAGTTTGGAGATAAGATTAGGATGAATCCTAATATTACAATCACTAACTTACAAGAACTGGTCTTAAGAAAATATAAGTGCCACGTTAGCCGTACCCAATGTCGTAATGCTAGGACATATGCTCTTAATGAGAGGGACGCAACTATCCAGGACCATTATGGTTTACTAAGATCATATGCTAAGGCTTTGGTGGACTCAAATGTAGGTAGTACGGTTAAGGTAGGAGTCACAGTAAATCCTGATGAAAAGACATACTTTGACCGGTTTTATGTGTGTTTTAGTGGGTTGAAAGAAGGGTGGAAAATAGGATGTAGAAGGATTTTGGCGTTAGATGGTTGTTTTTTAAAGAAACCAAACATAGGGGAGATTCTAACTGCGGTGGGTAGGGACGGTAATAACCACATATTCCCCGTTGCTTGGGCTGTCGTAACAGTAGAAAATAAAGACAACTGGAGCTGGTTTTTACAACTGTTGGGTGACGACTTGGACATTCAACTTGGTCAAGGGTTAACACTGATGTCGGACCAACATAAGGTGCGTGTTAGTTTTACTCATCCAGTTTCATCTTTTGTTATTTGCTGCCTTGCATACTTATCAATGTTTAATAATAATTGGAGCATGGGCTAATTGAAGCAGTGAAGGAGATCATGCCACTTGCAGAGCATAGGCAATGTGCCCATCATATTTATGAAGGGTTCCAGAAAAAGTTTCCTGGTGTTGAGTATCGACAACTATTTTGGGCAGCCTCAAAAGCATCGTACCCAGCTTTACACAACAAGGTAATGGATAAGATAAAAAGAGCTAATCCAAGAGCCCATGATTACTTGATGAAAAAAGAGCCGAAGACATGGTCAAGGGCTTTTTTCAAAGAAGGTGTATGCTGTGAGGCTGTCGAGAATGGGTTTAGCGAGTGCTTCAATGCTGTTTTGGTAAGCATAAGACACAAACCGATTATAACTATGTTGGAGTCCATGAGAGTAATTGTTATGGAGAGGATGCATACCATGCGGCTGCTAATGGATAAATGGAATGGTGATATTTGCCCCAACATTCAGAGTATACTTGAACACTCAAAAGATCAACAAAGGTAAATAAATTGTTTAATAATACCTATAAACAAATGCTTAAATTTGGCAAGAAATTGAGACTATACTTGCCGTCAATGACATTTTGTAATTGTCGTAATGTTCACAGGTTCTGGCATGTAGTCTCTTGTGGGGGTAACATCTTTGAAGTGAGGAAAGGGTATGAAGCATTGAAGGTTGATGAGCCAAAACGAACTTGCTCTTGCAGAATGTGGCAGCTATCAGGTTTGCCCTGTTACCACGCTATAGCATGTATATTTAAACTCCGTAGGATGGTAGAGGAGTATGTACCTGATTGTTTTAGGAAGGAAAAATACATATGTACCTATAGTCAGTATATGAAACCAGTTGGTGGGATAGACTTTTGGCCCGATGTTAGTAATCTTTCAAGGATTTTAGGCCCCATTCCTAAGACAATGCCTGGTAGGCCTAAGAGAAAAAGGGTTAGGGCTTCACATGAAAAAAAATCAACAACTAAGATTACGCGAGCAGGAATCGTTATGACCTGTCAGAACTGTGGTGAAATAGGGCATAATAGAAAGGGATGCTTAAATCCACCAAAACCACCTGTTAGTAAGGAAAAAGGAAAGCCTGTGTTGGAATCACTCCTAAACAGTATTTCAAGTATTTATATTTCATATGTAATAGGTAGCTTTATTATGGCCTTTATGTTTGTTTAAGGTCAAGCTTATGTAGAAGGCCCATAAGCTTAGGCCCAAGCCCAATAAGGAATAGGGAAGGAGAGGGAGTGTTGCCCTAGCTCCTTGCCTATATAAACTATGTAATAACCCTCACTTGAGGGTTGGTTGTTCAAGTTCTTTTCTTTCACATATGCCTCACGCCTAACCGTATACTATATTGTGTGTGTGTGTTTGATACTTGTTCAATCGCCTTCATCTCCTTCTCTATAACTTGTGTTTGTAAAACTAGTGACCTAACAGTGGTATCAATCGCCAAATAGTTGGGTGTACACTTTGTTTTTTTTTTGAAGTTTTTGGTTTTGGGTCTTACGCGTAAACATAACGCAATCTTTGATTCTCTTAAAAACTCATTTTTTACACTTTTTAATCCAAGATTCTTGTACTTTTAATGTTTTGAGGTGTTAAAATACTGGTTTTTGGCAAAAAGTTTCAAACTTTACGCGTGGATCTACGTTTCCGCTGCACAACCTGATAATATTCCTATACCTGATACACCTGCTACAACAACTACTGTTGAAGATGCACCTACACCAGTTGACTCCAACACAACAGTTGAACACACCGCTTCCAACAATGATGAACCGGCTGATGATATTCTGAATGAAGTACCCCCCACCTGCAGATTTTGATCCAAATGCGTTCTTCAACCCGTTTGCTAATGAGACTGCTACACCAGATGTCGCGGAATCTTCAACAAACAATTTGAATCCACAGAATCTGCACAATGTATACCAACATCAACCCTCTACACATAGATGGACAAAAGACCATCCTCTGGCTAACATTATTGGCAACCCGAATCAACCAGTCGTTACGAGACAACGTCTTCACACAGATGGTGAACATTGCATTTATGCTCTCACTGTCTGCCAATCTGAGCCTAAAAACATTAAAGACGCAATGACAAAAGACAACTGGATTGAATCCATGCAGGAAGAACTCAACCAATTCAAACGTCTTGAAGTATGGGAACTGGTTGAAAGACCAACAGGGGTCTACGTCATTGGTCTAAAATGGATTTGGAAAAACAAATTGGATGCTGAAGGGAATGTTATCCGAAACAAGTCACGTCTAGTTGCTAAGGGTTATCGTCAGGAAGAAGGAATAGACTTTGAAGAATCTTTTGCTCCGGTTGCTCGTCTTGAGGCTGTTCGGATATTTCTCGCGTTCGCTGCTCATATGAATATGACGGTCTATCAAATGGATGTCAAAACGGCGTTTCTCAATGGACAACTTAAAGAAACGGTCTATGTCAGCCAACCAGATGGATTCGTTGATCCTGAGTTCCTGAACCATGTCTACAAACTGAACAAAGCTCTTTATGGTCTCAAACAAGCCCCTCGGGCATGACGCTGATCACGCAGGATGCTTAGACTCAAGGAAAAGTACTTCGGGAGCTCTATAATTTCTCGGTGATAAACTGGTGTCTTGGCAATCAAAGAAGCAGGATTGTACATCGCTGTCATCAACCGAAGCAGAATATGTAGCCATGTCCGCGTGTTGTGCTCAAGTCATTTGGATGAGAACACAACTCAAAGACTACGGTTACGTATTTGACAGAATCCCGATGTACTGCGACAATCGGAGTGCCATTGCGATCTCGTGCAACTCAGTTCAGCACTCGAAATCAAAGCACATCGATCTTCGCTATCATTTCATCAAGGACCACGTGGAACAGGGTACCGTTGAATTATACTTTGTGGGTACTGAATACCAATTGGCAGATCTGCTCACCAAAGCCTTGCCTCCCGCTAGGTTTAATGAGTTGGTCCATCGAATTGGTATGAGGTGTTTGACTCAAGAGGAATTGGATGACCTCTTAAAACAGTCTTAAAAACCTGTCAAACACCAAAACATCTTCTGTAAATAATTTTTCAAAAACAAAATACAAAAATATAAAATCCGATAAAACAACAAAAATATTCTCCTTATCTATCTTTCTTTCAACATGGCAAGTACATTTCTTCCGTCAACACTTTAATCTTTCAAAATTCAATATTTTTTCGATCAAGTGCTGAGGGGGAGAAAATAATCTCTTAACTGTTTCAAAACATCTGTGTACTTGCATGTTATCATATCTCGGTTGATTTTGTTACAAATGGTGGTACATTTTCTGGTTCAAAGACACTCCTCGGACTTAAATTAATAACCTTTCATTATTTTCTCAACTCGAGGGGGAGTGTCGTCATGTTTCTTTCCTAAAAATCTTTGTTTGGTAACCAAAATGGAAGTTAAAAGGCTTTGTTTGAAAAAGGAAAAGGTGGAGGGACCAAAACTGTCAAGGTTAAACTCAATTTTAATAAAACACCCTCCCACCTACTTTCACTTCTCATTTATTACAAAAACCTAAAAACCATCCTACGCACAAAATTCACTCAAGAAATCCGTGCTTCTGATCTTCATTTTGTAAGTGGATTAATGTTTCTAACATGTTTTTGAACATTGGTTTTGATTTTCAAATGAATTCAACGGTCAAATCTACTGTTATGAGTGATTTTGTGTTCTTCGCTTACGCGTAAGAACACATGATCATGTGTTATGTGTTTATAGTTAAAAGGAATGTGTCAAAATGTTTTAACAACATCTATGATATAGTTTCTAAGCTCAAAACAAACCCAGTTACACGAATTAATGATTTTTGAATATTAAGGTTTATGAGTCGAATTGGGTATTTCTAAATGTGAAGTGTTTTGGTCAAAAAGATTGTTGGGTTATGCTCTTGTGTTATTGAATTGATGATTTCCAAGGTCTCTAACCACCCAGTAACACGAATTGGTTATCAATTTGAAATTAGGGTTTAAGGTTCTTGAGATTGGGTATTTTTTATTCACTGCAAATTAAGTGTTAAAACTTGGTCATTATGCTCTCACAACATCTAAGATATACCAGAAAAACTTTGGTGCATAATCCATGGCTAAAATTCATACGCGTAGATTTAGGGTTTTAAAACTACGTGTAAGATTTTTTACGCGTAACTGTTTATCTGTGCAATTGTGTTTTGATCTGTCATAAAATGAATGTTATGTGTTTAACATTGCTGATATGATGCTTTATTTCAGGCTTGCAACACTTAATATTCAGAATCAAGGTTGTTGTTAATCAGAATCAAGGTTGTTGTTAATCAAAAAGGTACCATTTTGAGGGGTCGTTTAAGTCCTTATTTGATCACTTTTGTATCCGTTATTGCTTAATATCGTTCCTTTTCACTTTTTAGGTCTCTTGAAGGCAAAATGCTGGAATGGCACTTATTTGGACGAAAAGGCGCGAATATATGAAGAAAATGGCCAAAGTCAAAATCGAGACACTCACAGTTGCTGAAACTAGAAGGCGACGGCGTCAGGTGTTAATGGCGACGTCGTCCCAAAATTATTGTGACGATCCAGAACCCAAAACTCGTATTTTCAAGTGACGACGTCTAGTTGTGGAAGAGTAGGCCGTCGCTACTCAGACGGCCTAGATGCAATCCAGACGACGTCAGAAGCTGAAGAGGACGGCGTCACGGACATAAGGTGACGCCGTCGCAAGGTTAACGTGGCCAAGACGAAACCCTAATGACGGCGACACGACGGCGTCACTAAACATAAGGTGACGCCGTCGCAATTGTAATCTTATATGTAGAATCCGAATTTTTCAGTCTTTGTGTGGAGAGTCTTTGGAGTAAAAACCTAAAACCAAACCTAAGGTGTCTTGTACAGTATTTTAGGGTTTTAAACCCTATCTTACATCAAGATAAGTCTTTACTTCATTAATTCAATTATGTCTTTGATTATTTTTGTGTATGCTTGCATGTTCTCCATGTCCGGCTAATTTACTTGTGTGTTTGCTTAGGAAGTATGAAACTTAATTATTGAATATTTATTGGTTGTTTCTTATCTTAGTTGATTAATGATCTAGTAATGCGATAGGTCATTCGTTGTGTACTTAATGCTTGATTCATCTTTGTGAACCTCAGAATATAATTACCTGAGTAGTTGTAGGCTAAACCATCCAAAGAGCGCCTTAGAGTAGGAGTTTATCATCCCTAGTGGGTTTGTAGACGAGACCCTTTGGTAAGTTGTTGAAACAAACAGACCTTGATAGATCTTGAGCTCGTGGATCGTTATGTATGCCTATGTAATCACAAGCACAATAAAAGACAATCTATACTACTTATATTTATCAGCGGAATATAAACACAAGTAATAACTAAGAACTTCTTGATCCTCTATGGATCTTTATATTAACTAAAACTGAGTTTTCCAATCGGTACATAACTCATTCTAATGTGTTCCTTTTATAGATAAGGAACCCTAAACAATATCGCTAAACCGTTTCCCAAGAAACGTATAAACATAAAACTAAATAAGATATACACAATCACTTCCTAATAAAGCTCATGTATATCCACACTAAATAAACTAAACACGGAATAAACACTTCCGCAGAAACAGACTATTAACTATTATACTTCAGTAGATTATGTCTTCAGCAAAATCCACTCTTCTTCAGTAGAAACTCTTCGGTATTAATTTCAGCATAATCCAGACTTCACATAATTCCCAACAATCCTCCCCTAAACTGGAATTTGACTTGGTTAAGTTCCAGTTTCCTGATATATCTTGAACAAACATAGCTCCAGAGGATTGTATACGAACAGCAACAGCAAAGAATCCAAAGAAGAACATCTCTATGATGAAGAAACTCTGAAACACCATATCTTTGCAGCAACAAATGACAATAGATACATCAAAACAGATTAGTTTCATACTATTCTCATCACATCCAGGTGTGGGAACTCCTGTGAGAGGTGAATCATTGAAAATAAATGGATTTGATGTCTCTTTACCAATAGCCACCACTACTGGAGTAGCCATATGTTTAAGTTCGTAAACTATAGTACACTGATAACCATCTGATTTATTGGCAAACCAGCAACCATATAAACGGATTTGAAATGTCTTTACCTGTAGCCGTTTGCTCAGGACTAGTCAATTCTTAGAATTGGTGAATTGATAACCAAATATGGAATGCCACTGCCTTTACCACAAGCCATATACATGTGGGCTAGCCAATTCTTGGATTCCAAAAAGGAATAGACCATGGTGAATTGAAAACCATACAACACTCAGCAAAGAAGCATAGGTGAGTGCAGACCCTATGATTTTGAGCAAACCATTACAGCTATCAACGGAATTGATGCGTCTTTACCAAAGCTGTACCCTTTGGACTAGCTAACTCTTTAATATACACAAGGTATATCTGGTGAGTCAAGAACCAGAAAAAGTATACAACAAACCTGCAAGAAAAGTTAGATAAAACCAAAAACATTTTTTTTTAACTACATATCTGTCCTCGTACTTTGATATCCAATCGCTCTAAGCCCTTCAAGTACCATCGTAGAATCAGAATGATAAACTCCATTCTCATCATCCAAGCGAAGTTGTCTTCTGATCAGTTCCTCTGTCACCACATACTCTTTTCCATCAACACTTGCAACTATCTCAGTATCACTTCTTCTTTCTGCCGACGCCCAGAATTGAGTAACCAAGGATTCATATATAGCATTTGGAGAATGCGTTAATGCATACTGAATCTTTGATCTTTGTAAGAATGAAATCATCGGCCTATACAACTCATCTCCTCGAGCAGTTCCAAGAAAAGCAATCTTATTATGATCATGTTTAAATTGAAGCGCCATGAAAGATTTTGAAGATTAGGGTTACGATTTTGCACAAAAGGAAGTGTTTTTAATGAGAGTAATAATCGAATCACTTAATGTGGAGCGAAAATATGCCGGTAGAGAATAAATAGAAATTTCCCAATTTTGGTCAAAGTTGACCAAAGATGACGTGGATTTCTACTTTTACTCGCATTCACTTATAACTTCGGTAGAAACGGAAACCATTCTGCTGAAGTAGAACAATCAGCAGAAACAGAATACTTCTTCAAGAAGTTTCAGTAAATATCTTTTTACTGTTTCACCCACACACATTAATTCTCGTACCACTTGAACCCGTCTATAAAACAATCCCAATGCACACAGACTTCTTCATCAAAAATCCCCAAATAATATTTCAAACCCTAATTCCACCAATACTCCAAAATTAACCATAATCAACATGAGTACCAAACCTGAGATCATAGATCTCACAACAACATCCTCATCATCATCATCATCATCTAGTGAAGATACAAATCCATGGCTTCATTATTTTCCAAAACCATATCCACTACCAAAGAAATCACCCTTTCTCTCTTCATCAGAAGATGAAAGTATGGTAAATCCAAGTGATTCTGCTGATGATTCTGATGACTCCTATAAGGAGGGAACATCTTACTCCCAACCCCCAGCACCTCGGCCTCAACGAAGGCCACGAGCCAAAAATCCACCACTTCCAAAAGATAGAGAAGTGGTTCTTGGTCTTTCTGCATCAGGTTTTGGTGCATCATCACATATCGTATAAGGGAAGAACTTAAAGAGAGTAGATGGGTTGCATTTTGGTTGAAATACATAGATGAAGCACAAAGGACACATTATTTTTCTCCATCATCAAATGTGGTCATTGTCATCATCAACGTTTGCATCAATCCATCCTCTCCATTTTGATCCTTAGCATCTGTTAGGGTTGGTTATGCTCATCACAAAAGCATAGCCAGCATTTAGTGTGAAAGATGTGAGCGATCATGCATATCCAACAGCCTGTTAGATGTTGGAACGGATGATATGTAATAGATTAGGACTAGTAGATCATGTAGATGCATTTGATGTTGCTAGTACCCTGTAAGCTGTAAGCTGTAAACTGTTTCTTGAATGAATGAATTATCAATTTGTTTCAGTACTTCTTTTGATTGAATCATATAACTTCAGTACTTCAACTTCAGAGGAAACAAATGACACTCTTCAGCACTTTAAACTCAGTAGAAACAAGCTTTAGCACTTCTGACCAAATCTCAACAGAACAGAACAGAACAGACACTCTGCAAAAACAAAACAAACACAGAGAAACACACAAACCAACACAGAAACACACTAAGATTACATTAGCAGGTTAGAGTTAGTTAAAATCAACCAAATATACAAAATTACATAGCAAAATGCAAAGTTATACACAAATCCTCCCCTGAGGCATATGCCTCCCCTGAGGCCTATGCCTCCCCTTAAACTTTGCAGTTAAGGGTTAAGCATGCCAATATGGACCACAAGGTGTTGAAACCTTGGTCCTTCAAAAGCCTTTGTTAACAAATCTGCCACATTATCATCAGTATGAATTTTGACCACATTTATCAAATTTTTATCATATGCATCTCTTATAAAGTGGTGCCTGATTTCAATATGTTTTGTTCGACTGTGAAAAACTGGATTTTTAACAATGCATATGGTACTTTGATTATCAATAAAAATTGTTGTGTTCATGAAATTGTACCCATAATCCAACAACTGATTTTGAATCCAAAGAACCTGTCCACAGCAATTTGCAGCAGCAACATACTCTGCTTCAGTAGATGAGGTAGCCACAATAGTTTGTTTCTTGCATTGCCAAGAAATCAATCTCTTTCCAAGGAATTGGCAACCTCCAGTGGTGGACCTCCTATCCAGATTAGCACCAGCATAGTCACTATCACTATAAGCTTCCAACTTAAAAGGAGACTCTTTTGGTTACCAAAGACCTAGAAAAGGTTGGCCTTTGAGGTACTTAAAAATCTTCTTAACAGCATTGAGATGGGAAGTCAGTGGAGTAACTTGATGTCGTGAACAAACACTCACAGCAAATGTAATATCAGGCCTGGAAGCTGTTAAATACATCAAAGACCCAATCATAGACCTGTATAAATGAACATTCACAGGTGGATCAGCTTCATTGTTGGTCTTTGTCTTTGGAGCTTCATAAGGTGTAGTGGCAGTCCTTACACCCTCCATACCAAACTTCTTCAAGATGTCCCTCACATATTTGTCCTGACTGATAAAGATACCAACAAGTA
>BPTQ01000004.1:268371436-268385891 GCA_019973895.1 Chrysanthemum seticuspe | reverse complement strand
CGAAATCCGAAATTCTTTATACATCCGAATCTTCGATCCCTACTGTGTGCATTTAGATGTAGTCGTCCGGATCGATTAAAACACTTTCTTCCACTGGATGTACGACATGCACCTGGTTAATCTCCACTCGTATACGGGTAACTGGAAAGGTGAGAATTTCTGAAACTACCGAGTGTGGTAGACATACCGTTTTTCAGTTCTCTGTACGGTCTGGGATTATGAAGAAGATTACTGAAACAGAGAACACAATTGTCACTGTTCAGGAGGTTCGTTCCCAGATGTCTCACACTAAGTTTACTGTTCAGACTAGAAGGGTTCAGACTGGAAGGGTTCGGACGGGAAGGGTTCAGAAGTGGGTACGGACATGGGTTCTGATGGTTATTCGTACAGTACCCTTTCCCATCAGTCATAGGGTTAACATATGTAGGCCAAAAACCATTTTTAAAATATTCACTGATTGGTTGAACATATGGTTTTACAACTGGTTTCCTCCAAGAAAAAGGAGTATTATAATTTGTATCTTGTGGAACATAAGGTGGTATATTATTTACATTTGGCCACATTGGTCTAGATTTCCTAGAATCACCACACCTACTTATCCTTTGCTCATGATAATCACAATCCTTAATTAAATGAGATTTACTTCCACACACAAAACATTTCTTCTGATTAGAAGATTTATTTAAACCAAAAGAAGTATTCTTACAAGCAGAAGTATTCAAACCAAAACCATGAAAAGAATTGTTTTTAACAGTACTATTATGCAAAGAATTAAAATGCAAGTCTTCAGAGGCAACTGTCTTGGAAGTGGATTCCTTGGCAGCAACTCTGACATGCTTATTGGTAGTCTTGGGTACAGGCATGGGTGAAGACTTGGGAAGGGCAGGCTTGGGAAGGTCAGACTTGGGAAGATCAGACTTGTCATTTGAATCACACTCTGTAGACCCTTGCTTGGAGGACTTGTCACTGTTAACACAAGAGACAAAGTCATTAGAAGAAGTATTAGGGTCTGGCATGTCTCTTGACTTTTTGCCATACAGATGGTGTGAGCCATCAAAGTCTTTAAGAGTGGAAAGGTCAATGGGCATATGCTCACCTCTAATTGGTCCACGTACAGCATGTAGGTCACCTTCTTTCACAAAATTAGCTAGGCCTGCTGATGTAGATTTACGTGTGTCATCCCTAGCTTCTAAGCCTACATATTTCTTAAAGCCTAAAGCCACTGTAGAATTGGGAGCTTGACTACTATAAATGAGACCAGCTAACTTATTACCATTCATCATCCATTCTTTATGCCTAGCAATTTCCTCCTTAAGTTTCTCCTTAAGCTCTAGATTTTCTGACTCTACATCTGCTCTTAACTTCTCAGACCATTTTAATTCATTTGTAGCACATTCTAGATCTCTTTCTAAAACACTTATTTTCTCATCATAAGCTATTTCATTCTTCTGAAACCAAACCTTTTGTCTTTCTAGTGTTTTTAAAGCCTGTTTATAAGCTTCTACTTCCACATAGCATTCATTATATTTAGGTTCCATAATATCATAAGCTTGTTTGAGTTCATTATAACGCTCACTACAACCAAACAAACAGTTTTGTACCTGAGAGATACCCATCAAGGCAATCTGATCATGCCTATCCTCTGTAGTACAGCTTGCAATCAACCCAACATTATCAGTACCATCATTATCAGCCTCCTCATGTTGCTTCCAGTCCACATTGCTATCAAGAGTGACCAAAGCAGTTGATCCCTTTGAAGTTCCTGCCTCCTTCTGATACTGCTGATAAGAAGAGTATCTTGTCTCATCACTAGCTTTCCTGTCTTTGCATTCTCTAGAGAAGTGACCCATCTGTTGGCATGTGAAGCATTTAACCTTCCTTTTGTCAAACCTTGCTGGATCGCGTCCTTTGAATCCAAACCTTCTGCCAGCTTTGCGCTCAAAGTTCTTGATATCCATGGAAAGCATGGCCACCTGCCACCTCAGCTTCATCTCTTCCATCTCAATAGGGTCCACCTGATCAAAATCCTTATAAGCCAGATCCTGCTGAGGATCATAATCAGCAAAAAAGGATCCAAGTACATCTTCCATAATGTTGCTCGATTTAGAGTGAGAACTTGATGAAGGAGCAGCATAAGACGATGATGGATATGGGCTTGGACCATAGCTAGACTTTGGAGTGGAGGCTCCAACAAATGCAGTATGACTAGCAGAAGAAGATGATCGAAAAGGGCTTCTTACATCATGTTCAAGAGCTTTAAGTTTGTGATACAGCTCATCAAAGGTAATCATGTCCAGACCACCTTTAGCTTTTAAAGCTATGCTTACATGTAGCCAGGATGGTGGTAATGACCTCAGAAACTTAGAGTTACAGTCATCATTATCCGGCTTTGCCTGTAGCTGATTCAACTGACTTAAAATCTTGTGAAACTTATCATAGCCCTTGTGAATTCCTTCCTCTTCAGAGATTTGAAAGTCCTGAAACTGTTGTCTAAGCATGGACTTCTTCAGTCTCCTAGACTCCTCATTCCCACCGAACTTCGCCTTAATTGCTACCCATATATCCTTAGCATCTTGCATGAAATGAAAATCACTCAAGTGATCCTCAGGAATAGCTTGCAGAAGAATAGTTCTGACCTTGGTTTCTCTCTGAACTGCCAGCAACTCTTCAGCAGTTTTGGGAGGAACATTCATCATATTACCAGCAGCATCCGTGGTAGTTCTCTTCAAACTGTTCCCCTTCATAATTATCTGCCATAGATTCCAATCAATGTTGGAGATCCAGTTCTGCATCTTCATAGCCCAAAGATCATATTCCTCCCTTTTAAGGTAAGGAAACTTAGCATTGCTATTAGAGAGACTTAGTTGTTGCAGATGGGTGGAGTTTTGGTTATTGGTGAGTTCAGTATCAACATCTGAACCAGGCATGATGATTTTGTTATGGTTGTATGGGTGTTTAGAAAAAAACTTGTCCTTAGTATCGTAGAGACTCTCACGAGGCTCTGATACCACTTGTTGAAACAAACAGACCTTGATAGATCTTGAGCTCGTGGATCGTTATGTATGCCTATGTAATCACAAGCACAATAAAAGACAATCTCTACTACTTATATTTATCAGCGGAATATAAACACAAGTAATAACTAAGAACTTCTTGATCCTCTATGGATCTTTATATTAACTAAAACTGAGTTTTCCAATCGGTACATAACTCATTCTAATGTGTTCCTTTTATAGATAAGGAACCCTAAACAATATCGCTAAACCGTTTCCCAAGAAACGTATAAACATAAAACTAAATAAGATATACACAATCACTTCCTAATAAAGCTCATGTATATCCACACTAAATAAACTAAACACGGAATAAACACTTCCGCAGAAACAGACTATTAACTATTATACTTCAGTAGATTATGTCTTCAGCAGAATCCACTCTTCTTCAGTAGAAACTCTTCGGTATTAATTTCAGCATAATCCAGACTTCACATAATTCCCAACATAAGTTCAAAGAGTTAGGGAGAAACGCATACCCTATAACTTTAGACACACAACGCAATTAAGAATAAGACGTGACACTCAACCATCAATAGGAGATAATTAAGGAGTAATACAAACTAAGTAAACACATCTTTAAACTATCATACGAGCACACATTAATTAGACATAGACTCCCACAACCTTAGTTTAGATAATTAGATAATAGTAGAGTAATCGGTAGAAATACCAACCCCCCAAATCCAATACCCGAGATTCGTACCTTTCCAATTCATAAAACATAAAAAGATAAAAAATAATCTTCCTCAACCTTAACCTTAGCGTAGTAACTCCTTACTAGCATTCCTATTCCTCTAGAGAACGATATCAATACCCGTGGCTTACCCTAATTACTACACTACAACGATTAGGTTCACTGCCTAGGGTGTTATAAAACTTGCTCGAAGAAAAGGAAGTTTCCTTGACCCCGAACGACGCGTGTAGCGTTATCATCTATGCATAAGGATCACCTTACGCGTAGCTTGTTATGCGTAAGATTTGTCTTACGCGTAGCTTCTACGCATAAGGTTCTACATATGGGACTACGCGTATCCTGTGAAGGATATGCGTAAACAGTGACCTCTACGCATAAGGTCAACTCTTACGAGTAGCCTTACGCGTAAGGTTAATATATGCCTACGCATAAGCTCTACGCATAAGATCTCCTTTTCCTATGCGTAATACTTTTTACGCGTAAGTTAGGATTCTACGCGTAAGTTTACGCCTACGCATATATCATTCCTGTCTACGCATAACTTTACCAATCCTACGCATAAGCCGAGATCATACCTTCGTTATGAAATTGTTACGTGTACAAACTTGTAAATAAACTAATCATATCATCACGAATCCTAAAATGTCACTAATAAACTGAAATCGTTTGATATGTTGTGAACAATAAGTGATAAAATAAACTTTAAACTTAAAGTTAACTAACTCACGAAACATTTCATGACGTCATTGGACTATTGAATATACAAGTGACTTAGGACTCGTAACAATCATTGACACTGTACATTCAATAACTAGACAATAAGTCCTTCTGTTGACTAACATTATGTCTTTCGATATGTTGGTTCTTTTGGCTAATGTTATTTCAGATCACGACATGGCTGAACAAATGAATGTGGATGCATCTGAAGTTCTATCCATTGCTGATATCTATCCTCATGGCTATCCAATGAAGATTGGAAAGAATAATCTCTGTGTTGACTTTGACACCCTCACTTGCTCAGAATCTTCGTGTCTAATTGCTATTGATATTCTGAGGACTCATCCGTATCAGAATATGCTCACTCACTCTGCAACTGTTCCTGAGATCTACATCCAACAGTTCTGGAACACTATGGAAAGGGTCAAAGGACGGACTGCTGTAACAGTGACTCTAAACCAAAAACAAGTCACCATTACACCTGCAGACTTAAGGGCTGCTCTCCTAATTCCTGAAGTCAATCCAACCAAACTATATGCCACACCTGCTGAAGAGCTAACTCTCCAATTCTTAATCGATATCGGTTATGACGAGGCTACAGGAGTAATCACCAAGCCTTCTCATGTAGAGCTTAAGAGTATTCCTCAACCCTGGAGAACTCTCTACATGATCATCACCAAGTCTGTTTCTGGTCGTGACAGTGGCTATGAGCATCCTAAGCTCATGGAACTGCAAATATTTTGGGCATTGGTCAACATGAAACACATCGCTATTGAAGCTCTGATTTGGGATGACATGATGTCATTTCTCAACAAACTTGGCTCAAAGATTCCCTACATCAGATATACTAAATTGTTGATCCAGAGAGCACTTGGACTTCATCCTGATATTCCCAAGAGGCTCAATGACCCCAACAATCACGATATGTTGACGGAACCTATTCTATCTGTCAGAATCAAGGAATCGTCTACAAAGAAACAAGGTGCTGTGTTGCCAGATTTCCTTCTAACTGAAGATGTCAGAAAGCTTGAAACGTACAAAAGGTATCTGGAAGCAGTTAGACAAGGCAAAGTTGGTCATCTCGACGAAAAATCTTCTGGAACACCTGTAAGAAGAACCAGAAGAGGAAGTGCAGGAAGCGCAACAAGTACTGTGAGTCAAAGGAAGGTTCCTAAAAGGAAACCTCCTTCTAAAAGGATTGTTCCCGTAAAGGAAGCCGAACCTATTCCCACACTTGAACCACAAAGACAACTTAGGGACGAGAGCTCTGAAGATACTGATACAGATGAAGAGTTTCATTACTCTGCAACTGCAACCGAAACACCAGCCTCAGTAGCAAAACCTCCAAGTCCTCCAGCTGTCCAAGAAAAAGGGAAGACTCCAGCAATTGTACCTTATGATGAGAGCTCTGAAAAAGAAGAAGAAGAGCAACTGGATAAATCATACAGGACGAAGTTTAAAATCGTCAGACACCTTCAAAAAGTTGAAGAATTTGCTAAAGATCAAATGGGTGGCCCCGGAGGATCAAGTGGTGCTGCCCACTCCTCTCCAAATCCTGATGCGGTTAATCGACCTGATAAGGGATCTGGTGCCACCACTCTTCTGCAACAACAAAAGCTTGTGGAGGATACTATCGACTATGATTTTGAGAAACCAGAAACTGAGAAAGATAAAGATGATGATTATACGAAGTTTCTTCTGGATAGTCCTACACGCTCACAGAAGGAAACTTCTGAACCACCAAAGGACCCAGAATCTCCTCACATCTCATCATCATCGGATTCTTCGTCTCATTCATCACAACCATCATCTAAGAAGTCAACCAAATCATCATCCAAATCCGTGAAGAAACCACCTAAATCTTGGATTTCTCAGACTCATAAAAGAATTGTGAAAGCTGTCCAACAAGTCAGAAAGAAGGACATTCTTTACAGAAAAATGAATTGGTTTGCTGACCAAATTCAGTACTTAAATGATGAGAAAGAAAAGATGCAGAAAGAAAGGAAATTTGTTCAGAAGTTCATGAAGAGTCATCGTAAAGAGGAACTGAACGAAATGATCGAAGGTTACACTAACAAGTACCTTCAGGATATCGTTCCTAAAGTCCAAAAGGAACTGGAGAAGACAGCAAGAGATCATACCCACAAGTTTCTTCTCGACACTGTCCCTGGTGTGACTAGAGAAGTATTTTCTAGACAACTCACCCCTAACATCGTCGCATTGGTTAAACATACAATGGCCAAAGAAGCTGATCTCTATGAATCTGAGTTAATCGCTAAACTAGTGATGCAAATGTCAAAGCGATCTGGAACGTTTACTTCAGATGAAGCTAAATTTTTCGAAGGTCTACTTGCCTTTCAACTCAGCTCATCATGCAAGGAGTCAGCCGATCAAACCAAACGGCCAAGAGATGACGATGATAAGGATAAAGACTCTGCACCAAAACGTCAGAAGCAGTCTGGTGAATCTTCTTCGATGCCACCTCCTCCACAACGGACTTCTTCTCAACAAAAGTCTCCTCCACCTCGGTCTTCAACTGATAAACCTCAGGACGATTTCGAGTTACCACCCCAGACTCAAAAAACAGGTGACTACTTTGAGTATACGGGTGGTGACGATGAAGAGGTCCTTGAGCCCCTACAACAACCCACCTCTCCCAAACAAGGACAGAAACCAGTATCATCACCTAAGCCTTCGAAAAAGAAGAAGAAGGCGCTTCATACTGACGTCGTATCATGGCTAGATGACGATAAAACTGAAGAATTTGAATGGTTTGCTACACTTGTTAACAACACTCCCTACCCTGAAGAAGGTCAAGAATTGGTAGACGGTAATACCTTGGAGCATGCAAAGATTTTGCAAGAAAGGTTCCGTGTGAAGAAGATGACGAAATCTGAGTTGAAACGCATCAAGAATGACGCATTCCTACTTTTGAAAAACAGCTCGGAAAGTGCAATCGAGGTTGAATATCACCTTGAAAACATTGCTCGGGCCATGTCTAACAACATGGATTGGCTCAACCCAGAAGCAAACATCGACTTCACCAAACGGGACAATCCTCCATATTACACCGACTGGTCTCGACCTCTACCTACCATTGGCCAACCTGATCAGCCTAGGATTCCCTTCAGACATTTCTTCAACAAAGACTTAGATTTTCTTCAACACGGTGGCGATGGTTCTAGGAAATACGCTACATCTCTGACACTTCCATTCCCTGCTGCAATATACTCTGATTGTATAGCCATCGAGGAACGTGCTACCCACATGTTCTCCGACAAAGTGGTAGCGTATGACCAAGATGCAATGTATGGGATTCACCATTGGCCGGAACGCCGAAGAATCTACTACAGAAGTTGCTTGGTTCAGAAGTCTCAACATGCAGTGTTCAGTACTAAAAGTATCGTTGCCATCCAACATGTTGGTCTTTCGTCTAAATGGGACTACACTTTTCTCAAGAAGATTGTAGTCAAAAGACAAGACGAAAGGGACTATGCATTCTCTGAAGCTGACTTTGAGAATTTGAACATAAACGATATTGAAGACATGTACCTTGCCAAAGTTCAAGGTCGCATGAGACAATTTCCAACTGAAGTACAACGTGAATTCATCAAGTCACTGCTCATCTTCATCAGACGCATTGTCATCAAAGAACGTGTTAAAGATCTTCAGCTTGCCGTTGAATCTTATCAGAAACGTGTAAACTTCACTCCACCACAGTTTGATCTTCCCGACATCAACCAGCTTACACAACTTACGCTCATCAGCAAACCTTTCAGAGTCGTTTACCGCAGTGAACTTCAACGAAACTGCTTAATGGCGTGTGACGATCTTCACAAATTTGGGGATCACACTTTGAAGCTGGTAAGGGATGAATTGGCTTATCGGTTGAAGGATATACATGAAAAGATTGGGAATCCAAAGCGATGGAACTCTAAGGACAGAAGGGATGTGAGAAGGATCATCAGAATGATTGATGAAAGGTTGTTCAGAAGGGATCAGTTCAGACGATTGGAGAGCTTTGTTGGTGGTCGACCCAGGAGGAACATTACTGGTTTTCAACGCCCTGTTTGCACTCCTGGAAAAATCACTGGACTCCCTGGTACTCCTTGAATTGTTTCTATTCACTATATATTTGGATGCATGATATAATATGTCAATGGCTTGTGCACACATAACAGTGTACAACCCGTAATTGTCAAGAAAGGACCCTGTGGTACGCCTCAGTGCCACAATCCTTATAAAAGGAGCGAAAGCTTCTTATTTTTGAGTAAAACCTATCAAACCTTTCATTTTTCAAGGTTTTGCTCAAAAACACAAGTACGTCCCCATGTGATTTTCAAAAACTCAACCGTTTATATCACTAGTTGAGGGGGAGTATTTGAATTAAAACTTTGTTCACATATTGTTCACAGTGGTCACTCTTCCCGCAACACTCGAAATGGTCATATTTATTCTCAAACGTTTCAAAAATAACATTTTCATATGCCATTTTTTAGGGGGAGAAAATTTGTGTGATAAGAAATATGTTGTGCAAAAATGCAAATGAATCTGTGCACCTCAGACTTAACCAACGAATTGACGGTACTAAACTGTTTGTAACTCGAAAAGACTTGTCCTGGACGGGTAATAATTTCAAGCTAGTTCGCTAGTAATGTAAACGTGTCTCGCAAAGGACTTGTCCAAGTAGAAAGTACCATTCGAGAAACTTTTGATAGACATGAACTCCGACGGGTTTGACAACCTTCCAAGGTTTGTCTACACCTTCAAGGTAGTTATTAGAGCCATTTGTCACCTAAAAGCTGACAATGTAACTCTTTAACTATGCAACGTAACCGTGTCTCGCGGGGGATTGTCTATCTTCAGTGGATCAATTCAAAAAGTGCGCGCTCTTTCCTCACTGTGCATTTAACCATCAAAACTATTAAGCACATGTGGAGGGGGAGTATTTATGCAAAACATCATCTCTCACAGTGGTTCAAACATGTTTTTCATTAACAAACCCTTTGAGAGATATTTTCACATACAGTGGTTTTAATGGCAAACATAGGTTAGTCATGGAGTTATAAGGTGACTAAGGTTAGGAATAACCGTCCTATGATCCGCCAGAGCCGGAGGGATCTACCCAAGGACACTACCATTAGTTAGTGTTAGAAGTCCTTAGGAATGATTATAAAAAGGAGAAAATGAGAATCGGAGAAAGAAGGAGTTGAAGAATCAAAAAGAAATGTAAAGTAAAGGGTGAAAAGAAATAGCCTTCCAGATTATTCAACTTAGGGCAGACACCGGGTTCAATTCATATGCTACTGGCTGTCACTCAGTGACACCGGTATTGAAGATTAAAAGTCGTCATGGACCCAGTGACGCATGCACTAAACCTTCTTAGCTACTCAAGTTTCTCTCAACAGAAGCTTGTTTCATTCTCACAGGGAACCCTACGCAAACTATTGGCTTTCTCTTAGAGATCGCTGGTATTGAAGAAGGAGACCCTCTCCCTAGTCTCCGCTCAGGAAAACCAAAACGCACTACTGAGTCTAGAGCCACGAGATTCATCAAAAGATCTCTTAGGAACACTTGACATTTAATCACTTGATGATCAACAAATAATATCATCAGTGGTTCATATCGAGTCCTTCACAGATCTTAGCAATCTGTCGAGAACATTTATGAGAGGTTCACATCTGTGATCCTCAGTGATTGAATGGAAACTCCTGCCAGGGTCAACATCAAACAGCCCTGACAGCAGGTCACTTCGGTAACTCCCCGTGGATTACGCGAAGTGTGTCTCAAACGGTCTACAGTCGTGAGGTGATGCTTCGGTGTACCTCAGCGACTCATCTGAACTGTAGATGTACTTCGGTACATCGCGTTATCTCACTTGTGGGACTCCAGTTCAGGAACGGCCTTTGTAAGAATTAGAGTTGTGTTTTCACACTATGCTGTTAACACTCTCGAAGTTCAAACTTGTAAGTGCCGGAAACCGCTTATTACTAACCGTTTGAAATGTTTTCTTCTTATGGAAGCTCCGGAGCGGGATGATCGTGTTGATTCTTCTCATGCTCACGCCAACATCATCACTAATGGAAGTTCTATTCAAATGCAACACAACAGTCAGAATGATTCTTCATCAATCAAAGAATCTACAAAGTCAAAGACTTACAAAACTTCATCAGTATTGATATCCAACGTCAAAGAGCGTGTGAGCATGTTGAAGAATGACGTGGAGACACTGGAGCAGCGAAGCAGACCTGAGGCAGACTGATGCAGACAACAACATACTATCACTTTCACCACAAAGAACAATGATCAAAGAACAAAGTTAAAGATGACGTCGAAGCATAACTGTTTAAAGATAACTATCTCTCTACATTGGGGAGATTGTTCGAATCAAAGCAATTCCTCTCACAAGAAAGAAGAATGTCAGAAGACGTCACAGCTACTATTACGTCAACGCCTTCACCGTTTACATTCATATATACTTGAGGGGGAGATTGTTGGAATCACTCCTAAACAGTATTTCAAGTATTTATATTTCATATGTAATAGGTAGCTTTATTATGGCCTTTATGTTTGTTGATAAGGTTTTAAAAGGTACCATTTTGAGGGGTCGTTTAAGTCCTTATTTGATCACTTTTGTATCCGTTATTGCTTAATATCGTTCCTTTTCACTTTTTAGGTCTCTTGAAGGCAAAATGCTGGAATGGCACTTATTTGGACGAAAAGGCGCGAATATATGAAGAAAATGGCCAAAGTCAAAATCGAGACACTCACAGTTGCTGAAACTAGAAGGCGACGGCGTCAGGTTTTAATGGAGACGCCGTCCCAAAATTATTGTGACGATCCAGAACCCAAAACTCGTATTTTCAAGTGACGACGTCTAGTTGTGGAAGAGTAGGCCGTCGCTACTCAGACGGCCTAGATGCAATCCAGACGACGTCAGAAGCTGAAGAGGACGGCGTCACGGACATAAGGTGACGCCGTCGCAAGGTTAACGTAGCCAAGACGAAACCCTAATGACGGCGACACGACGGCGTCACTAAACATAAGGTGACGCCGTCGCAATTGTAATCTTATATATAGAATCCAAATTTTTCAGTCTTTGTGTGGAGAGTCTTTGGAGTAAAAACCTAAAACCGAACCTAAGGTGTCTTGTACAGTATTTTAGGGTTTTAAACCCTATCTTACATCAAGATAAGTCTTTACTTCATTAATTCAATTATGTCTTTGATTATTTGTGTGTATGCTTGCATGTTCTCCATGTCCGGCTAATTTACTTGTGTGTTTGCTTAGGAAGTATGAAACTTAATTATTGAATATTGATTGGTTGTTTCTTATCTTAGTTGATTAATGATCTAGTAATGAGATAGGTCATTCGTTGTGTACTTAATGCTTGATTCATCTTTGTGAACCTTAGAATATAATTACCTGAGTAGTTGTAGGCTAAACCATCCAAAGAGCGCCTTAGAGTAGGAGTTTATCATCCCTAGTGGGTTTGTAGACGAGACCCTTTGGTAAGTTCAAAGAGTTAGGGAGAAACGCATACCCTACAACTTTAGACACACAACGCAATTAAGAATAAGACGTGACACTCAACCATCAATAGGAGATAATTAAGGAGTAATACAAACTAAGTAAACACATTTTTAAACTATCATACGAGCACACATTAATTAGACATAGACTCCCACAACCTTAGTTTAGATAATTAGATAATAGTAGAGTAATCGGTAGAAATACCAACCCCCTAAATCCAATACCCGAGATTCGTACCTTTCCAATTCATAAAACATAAAAAGATAAAAAATAATCTTCCTCAACCTTAACCTTAGCGTAGTAACTCCTTACTAGCATTCCTATTCCCCTAGAGAACGATATCAATACCCGTGGCTTACCCTAATTACTACACTAGAACGATTAGGTTCACTGCCTAGGGTGTTATAAAACTTGCTCGAAGAAAAGGAAGTTTCCTTGACCCCGAACGACGCGTGTAGCGTTATCAAGTTTTTGGCGCCGCTGCCGGGGAATAGAATAGCTAGTTAGTAGTCCACCTCGTTTAGGTTTCTTTGCTTGATTCCTATCAAGTAAACTTTTTTCTCATTTTTTAGCTTTCTCTTAGTCTATCCCCCTTCTTCGTAACATTTGTTCGTAACCTCATCACTTTTCATCATGGAAGGTGATAACCAACCACCACTCGTTAACCAACAACCAAACAACGCTTCACCACCAAACAAATACCCACTGCTTGACCCAGCCTCTGCTAACCAACTTCGAGCCCGTATCATGAGTGAGATTGGAGAGCTTAGGAAATTAAATATGATAATTGAGAATACACATGAGGAAGCCCTTAAGGAATCTGATCAACCTCTAGATAGTGATTCGACTACAAGTGATTCGGATGATGATCTAGAAGAAGGAGATTATAAGATGTTAGAAATTATGGAGGGTAGTAAGGAGAAGGGAGAACTTAGGGAGTACTTTGATTCATACCCTAAAAGGAAAGAAACCGCTTATCACCATAATGTGGTTAATTTTCCAAGACCACCTTTCGAGCCTCATATAAGGAGGGGAAACCCTAAAAACATCAAAATACCGTGTATGATTGACTATAAGGCACCCATGAATATAATGTCTAGGCTCTATTACAATTGGATCATGAGCAAAAAGCTAGAGCCTATGAGGGACCCCTTTCGCCCTAGGAAAGCAAGTAACTATGTGGGGAGGGTTAAGGGATTGCATGTGTTCATAGGTAATTTCACATATAGGTGTGATTTCTTGATTCTGGAAAATGTCAAAGGAATCATTGATGGGTTTTTAGGAGACGTGATACTTGGGAAACCATTTATAGAAGAGTCTAAGATGGTTTATGATAAAGAGAAAGGAATAATCGAGTTCTCAAATGAAACCGAGAATGTTAAATATATAATGCCCCACAAAAATGAGAATTTTGAGGGCATGGATAATTTAGATGTAGATAACATTCCGGCATTCGAAGTAGACTGGAAGAACAAAGTTTACTACACTGCTTGTCTTAAACTAGGGCCTGAATATATTCGTGATGAAAGAAGAGTTAAGGAGATCGAATGGGCCTCTAAGATTAGGGCAACGTAGGAGTACGATTATGAGTCTAGCTACAAGACTCTTAAATAAAGAAAAGCGCTTCGTGGGAGGCAACCCATGCTTTAATTGTTTGCTTGTTAGTGTCATGTATCTTTTATTAATTGTTTATCCTCATGTTTAAATTTGTAAAAATGCTTTATTTTGTTTTTAACCTCGTCTTAATTGCATGTAAAGGTATTTTACATAAGGGATAAGTGTAGGGAGGATTACACACGTTTTCAAAAGAAACGTAAACATGAGAATAACAATTAACTAAAAGATATATATGTTTGTTTGTTCGAGTCAAATGCTTGTATCGAGTCATAATGGATGTTTTTGCAGAAATTTTTCCAGATTCTAAAGATGTAAATTTTCCAGAATTTTTTTTCAGAAAATCGCAGACCAGTTTTTGTCAGGATAACCAGACGGCGTCAGGATTGCAACCTGACGGCGTCAAGAAGGAGTAAAAACATCAGATTACTTTTTCTCGTTTTCTGAGCTACTTATAAATTTTTGGAATTTTCCAGGTCTTAATTTTCTTAGAAATTCTGTAAACATCCATTCCACAAGCATTATATCCTAGTTTAAATCGAGTCTTATATATATTATTACCGCCGATTTTACGCGAAGGTTTCGTTTGTTTTCTTCAAGTGAGCAGGTTTAGTTTGTCAAGAAGAAGTTACATAAGATTGGAGGAGCTTTTCACGCAATAATTCTTCTTGGAAAAGAGTTTAACCACCACTTTACACGGATCCTACCGAGCTAATCAGGGGAGTATTAGTTTCTTTCGTTTTTAATTACCTTCTTTTATCATAACTTTGATACTTTCGGGGAACATTGGGGACAATGTTCAGTTTAAGTGTAGGGAGGGAAAATAAAACGGGAACTTTGA
>BPTQ01000004.1:268328682-268368713 GCA_019973895.1 Chrysanthemum seticuspe | reverse complement strand
CTATTGCGATGTGCGCAGCAAGCCCCAGTTCCTTTGAAGGAAAAGAAGCTCGTTCAAAATATTGTGGGATCCGTCACTTGGATTAGCAACATCACATCATTAATCCCATTCGGTGCCCATAACTATAGCAAGAGATCCCCTTATCCTTACGATCATTCCTCAATGATGCGATTCCAATTCCAACTCCTTCTAATAAAAAATAGAAAAATACAAAATACTTAACCTTTCCATGCTTAGAGCCCATAACCTAAACCCCCCAACCATAAAGATGGCTAATGAGATGATAATAGATTAATAGATTTGATTCCAACACCCTCAGATACAGATTAATTACACACGAGCATACTATCAAATTTTTACACAAATGAATCAAACATAATGAGGAATTAATAGAGGATAACTACCAACTCACAGTGCAGAATAAGAATTAACGCAACACAAAAATAATCTTCCTCAACCTTAACCTTAGCGTAGTAACTCCTTACTAGCATTCCTATTCCCCTAGAGAACGATATCAATACCCGTGGCTTACCCTAATTACTACACTACAACGATTAGGTTCACTGCCTAGGGTGTTATAAAACTTGCTCGAAGAAAAGGAAGTTTCCTTGACCCCGAACGACGCGTGTAGCGTTATCATTTGTTTAAGGTCAAGCTTATGTAGAAGGCCCATAAGCTTAGGCCCAAGCCCAATAAGGAATAGGGAAGGAGAGGGAGTGTTGCCCTAGCTCCTTGCCTATATAAACTATGTAATAACCCTCACTTGAGGGTTGGTTGTTCAAGTTCTTTTCTTTCACATATGCCTCACGCCTAACCGTATACTATATTGTGTGTGTGTGTGTTTGATACTTGTTCAATCGCCTTCATCTCCTTCTCTATAACTTGTGTTTGTAAAACTAGTGACCTAACAGCCTGGTAGGCCATTTAAGGAAAAAAATGTTGAACCAGAGTTAGTAGATGACCATGACATTCCAAGGTTTGTTAACAATGACTTGAATGAGTATGAAATGGGAGGTTCAAACATTATAGGGGTGTTAGGAGATGGTCGACATTTTTATTTAGGAAAAGAAACAAAGAAAATAGGAGGAAGTTCAAATAGGGGTCACTTGAAGATGAGAGGAGGGAAAACCCGGAGTGGAAGACTTATTCCAGCACAGAGAGTTGCAAGAATGGGAACCTGGTTGGCTGTCGATCCTGCAAGTTCTGATACGATTGAGGAAGAACAAAATATGAACTCGGGTATGCCTGGCAGAACTGAAGCAACTAGTAATCAAGCTACCATACCAGGTACATTTGATGTAATTGACAAACATTTTACATTGTTTATAGTAATTTGCTTCTGCGTGACTGAAGTACAGTTAATCTGTATATGTTCATAGGTACACAAGAATCGCAAGTTGGAGGAGCTACTATAATTCCAAGACCTGTTTTGACAAGAGCTAGGAGATTAGCTCAATCAGAGATTGTTGAAACAAGAAGAATGACAGGAGGATGTAGGGGTCGAAGAGGATCAACGATTGCTAAAGGTGCTTGCTCGGAGGGTGGACGAACGAATAAGGTTGTTGAAAGACAAACAAGATCTGCTGACGCAAACCAAATGGAACAACCACCAAAAAAAGGCAAAGCTGCAATGCTACCACCAAGGTTGCCAAGTCAAAGAATCTTGGGTAAAAAACTAGCTACACCAGCTACAGGACCAGGTTCAAGTGTGGACAATGAAATTGTCCTAGAGTAGAAGCTTCAAACTGCTACAAACAATCAATGTGTATGTATAATTAGCTAGCCCTATTTTGTTCACTGAAGGGCCTACTTTTATTAGCAACTGAAACTTATATAGTGCTGCACTTATTGCCAATATAAACTTGTGTAAGATAGTTCATGTAGTGCTGCTGTTGATGCCACTACATAGCCCTATTTTGTGTCTTGAAGGGCATTGTAAAGAACTTTGCATGCAAGTGTTCTGGTTGTAACAATGTATGCTGCTGTTGCAGATACATTATCTTATGTTATGAAAGAACACCATTTATGCACATCCTTGTTTGTTCACATGAAAAAGGCCATTCGGTTTGTAAATGTTGTAAATAAACCATTTGGTGCAGTAAGTGGACACCAACGACATATCAGTTACAAAGATACAAGCATGATGCCCACAAACAGATAAGTAATAGCATATGCCGAAAGTCTGTAATTATCAAAGAAGCAACCATCAAGTCAAAATACATTTAACATTGAACAGACAATAACTAATAGCATATGGCGAATGTCAGTCATACAAAACCACTTAACGTTTGTTCACCATGACCATGACAATATTACAATAAGGCGATATTTGTCAAGAACGTGCAACAACACAACCTGGAAGCTAATTCCTAACGGACACAAGAACAATAACAACAACGAAGATGAAAAGAAGAACCATGAAACAAACACATCCAACCAAATACATGTCGTAAACTTTGGCCTTCAACTTGAGTTCCTTCAATTCTTGGTAAATAGCTTCCATTGGAAAGTCATGTTGACGGTCGTTTGAAACCACCTTTTCGGAATCATCTTGCGGTGTTAAAGCGTCAATGTTGGACTGAAGCTTCTTGTTGTCCATATGAAGATTGAACATGAGGTCTTTGTAGTACTCCGATGGCAACTCATCATCAAGGAATCCATATACCTCACATTTCTTGTCTTTATTCTTTAGAAAAACATAAACACTTGTAAATATACAGTCAATATACAATACTCATCAAAACAAAATGGATTTGTGTATTACAACTTACACGGGTGGGACAAGCTTTGAATCTTCTTCCGGGATTCTCAGGAGTCCATGAAACCTGCTCATAGATTGGGAACTTACAAATACAATGCGTCATACGACCAATTTCATCCTTGGAATATCTCCTTCGATTATAACGGGAGGACGAGGACGAGGCCGCCATTTACGTAAAATAAAAGGGATTACAAGTATGAGTTACTAATTTAAGCTCAATTGTCGTGCGCCATTTTTAGGGTTCTTAAGGTTTTGCTTTGGGGAAGAAGATTTGGGTTTGGGAAGAACTTTTGGGTTTGGGGAAGAAATACATATGTGGTGTTTATGTATTACGTGGAAAGAGAAACAAAAAAAAAAAAAAAAAAATGATGTGGAAACCAGTTGTGGCAAATAAACCGGTGATGTGGCAGAACCCGGCAAACAAAGGTAATTAATGCCTATAAAGGACAAAATAGTCGGGGTCAAATAGCCCAAAAAGGTATTTTTTTTGTTTGATACGTCGAACTGATTTTTGAGACAAGTATGATGCTTTATTAGGACATGATACACTTCATAATTGTCGAAACTAAGAATTGAAGAAGCCAAAAAGTGAGATACAAAACAAAAACAAAAAATCCAAGGTCGTACAAGTTTGAGGGTCGCTTTTTGTCAGGATTAGTGTCGTCGTTCCAAGGGTCGTAGTACTTTGAAGGTAGTATTTGGTCGGAGTGTTAGTTTAGTGTCGTTGTAAGTCTGAGCATCTTGCTAGTTGTTAGCATTTATTATGCCCTAAAATAAACCAGGCAGAAATACAAGCAAAAGCAAAACGCCTCCATCTGTGAGCAAATTGGCAAATTGCCAGCTAATACCAGATTGAATTTGACAAAGTATACATGAATGTATTCTAAAGAGTTCTTTAAGCATGAAAGAAACTGATTCTGCAGATATAGTTTGATTTGTTCAGATATAATTTAATTTGTGATCTAATATTTATATTCTAAGCACCTTAAAAATCATCATAAATAAACGCAAAACGCAAATCTTACTGCATTTTTAATGACCAGGATTCAATCTTTATGCATAATTTGCATAACCACTCAAAACCACCCAGACAAAACACCAGTTACCCGCTCAGTCACGACAAGAAAACCTGTACACTTTCAGTTCGCGTAGCCTGACAAATAGGACATTTTTCTGTCAACACTTCACACTCTTTACATAGACACAAGTGCCTGCAAGGCAGTAACAAAACACAAACTTCTTTACCATTGCATGCTTTGCAGAGTAACGGCTTCACAGAAAAGGTTTGAAATGGGTTCTCCAAAGCATTGACATCTGTATAAGAAGCGGCGTCATCTACCTCACTATCACCATAGCCTTCTTGTGCAGGCTTCTGTGCGATGACTTCTTGAAGATTGCTTTTGAGGGCGTTTACTACCGACTCGTTGTATTTCGCTCTATAATGCCAAGATTGAGCTTCCATCGCAACTTGTTTTATTTTCAACCCTAGTTCCATGTTTCTTCGGTTCATATTGTCGATTTCCATATCTTTCTCATTCAATTTCTTTGTTACTTCTTTTTCCAATGTGTTTAGTAAGGACGCGGTATGCTTCTGGTTCAAGTCTCTAATACCCTTGATGATATTTTCTTCCTGAAAACAATGAAATCTTAACACAATTAGTAACAGTGAAAAGGCTATGACTTTCAACCAAGCTCATGAACTAGTGGTGGCAAGATCGGTAATGGGTCAAAACGAGTTAAGGTCAAAGTGATCTAATTTTGCATAGGTTACTGTTTAAATAATTCCATTAATAATCTAATAATCTTTGAAAACAATGTAGGTACTTAAAATAGACTCGAGCTGATTTTCAACCCGCTTTAATTGACTTTTTTAACCCATTTAACACGTTCCCCTCCTAGCTAAGAAACAATTTAACTGAAACAACAAAAGTGGTCTAATTTTGTACGGTTCATTGTTTAAATGTTATTCCTTTAATAACAATACTCTTTGATAACAATGTAGGTATTAAAAAGAGACTTCAGCTGCTTTTCAACCCGTTTTTTGACCCATTTAACAAGTTCCCCTTTACGAAAGTTTTACCTGAACTTTAACATAGTGATCAATGACTTGCTTTTGACGACCCAATTCAAGTTTAATGCTATTAGCAAGAGAATAATTAACGGGCTGGAGAGCTTTCATGTTTTCACTAATGGAAGTGACAGATGAGTTGCCTTGATCTTCTTCATAAGATAGCTTCAGGCCAGTCGATACAGGATTTGGTTTCATTGTGTCGTGACAGAAGTTGTTGTTTAACGATATAAAACTCTTTTGTTGTGTGGACATTGGTCCTTGCTCGCGTGCCCTCTTGATAGGGCGACTTGAAGCCATGGTTTGCTCGTTTCCCACGAAGTTTATGTTATCAAGTGTATAACCAATCGGACCTGTGCCATATATAGTTAAGGACAGAACTTGCAAAGATGAAGTGTATATTCTTAGGGGTATTCAACAAAGCCTTTTGATAATGATAATAATGTGATAGTATTAAATAATCCGAAACAGATCATCATTTGTTACAAAATGGGTTGTAGGGGGTGTTTGACATTGCATTATATAAATGACAATGTGATATAAGATAATCACAATTAGATCATCAGTTGTTAATTAACATTATAATGCAATGCATCACACATTTTACAAATAAGTTCACATAATTGTCCCACAACCACTTGGCCAAAAGTTATGGTCGAGGGTGCAAACTTTGATAACTTTTAGAAACTACGCTACAAATCAGTTCGTTAGGGGACAAATTATAAAAAAATCAGATATTTTTTAAAATTTACACTACAATTTTCTCCGCTAGGCGGCAAGTGCCCACCCTGCGCCCCCTCCTGTCTCATGGGTATGGCTGTCTTACAAGTCCTTTGGTATGCAGGGTATTTTGTTAAAGGGTTCTTTGAAATTTGTGATGATATGATCGTTTAAAGATTTCATGTAAAACAGGGTGAATTAACCCTTTTACCCACACACACACACACACACACACACACACACACACAAAAAAAAAAAAAAAAAATCATGTAAAATGACTAGTAAATAACCAAAACCAGTTTGAACATACCAAAACACTAAAGAGTTGGTAATTATTAAACATACCCAAAAATCTTTGGATAACCAAAGAAAAGTCCTAAACAGGGATCCTCTTAAAACAAATAATGATAATTAAAAAACTTACATTTTCCAAAGAGTTGAAGATGAGGCAAGGAACTCATATCATAGTGTTGTTCCTCATGATGGTATCCAGAATGACCACCAAACATGTTACTACTATATATATTTCCAAAAACAATATTAGTAAAATCCAATACAAGAAAACTAAAAAAACCAAAGGTTAGATGATCATAGGAAAAAATACCTTAAAAGTTAGAATATGAAGGATGGGTCAAAAAGTAGTGGGTGAGAAATGGGTTGATAGTTGTGGTTGAGTTGTTGTTATTGTGGTTGATGTAAATAAAAAGAGAGAGCTTGATGAGGAATTTTTCTTCTCCTTCATTGCAGGCAGCAGAGACAAGGCTTTGTTTACGTATTCCCACTACTTTGTTGTTAATAATTATTCTTGGTTGCCGTTACCGACGTGCCCATTATAAATTTATTTGACTGTTTGTATTTCCCTGCCATCACTCTTTTCCTTGGCTTTTTTCGGTTCGCCTGTTCTCTTTATTATTTATTCATCACACGTCCCCAACAAACTTTTCTTTGATTCTTTCGTATTCATATCTTGTATTTCTCTCCCTCTTATTTTTTTGGATAGAGATGTAAATGTTATTTATATTGGTTTGTTTTTGGTTTAGTGGTGCTCTTTATTTATTTTCTATTCAATTTTAATTTGGTCAAATTAATTTGGATTTACATAAAAGTAGAAGGTAAACAAACAACAAGCTGCACAGTTGGCTCTTTTTAAATTGCAATTTTTTTTAAACTACATCTGTAGATTTAGCTGTCATATCATTATTATGCATAACTCGTTGTACTCTATTGATGAGTTCCACAGCATCAGGTGCGAGGAAACTAAAAGTATCATACGCAAAAGGAATAAAAACATGTTTATTTTCAATGCACGCTTTCTCGTGTTTTGTTACTTTATACGAGATGGCTTTTAAAGCAGTCTGTCCTACTTAAAACCCCAGCTACTCAAACCAACGAGAGGAGAAACCCCGGTTAGGTCCACACACGCATGTTTCCCTCCAACTCATCCAAACACCAAAACGTCTGTCGGTCTGAGTGTGATCTTCCATCCAACGGGTCAGTCAAAAAGTTTACAGGTGCTTCTTTCTTGACGGAGATTCCAACATGCCTACAAACGTCAAAAAGGACATCCCTAATCATATCGTGTCTGTACTTGAAACCCGAAAACTCTTTGCAATGAACCGCATGTTCGCCAAAGGAATATAAACACGCCTTGCGATAAACCGGACATATCTCATCAACCGAAAAAAAAGAATCATAAGGCGATACTTAATGATAGTATGATATTTCACCGGTGACATATGTTGACCTAGCCCGTTTATGAGGATAGCTAGTAGAAAATCCTGGGCATGTGGAGCCCATGATTTATTTGAAAAAAATTATGATTAATTGCCTTTTAGTGCAAACAACTGTTATTAAGATGGCACGGTGTAAGTGTCATTGGTACTTTTAGAAGGAATGGCTAGCCATACTGCACCATTTTCTCATGTCATTCATTACTTAGTCATCATACTGGATGATGCCATTTTTATTTTAAAATTTTTTTAGTGAGTAAATTTCTTTTAAGAGGTGTCTTTTAGGATCTACATGCACCAATACATATTGTTGGTTTTTTTTTTTTTTTTTTTTTTTTTTTAGAGAAATGTATTTTAGTTTTTGGTGTGTTATTGGAAGGGTGATAAAGTGGCAGACGAATAAGAATTCATCATCACACCACCTAGCTCTTTAATAAGTAAGTACAAAATAAAAATAATAAGTTTTTGTGTTCATGAATTCTAAAAAAAAGAAAAAGGTTAATATATTTACAATTATACTAATGTTTGAAATGTTTTAAGTTCAAAAAGTAAGAATAATTATAACTTTGCTTTCATTTCATTTCTTCTCATTTTTGAAAGAAAGTTTTAATCCAAATTTTCTTTCCATTTCCCTCCTTATCATTTTTTTTCTTTTATAACAAAAATGAAATAACACAAATTTATTTAAGTTTCTTTTGCTTTCCCTCTTTTTTCTCCAAAACTGAACTCGTGAACACAGTAAATAATATATTTGGTTAAAAAGTAACAATAATCTTAGACATGCAAAGAATATATTTGGTGAAACTAGTCGGAGTTTTTAAGAGTTAAACCATGTAAGAGCAGAAATTCGTGCTAGAATTTTTTATTTTTTATTTTTTTTTTTCATTTATGTTTGACAAAGTAGTAACTTAAAGTGAAATGACGAAAAAAAAATAGACAATGATAGTAATATTATTCATGGACGTTATTGTAATTAAGCATCTCAAAAGCTTACACACACTTTAAGACCTATTGTAAGTAGATTCTAAACGAATCTTATATTAGAAGCTAACTTGTTTTAAAAACTCAAACTCTCGCAATCTCTGATAAAACTTTTGTCAATCGTACCTCGTAAGCTACAAAAATTTTGGTAACAACTATGATCTTATAAGTGAGATGTCAAAACAACAATATAAAATTTAAGATGATATTTGCTTATAACGGAGAAAAAAAATATTTATAGAAAAAAACCAGCAATATGTACATACGAAACGTGAATTTTAATTTTTCGAGCAATAACAATTACATCTTTAGCAACTAACAATGTAACCATGTATCATAGTATTTTATCAACGACTCGTGTAATTTTGTAAATGTATTAAAACTTCATTCAAATCAACCTCTCATGCCATGCCACATTTTGTTCCACAAACAATAAAAATTTGGCAAAATCATCATCTCCCGTCTACTTACTCTATTAGTTTCACTCTCGTCTTTTACATCTCTCTCCCGTCTATTTACTATATGAAAAGCCCAAAAAAATGTATTTAAAATAATGAATACGTCGTATAGGATCTGCAGTACATAAAACTGCAAAAACTGAATTATGAATTAAACTCGTTTCTGGTTAACATGTAAACTCTGAATTATATCTCATAATTAAAATAAATAACAACTATACATGAGTTTCATAAACGGAAGCGTATGTTTCTACGTAAAACGGGCTTATTCGAAAAGCTATTTAAAACTGATAGTTATAAACGTACATATCTTTTACTATACAAACTTGTTACAAAGACTCTTAATTTGTGGGCATTCCAAACTGATAACAAATGATATGAATGAGAGGCTTGTTGCCTAACCCACGAGCTACACTATTTTGACCCCTTACGCCCCATTTAACACATAACTTGGTCTCATCTAACAAACATGCAAAACATGAGACTGAGAACGGTAAGACCTTGCGACTTAGTGAGTAAACGGAACTAATATGAAATAATACTTACAATTCTAAACATTAACATATTAATATATGGTATACTATATGTAGTACAACTTTTACCCGTTTTGCTACATGTACATTACATATATCTCTGATTCTGAATTTCATAATCCCAACATAATGTCTTAGCAAGTGCTTCTAAATAGACAATGCGCATTCGTCCTGCTATAAATAAGAACTTCCTTAACCAACAAGAACTTCCCTAAACATTAACATATTAATATATGGTATACTATATGTAGTACGACTATTACCCCGTCTTGCTACTTGTACATTACATATATCTCTGATTCTGAATTTCATAATCCCAACATAATGTCTTAGCACGTGCTTCTAAATAGACAATGCGCATTCGTCCTGCTATAAATAAGAACTTCCCTAACCAACAAGTACTTTTCTTGGGGTTCTAACTTGTTATCGTGCTTATCTATACTCGGGTCATCCACAAAGGATACTTGATCATATATACTTGACATGATAGTTCTAAACATAAATCTTCGCATTGGATGTAAACACTATAATAAGCACGGGTCACCCACAAAGGATGTTTCTACATGAGTTATATGTCGTGCACTTCTTAGGCACGCTACATGATTAGTGGTGCATTTCTTAGACACCCTAAACTCGACAAACGATGCTTTTTGTGAGCACCCTAAATATGATTTGTTTCGGTTATATCTAAAGCTTATGTAGGTTCTAACATCGTGCTAAAAGTAATAACATGAAGCTAATAATACGTTACTCACCTGGGCCGTATAATGCAAGATGAGTAATTCTGAAAATGTCTCGAGCACCTAAATCATGATACTAAATCATGATAAATGCACACATAGACTATTAACACATATCTAACACATAAATATAATCATGTATACACTGGAAACATAAACTATAAAACTACTCGAACATGTATAAACACATAACAATACTTAGAAATAAAAACACATAGCAAAATCATGCTATCAATTCTGCAACAACCTGTACTTTCCCACTTTTTACTAACTTAAATTCTGAATCAGCTCATGAAGCTAATTTTCCATAAAATTAGACTCTTTTGGCTTTCTGAAAAGGTATGGTAAACTCACCCGAAGCTACGGTTGATCCAGTATGAAATTTTAAAGTTTTGGTTGATTCACTTTTTCAAAATCTAACCTTACTGCACTAATTTGCATTTTACACCAATTTAACTATTGAACTAGCCAAAACAAAAGCTTACAAATGAAGTAGACCTAGAGGGCTACAATTTTTTTTAACCTCATGTCAATCCGATAAATGGTTAGTTCTCTATGATCCTTCAAAGTTGACTCAATTTCTGAAAACCTTGTTGTCCCAAAAGTGTATTTGTACAAAACGACCCAAAACTCAAACTAAGCTATACAAAACACTTCTATGACTTATCCCAACTTATTAGACATCTTGAATATCATTTTTCAACTGATCCATAAGCAATTTCATCAAGTTAATCACTAGTTTGGCCTTGTGCCAAACACACTTTTAAAGTCTTACACTAAACAACAACAACATCAAGAACATCTTTGACATGAATTAAATCACATCTTAAAGCATAATCTTCATTAATTCTGAAACATAATCATTTTCTAGTACACAAAAACATGCTAACATGGTCTATGATCATAAAATATGTATCTAACATGGTAAACATGACTAAATTCTTCAATAAAATACTTATTAATCAAAACTCCTAATTTCTTCCATAATCATAAAATCATAACTTGAAATTAACTTATACTTTGAATGAGGAACATGTTTATATCATATTGTATCTAACATAGCTACTAAAAAATCTATCATAAATCATCAAAATGACGATTTATTCGACGTTTAGCTAAGTAAATGTTTTTCTCTCCATTTTTCTAGGTTACACATGTTAACTATAAGATAATTATGGACTTTTTGAGTTATAAGACTCAATGACAATTTTGTAATTTCTAGTCTTAAACTTTACATTACATCGTTAGTCTCTGCCGCTAAATATTTTGTACCGTTAGTCATTTTTTAGTTAACTATTTGCACTGAAGTTCCTTATTATAATAAAACTAACGGAAAAACTTTTATAATATTTTAAAAGCAATATAATATATTTTTATTTAAAACCATAAAAAATAGGATGTTACACTCTATCAGTTTCACCTTCATCTTTTACATCACTCTCATTAACATTTGTTAGCTACCACAAAACCATAAAAACACAAACACTTAGTAAACTTCTCAGAATATAATTATGTTAGATCAATACTATGTAAAATGTCATGTTACTTACTAATTGATATTTGGCTTAGCGATATCTTTGTGAAACTAATGTTTTCAACTAAATGATTGTTGGTTTAAGTTCTAAAAGAGGATTATGAGATTAACGTGACTAGTGGGAATACATAATGTTGTTTAAGTGTGTGAGTTTGCCTCTAAAGAAAATTTTATGTAACAACTCATTATCAAATGAACACTCTAATTATCACACCTTCTCTTAGTACTCTCACTAAGACATGTTGAAATAACAATATCATTCAACTTGTTCATAAACAAGTCTAATTCTCTCTCACAATTGTGCAATACTATCAAATTGTTATATTCATACCCCAATGTTAAGCACCCATACTTTCATACTTTCACAAGTAAAGTAATTGATTCTCAACAAAACTAAACAAAAGTACAGAAATAAAAAGATGAGCAATTCTTTTGTTATTCACAAGAAAGATTTGTTATCAAGTAAAAGACATTGAATAGGTGAGGTGTGAAGCAATGCAATAGAAGAGGTGAGTGTGTCATTGTGTCAGGCTTTAATTAGAGCAGTTGGTTGGGTGAAAGTGTTTGACCACCACTACACTCTATGCATCTTTCAAGTGGGTCCAAAACCCATCAACCTATCAAATGGCCCTGACCCAGGCCCTGCCTTCGCCTTGTCTCCCGCGATCTTGGATGTCACGTTTACGTTTTACTCTTTTTCCACATGTCATTTTCGACTCGGCCCATTTTTCACGTTAATGTATAGTGCTCTTTGAACCTTCCTTCGTCATTTACGTCTTCACATGTTCATAAAATTTGGACTCTTTCACATGTTCTGTATTTTATTCCCAAGAATGAAGAATCTTTCGAAATGAATATAATATGTTTGTTTCTTTGGTTATGCGTGTGTGAAGCTATTTAAACTATGAGGTTTAAATTATTGTTGCCACCTATCGAGAGGTGTGGACACATGATTTAACATTATTATTTTTTTTTTTTTGAACTATAACTTTCATTAGAAAACCAAATCGGGCAACCCCAAAACCAGGGCCCCCGAAACAAAACCAAACTACTTACATAAAACTGAATTTACACCAATTCTCCCACGAAATAGACTTACACCTACCTCTATTGGAGAACCATAAATAACCCATCGCCTTGATCTCGCTAAGAATATTACAAACTTTAATCGGCTTGTTAGAGAATCTAAGCTCGTTCCTCGCCTTCCATATAACCCAGCAGCTGATCATAATCACCCCACGGAACACTTCTTTTGCCATACCCCTTAAACCCATATAGTTATGGATCTCGAGTAAATCTCCAAACGAGAAAGCAAAAATATCGGAAACCTTACACCACTTGCTAACGCCCTGCCATACTACCGAGGCCACTAAACAAGAAGTGAAGATATGCTCCACCGACTCATCACCATGATCACACAATTGACATTTAGGGTCCTCAACCACAATATGCCTCTTGATCAAAGACCTTAAGGTCGGAATTCCACCCAAAGCCGCACGCCACATGAAAACATTACACTTAATCGGAATCCACTTGCACCACTGCAACACGAAGTTATTGCTACCCTCGATCCCAGATAACAAGAATTTTTTGACTTCGGCCACCGAGAACTTCCCTTCTTTATTGCCCAACCAGTGCCACCTATCCTTTCGGTCAGAAAACACCAAGGATAAATCCATAAGAAAACTGTTAACCAAAGCCAGTTGCGCTAACTCCTCTTGCTCAATAGGCTTGTGTTTCCACTTCCATTTAGCCATGGCAGACCCGTCCACTCCACCCAACCTCTCCCTCACTTTGCATTTTTTGTTTTTCTCCAGTCTAAAAAGATCGGGGGCGATGTCGTTTAGCGGCACATCCGACACCCATGGGTCAATCCAGAAAGCAATATCCGTACCGTTACCCACGATCCCCTTAAACATCCTCCTAACAGGAATACCTTCAGCGACACAGTTGGCTACTGACTTAACGATGGACCTCCAAACTCCACTTCCGTTTTTACTGGCTGGAATGAAATCCCAGTTTCTGTTACTCACATGAATAGCCTCAATAACCTTCTTCCAAAGGCTAGTCTTTTCGTTTTTAAACCTCCATCCCCATTTCACTAAAAGAGCTGAGTTAGCCACTTGGAGTCTGCCTAAACCCAACCCCCCTTTATCCTTAGGTAACGCCACCTTATCCCAAGCCACCCAATGCATCTTCCTATTCGTCCTGGACCCTCCCCACAGGAACCTTCTAATGTAAGACTCCAGGTCCCCTATGACTTTTTTAGGAGCTTTATATAGAGAGAAGTAATAGTTGGGAAGGCTCTCCATCACCGATTTGATTAACGTTAGCCTGCCCCCAATCGAAAGGGATGAAGCCTTCCATTTCGAGAGGCGTTTTTCGAACACTTCGTAAACCGGCTGCCAGCTATTCACCCGATTCATGTTCGCCCCCACCATCAAACCTAAATAACGGAAGGGGAATTCCCCCACTTTACACCTAACAGCATTCGCCAAAGCTTCCACCTCCGTCACATCCACTCCTATGCCAAAAATGTTGGATTTCTCCAAATTGATCTTTAGGCCTGAACATAAATGAAAACACCGCAAAATCCTAACAATATTCATTAAATTCAGCTTCGACCATTTACCCAAAATCACCGCGTCATCCGCAAAGAACAGGTGAGAAATCTCAACACCTCCATACGGCAACTTAATACCTTCAACCAAACCTATGTCAACTGCGTTCTCTATCATACACGATAGACCTTCCATAACCAGGATAAAGAGAAAAGGGGAGATAGGATCCCCTTGTCTCATTCCTTTGCTGCATCGAAACTCATAAGTAGGAGAGCCGTTGACAAGCACCGACGAGCTCGCCGAGCTCAGAATACCATATATCCATTTGCACCACACTTCCGGGAAACCCATTTTCCTCATGGTAGCGATGACAAACAACCAGTTCACATTATCGTATGCCTTTTCAAAATCAATTTTAAACAGAAAAACTTGTTTCTTTAATCTCTTACACCAAGACACTACTTCATTAATAATGAGAGGCCCGTCCAAAATGGACTTCTCATTAACGAAAGCTGACTGGGATTCCGAAACCACCGACCCCACCACCGCTTTAAGTCTCTCAGCCAGAACCTTCGATATAACTTTACTTATAACCCCGACCAAATTAATAGGATGGTAATCATTGAGGCTCACGGGGTCCTTAACCTTAGGAATAAGAGTTATGAAAGAAACGCCACTTCTACCACCTATCTCACCAGTTTCAAAGAAGTGCTCAAACAGATTCTTGAAATCCGACTCAAATAAAGGCCAGTATTGTTTGATAAACTTGAAGCTCAAACCATCAGGACCTGGCGCCCTGTCGTCCCCACAGTTGAAAACTGCTTTCTTGATTTCTTCCGAAGAAAAAGGCTGGACCAAGAGTTCCTTGTCCGAATCAGTAATCTTCCTAAAATTCTCACACTCCAAACTCGGACGATCATTCTGCACCTCCTTGAACCTGTTTCTGTAAAATTTAAGGATATCTCTTTTGATAATATTAGGTTTGTCGACCCAAACGCCATTAATGTTAAGACCAGGGATAAAGTTTGCAGCGATTCTGTTATTCACCAAACCGTGAAAGTATCTAGAGTTCTCATCCCCATCCACCGCCCATTTCGTTCTCGATCTCTGCTTAATATCCATACATCTTCTCAACCCGATTTCTTTAATCACCTTTTTACACTCCCCCATAGTCCAAACCTCCTCTTCTACAAGCTCCCTATTCTCCATTACACACTCCAACTCCTCCAGGTCATGGAGAGCCGCCTCCTCCTCCTCTCCTTCCTTTATGATCATCTCGTCTCTCCAAAGTTTCAAACGGCCGCATATATGAGCAAACTTTTTTGTGAGAAAAGTATCCGGCCTATCATCACAGGAGAAGGACTCCGCCGCCTCTCTCACCACTATCTCGAAGCCTGGTTTGGATAACCAAGAATTAAAGAACCTAAACGGGCGAGGCCCAAAGTTCACTTGCTTCCTGGATAAAACTAAAGGGCTATGGTCCGAGTGCGGGCCTGAGATAGCTCTCAAACAGGCTTCAGGCCATTTATCAAACAACTCCGGGCAAACAAGCATCCTGTCGAGTTTACTCAGTTTTCTACCATTGTCTCTGATACAAGTAAATTGTCTCCCCTTCATACAGTACTCTTTTAGCCCCGAGTTATAAATAAACTCGTTAAAAGCCCTGGCCTGACTAGCTTTAAACACCGAATTCTTTCTCTCTTCCGGATGCCTTACAACATTAAAATCTCCCACAATAAGCCACATACCCTGAAACAAATTAATCGCTCCCGCAATCCTAGTCCATAACGAGGCTTTTTCCGAGGGGCTTTGAGGAGCATAAACGTTCATAACGTTTAACTTCTCGCCGTAGCCCTTAAGCTTACCTCTGACAAGAAGAAAATTCAAATCTTTTATGCACTCCTCCGCCTCGAAAATAGAAGGGTCCCACATACTCACTATGCCGCCGGCCACCCCCGCCGAACCCACAAAATCCATCGCAAAACGATTATTCCCCCAAAAATGTTTCACATCTGCCTCACTAACCAAGACAGCCTTCGACTCTTGAAGAGCCACGAAATTCACTCTTTCCTTTTTCCTAATATTCCCCACCCAAGGACCTTTCACCACACCCCCTATACCTCTAACATTGAAAGATAAAACATTCATAGGGAAACCACATTAATACCTTCAGCTACCACAACCTCTTTGACCATGTTCGAGAATTCAGAGAGGTGAACACCAACCAGCTCACCTACTTCAATCGTGTCCACAACTTCCTTGTCGACCGGAGTATCCCCTCCACTTTCTGTATCTAACACTTGATCCATGGCCTGATTTGGTTCTGGGGCGAAAGCAGGACCACCTCCCACCTCCTCCATGGTCACGTTGAGATCAAAGCCGTCACTATTCACCGCTTCTTCTACATTATTCTCCACTCCGTTCATTGAAGTATCCAAGGATGACATCTCAGGGTTAATACCCAAAAGCTTATTGAGATCAAATGGGTCGTCAGCTTCATTCATGGATCTTTTTTTGGGCATATTCCTCTCTTCACTAAGACCACTTTTGGGCTTGAGTTTGGGCCTAGAAGTCTTAACAAATTTAACTTTCTTGGTCACTTTTCCAACCGACTCAAAAGAGAAGTTATTATTATAAGCCACGTCATTCGCCTTTTGCATATTATCCATGCATGCATGGGACTGTTGGGACTCCCCATACACGCCACAAACATTCATTGCCTCCTGTTCCCGAAATTACCCTTCCTCCAATGCGTCCTTAACCCTTTCCTCTCCCACCTTTTCGGCTTCCTCCCCCATCTTCCTCCAAGATTCCGTCGACCGTTGCTCCTCCTTCTCCGGCTCAGAATTACAATCTTTCTCCGTTCCATCCTTGACCACTCCGATGCATTCCGGATCCCATTCTCTATTATTCTCATGAACCCAAACCTTAAACGACTTGTCTTTCCACCTTAGAGTAACCGAGTCAGAGATGATACCTCCTTCACCCACTAATACTCCTACACAACTAGACGAGAAGTTCCCGTCTTCCAAACAAACTTGGGACGCATACACAATCTCGCCAAACTTACTAGCGATGTTATCAAACACTTCATTAACCACAAGGTTTGGAGGTACTCCGAGAATCTTAAGCCAGGCTATACGCTCGAACGGTACAGGTTGACCCTCCCACACTTCGAGCATTGAGAACCATCTGGGCCATTCTTCGGCCTTTGAAAGAAACCTCGCCGCCTCTTCACCGTTTGCAAAGTTGAGCAAGAGTCCCAAACCTCCCAGATAATAGATTTCGACGCCTGCCCAACCCATGCCCCCAAGGAGCCTGCCCATAGCAACAAGCGTCTTAATGTTGACCACCCTTCCCACTAGAGCTTTCCTATGCAACTCCAAGAAAGCCGACGTCTGATTAGGTATGTCCAGGAACCTGGTTGTGAGACCCTTCGTCTGGAATTCCCTACTATTAGCCTTGCCATTCAGAGCATCTCTGAAAGAGTAACCTCCGCCTCCACCCGAATGAGCCACCTTGACGTTAGTCACTTGTCTCTTGTTCATAGGGTTCGCTTTTTTCTCAGAGTTCCTATTCCTACTCCCCTCCGACTCCCCCTTTCCAATGTTTTCCGAAGCGAACCTCGCAATGTTCACCTTCAACCTACACTGCCCCATTTTGATTCCGTTAATATTCTTCTCCAGCTCGAGCGGGTTCCTCACCCGTCTAAATGATGCAAAACCAAACCTATTCCCTTCCTTATCCCTTTTCCTTGCAATATATGTTCCAACTATGACTCCAAAGTCCTCGAGGAATCTCTTCAGTTCCCAAGGGGAACATCCGTTAGGAATGTTGGAAATAAAATACTTTGTAACCTCTGATGGTGACTCTCCTTTGTCCGTTTTCCTCCTGTTGTCCTTCCTGGAACAAACTTCCTGCCACACCCCCTCTTTTTCTCCCATGTGAGAGAGAGAATATTGTTTTTTTGATTTAACATTACTACTTACTTCTTTTACGGGTTATAAATAAGCTAACTTATAGACTTTCATAGCACAATTGCACGTTATACTTGGGGAACCCTTGGGTCTGCCACTGCCTATCGGTAAAGTGCATTAAACATGCCATTGTAACAAGAGCATTAATTTGCATGCTCATATTTTTTATTGGGGAGACTCAACTTTACGCAATAAATAGTTATGCATTGTCTACAGTATTATTTATCAGTTGAGTGTGCAAATCAAATTAAAATGTGTACAAACCACCTCCCATGTAACAAGGTGGTGTCGGGTCTAGATCAAGTTATTTAACGTGTCTTAGTTGTTTCCTTAGCTCCAAATTTTTTATTGAGCAAAGTCCTCAAGTAAGCTCCGTTTTTTAGTACTTGTGCAATAAGCTTTATTAATAAGCTAATCCAAACACTCCTGCATAGTTCATGGAAAATACAACACTTTTTTAAGCATTTTGATTGCCATTCTTTAACTCCCGAATCACGTTTTAGATCATTATAAAAATTTCTTAGATGTGTGTGATTGTTGATTTGTTGTAATTTTTATTAGGAAAGTTGTACTATATAAATAACCTTTTTCAAACATATGCACATGCATGCTCTTTCCTTTAACTATATGCATCATGCAATACCAAGCCCCATGCTGCAGAGGAATCACTCATGTGTGCATGTATCTATTTGGATCCAAAATGTTTCTTGTACACATATTCAAACCCACAACTTATGCCTTTATAGAAATGTGTTTATAAGTCATGTATGCCGATTAAATGTCAAGGTGAAATTTCTTAGTAGTGTAGGTGCACATGGCTCTGTTTGGATCGATTACGGCACAAAACCGAGCAGACGACCAAAAATTATTTAGAGTGGGTTTGGTTAAAGAAAATTGTACCAAAAAAAAATACGGTCACCGCATTCAAATTGGAGTTTTTCAAAAAGAAAAACTCTACAAAACCCAAAACCGAAAATTTTCCATTTCCCAACATATCAAAGAATCTATACTATTATATAAAACATTTAAGCCATTCACTATATAGAAAGGCTTAAAAATTCAGCCTATAAACTTGCCAATTACAGAAATTTCAATAGCTTGTTGCATACACACAAATAAACGTTACATCTAGAAAATTAAGTGTATTAAATTCGTAAACTTGTAACAACCCATTTAAACCATATATAGACTTATGGTAATCAGATAACCTTTTAACTACTTGCAATTACACTACTATCTTAACTAAAATTATTGTTATTCGTAAATTTACTGTTAAAAAAAGTATGGCCAACTAACATCACATTTTCAAAAATTTAGTCACATGATACCCGTCGCCGCATCGCGTGGATACCCTGTATTAAAAAATACATTTTTGAAGTTTTGTTTGTAACCGAAAACCTTCCCTTTTCATCTTCAAAATACTAAATACAAAATCAAGTAACTGTAAACGTGGTTTTAAATTTTTTAAAATTTATTGGTCTTTTTGGTTATTTGGTTTTGGTTTTTGATTACGGTTTTGTAATCTAAATTCTGGGCTTGGGCTGACTCGGCCCAATACAGTATAAAGATGATAAATTAGGCCGCAGAAAGTTTAAATCTCTCAAACTCAAAGTTACAAACTAACTATATCTGCAGAATCCGTCGACCTGTACAATACTTTTCAAACCAATCAAGTATGATGTTTATGTACATTATCTTAAATTCTTGTTGGTAAATAGATAAGCAAAAGATAGATGGTTATCTTAAATATTGTTAGATTATCTTACAATATTAATTCTAATAAAATACCATAGTTTTATAGTATGTTCAGTTAGAAGAATTAAAATCTATTGGCATGTTTGATTTAATAATTAAAATAGATAACTCATAAGTATTCCTGAAAGCTAGTGGTAGTGTTATTTTTAAATATTATATGTTGTATGGGTAACTAAATTCCACCAAAATTAAGTTTTAGTTGAGAATGAAACTTCGTTTGTAAGATTTGGAAATAAGACATACAACCTTAGAATATATGTTTATTACTATAAACATATGCGGTAAATAAATGAGTCTAATAGAACATGATGGATATATAATGAGATCTTAAAGTATAACTTGAAGATTCATCATGTACATCATGTTGTAAGATTATTGTGTCATGCTTGATTACAAGATGATTTGACAACATTGAAAGTTGTTAGTGTAATAAATATTTTTAAAAGGAAATATGTTTGGATTTAGAATCACATTCCACAGTCTGGAGATGCTCCTAGATTCTATGGATGAAAATATGACAAGTGTTTCATAATTGTCATTGCCAACAAACTTGAGTTTTGGTAGGCACCAACATTACACTATAACTGTTCAAAGTTTACGGATGTTTAAAGAGCATATTGTTGTACACAATGATGTTAGTATAATTGAGATGACACTCAATTCTAGTCATGGTATCCTTGATGATGACCATGTTGACTAATTATGTTCCGCTAAGGGCATAGTTGCATTATAAATTAAAGAATAAAGAATACTTTAAACTTTAAGTTTTGGAAGATGATTGTCATAAAAGGGTGGTTCAGGTTATCACGCACCTTAAGGAATGATATGACAATATCAAGATATGTGTAAACACATAAAAGAAATTCACTTATTGAATTCTTGAAATAAGTATTCTCAAAATTCCTATTGATCAAAGTTGGTTGAAATTATGCCCTGTCAACAAATATGATTATCATGACTTGAGACAAAATTCATTAACTAATAATTATCATTGATCTATTTAGTATTTGGATAAAGGATATTGTAAACATTATTATTCAAATGAAATAAAGTATTTTGTTATGTTTATTATTCATTTATTATAATGTTATCATGTATTTGCATGTTTAAATCCTTGAATAACTTAAGTTATTCTAAAAAGTCCGTTGTCGATCAATAACATGAGAATGATATTTAATTAAGACAAATCTGAGTATTAGTTAGAATATACTTGAAAGTATATTGATGCGCAACATGACTAATTTCAGATTATATTCAATGGATTTAGTATAGGACTTATCCCACCCACATGATGGTACTTTATGGATCTTAGTCATTAAGTACATCATGAATATTTATCCTCTGACTTGAGATACCAGAGAACTGTCATGGATGTAGTGCATTTCTGTGAAGCAATCTAACGCTATACGTAACTGGTAGTTATAAGGGTTGTTTTCAGAAGTGTTGCGAAATTTATGAATTCTGCTCGTAGTCAAAATAGGATTTGTTTCCTTCAAATTTATTTTGAAGTATAATATTGTTGGGCCCCTCGTAGGTTTGTCAAGATGTTTGCATGGCCATGCCCAAGGTCTTCTGGAATATGTTAGAAGAATTGGTAATCTTGATCAATCATATAAAGCGAGAAACAGAATAGTGAATTAAGAAATGAGGGAGATCCATATTCTTATTAACATCGTATTAGAATAAAAATGATGAATATGATGATGAATCATCAAAATTGGTTTTTCTCCAGAAAACTATACACGATTTGTACCGGGGGCATTGGCGTGTTGCTAGACACTAACCAATGTCATTACACGTTTTGTAAACATATCCAAGTGGGAGCTATTGGAATATGTATATATTTATAAAACTGTGAATGTCCGGATTCAAACTCGTGACCACGGGATTGCACACATTAGCGAATGAGAATTAAAGCTAATAATTAATGTTAATGATTACGATTAATTATTACACATAAAGTCCGTCTAACGATCGTTAAGTATTTAACGGAAATGACTAATGACCGTTAAATGTAAAATGAGAGAATATATGGTGAATATCTTAAGTTTGGAAAAGATTCGGGTTCCCTTTGTTCTCCTCTATCATGGCCGGCCAAGGGGGCAATTCCAAGCCCAAAACCCTAACTTTTCCTTCAAGATATTAGTTCACTATATATACAAATGCCAGGGTTAAGGTTTTTCATAACTTTGTGCATTGAATTAACCCTAGATCTTTCCCTATCCTCTCTTGCTTACATTCGGCCGAACCCCCCCTCCAAAAGGGTGTTTTGTTTTTGCTTTTCATTAAACAAAGGCTTGTGTTAGATCTAGCAATCGCTTTGATTCGCTGTTAATTCGTGTGTACAAAACTGTGGTAGTAAGACACTATTCTTACACCAGTTGGTTTGAGTTGTAAAACGGTAAGGGACAACTCTTTAAACCACTTCATTACATTCATTGAAGAGATCTAACCATTTGCAAGAGGTATGTTACGCATTCTTTCAGTTAATTAATTATTGTTATGATTCTAAGTCTTCCGCTGTGTACTCTGTGGTGTCTATATGATTTTATTGTTTTCATATATCTTAAACTCAACAGTGGCATCACGAGCCTTGTATAACAAGTAATTAATTACTGAAATACATAAAATAAATAAACATGATTGTGTTATTAATTGTTTGCGTAAATCTAGGGTTTGCAAAACCTAAAGCCTAATTTTTTTGGGGGGGGGGGGGGGGGGGGGGCGTTTTTTGGTGCCCTAATTAGGGTTTTGTAAACTTCTGTTTTAATTGGATTAGAAACCCTAGGTCGCATGAAATTTTATGTGTATTGCGTAACTCTGTTTAATTGCATTAATTGTTAAGTGTGATATACATCCATGATAAATACATGCATGTTTTGCCATGGATCTACTTTTATTGTATTCTTTACTTTGTTAAGTGATATACATTAATATTTTGATAGATATAATATTGGGGAAGACCTCAATCATTATTATTTAATCAATTATGTGCTATGTGGTATGTGTTTAATTTTGACTTACACAATCGATGAATCGATGCATGTGGCTCACTTTGTACATTGCTGAAAACGGGTGAGAGTCTTAATTAAACATATACATATTGACAGATCTAGAATTGATTATTAATAGGATTTATCAAAAGGTTTGCATGTGGCTATTTGATATGCATGACTTATTATTATGTTATGCATTCATTGTTTATTTGTTTATTTTTTAAATACTTGCTTGTTTGTTATGTGTAACAAGGGTATTTTTATAAGAAAAATAAACTGACCTAAACAATGGTGAAACATATATTTTTAAGCATAATAATCATAATCGTTTAATTAATTGATTTTTTGCACAAAATAGTTAGAACGGCTCACCCATTAATGACAAACTGTGTGATGGGTACAAGGAAGGTACGCATTAAATTGTGACCTTAAAGAAGAAGGTTTTTAATATGCTTCGCGCTGACCTGATTCTCCGCTCGTTTGTGCGTTTTAATGGAGCTACCAAGTATTCCTATGAATGTGCATAAAATCTTAAGGGTGAATTGACCTAAATTCTACGCGCCATTTTTGTGGTAATTATCCGAATAACTTGGGTCTTATGACTCATGCAGCAGTAGGATATAGTGGTAATTAAAGGTAATTCTTTAATTGGTTTACCAATACCTCGATTAAAGTTTGATGATGAAAAGCTTAAACATTAAAACAAGGATATGATTGTTTTAATAAAACCTTATGCTACGAAGATGAATGCATGACATCTTTGTACATATTTGATTTGACACCAAAATCAAATTTATAACCCTTAATTTAAGTTGTATGTCATCCAATGAAATGAAAACACCTGAGATTACCTTTTATTTGCGTGAGAACGTGATTTATATCGTAATCAAAGGGTAAAATATCCACGTGACGTGAGAACGGGCATGGATGATTTTGCAGTTTCTTAAGTTGGACAACTTAATTGAGCTTTGTAGTGAGAACTGACAACTCAAGGCATAAGATGGGGATAAAACATGTTTACATGGCAATTGAAATTGGCTAAATGTAAATCCCATAAATCTAGGAATTGCAATTTGAAAATTGGCAATTGAGGTTCGACTCGTACCATCTTGAATAATTTCATTACTAGCAGATCAATTGATGTGATGAAACTATGTCAATTTGGATCCTAGTTTTTTAGTGAAAATTAAATGGTTATATGCTTATGAACCATGGGTAATTAATTTTCTTGAAAAGGTTAATTATCGAAAATACTAAAATTGAATTTTGTAATTCTTTTGTATGTATAAATGCAACATTTAACCGTAAATGAGGTTTAGTCTTTGATCAGTAAATTGATCCATTCTGCTTTCAAACAAATGTTTGATCGAGAATAATTTACCGAAAAGACAAACAAAGTCTCTTTTCCATGGGAGAAGCATGAGACTCAATCCTATTCCTTTTCATGAATGAGAAATGTATAATATGAACGTTTGAATTATCTAAATTCTAATGTAACTCATAGCAATGAATTGCACATCATATTTTCCATAAAGATTTCATTACCCTCATTTGGTGAATGAATCCTTTTGTAACAAACATGAATGTTGGTTAACTGGAAAACATGTATATGAGTTACAAAATTAGAAGCTAGACAAATTACCGCGAAAATTGGTAAAAGGCAAACTAGCATATTTTATCTAGTTGTTTTGCTTTAGCCTTTAAAGGTGCTACATACCAGTATGGGGATGGTAGACCTGTTAAGGAAGAAATTGCACACCCAATTTTTCAAGTTAATAACATTGGTGGATAACCCATCATTCATAGAGTATAATACACCTTTTAGTACCTTAGTAATGATTACGTATGGTTCTTCAAAGGTGTAGGAAAGTAAAAAGCAAGCAAGTTGTTTTCACTGGTTATGCAACACTTACAATGTTGTCAGATTCAGTGGGAGCATTTGTGTTGCATTACTGAATAAGAAGTTGTTTTATTGATTTCTAATTCAGTGGGAGCTACAAGCCTTATTTCATGTGTAGTAACCCAGATTATCTTCAAAGATAATTATTTTCCAATTGTAGGCACTTATGTTTTTAAGGAGAGTCACGTGCGTTTCCTTACTAAACAATATAGCCCTACATCTACTTGTTATATCTATGACACAAATCATATTAATCAAATAAACGAACGTGTATCGTGTTGTTTATATGCTACATGATGTTGTTCCATGCACAAGTGGGAGAAATCTTTATTGTGTGCAAGGTACAGCACATATAAATATGATTTAAATGGATTCTCTTGACCGCAAGGTAAGAGAGTAACGTTCCAATAGGAATTATACATTTAAATGTGTATGATTGCCACATTAAGAACATGTGTCAAGATGATAACAAATACTACTTTAAATATTTATGTCATTCAATATTTAAGAAACACTTGTAGTTACAATTTATGTTACGTGAAAACGTGAACTAGATTGTAGCCCAAGCTAAAATATCCACGTGTCGTGAGAACGAGCATGGATGATTTTGCAGTTTCTTACGTTGAACATTTCATGGAATGACATAATTAAATTAAGTAATCTAATACTACTTTGGATTTAAATATTCGTTGAATGACTTAAATATATGTAGTAAATATTAACTTGAAATATTAATTGAAACCCGATGTGGTGTTCATAATTACTTTAATTATAAATGTTTATGATTTTGTAAAGTCACAAACATGAAGTCTGTTAATACAAGACTTACAATATAAAGTAAGACGTTAACTTGCTATGTTTTAAGACATATGCATGAAGTCAATGGTAAATCAATGACTTACAACGTATAGTGGGATTATAACTGATATGTCTTTTGACTTGGTCAAGAATACTTGTGTTATAATACATGCAAGTGACTTGGTAATTCTATTGTACCATTAAGTTTTATTTTGTTGGTAAATAGATAAGCCAAAGGTAGATGGTTATCTTAAATATTGTTAGATTATCTTACAATATTAATTCTAATGAAATACCATAGTTTTATGGTATGTTCAATTAGAAGAATCAAAATCTATTGGCATGTTTGATTCAAGATAACTAAAGTTTCTTCCACATGTTATCAAGGTTAGAAGATTGAGTATAGTTTGAATATAATCAATAAGACTCCAACCTAGAAGATTGATAAGACACCATTTGTTTATGGAATGTGATGAATCACATTAAGTCTTATAATGAAGTTCTGAATTTGTTAAACTACTTGTAAAGTGGGTTGTAACAAACTAAAGTCAGGAACTGTCAATGTTTTGTAATATCCCAAAAGAGAACAATGTATTGTTGCTCTACTTGCTAAACTATTTAAAGGTAATCTTTAAATTGTTAAAGGCAAGTGGGAGTTTTGGTTTAGATCTTGAAAGATTAAAGTTACAAAATACATAATCTTCTAAAATACACTTGCAAATATCATGATGAGGCTAAACATGTAAATGATAAACCTCAATATGATAGAATTGTCATTCATAGATCCGTAAGGATATCTCAGATATTTAATATGCTGAGGATTATGTGTTACAGGATCATGGTAAGCCTGTTAATCATGATGATGAATTTACCAAATGTTGAATTGTGGTAAATCAATCATACTATGAATGTTGAGATGTTGTCCATAAAGATAATCAATTTTAGATACTTGGGTTATCTAAATGAAGATGATTTTCTTCAAAGGATGAAAACCACTACTACAAAAAGTGTTATTTGAAACGCATTTTTTAGAACGGTTTCTAGTTGAGGCGTTCCAAAAATTCAAAAGTGATCAAAGGATTTTATGGAACACATTTTGTGGAACGGCTTTTAGGTGGAGTGTTCCAAAAATTCAAAAGTGGGCCCGAATTATTTTATGGCTTGGTTGTTTGAAAATGAGGAAAAGAAGCAAAGTTTGTTCCATACTTTATGGATCGGTTCACCTATAAGAGAAAATCATTTGTTTAGCTACTTGTTTTAAAAAAATCCGTGCATTTCAACTTTACATTGTCTAGTCTTAGTCATATGCTCAGTATTTCTTCTTCGTCACTTGATCATAACAAAAGATTTGAACAAACCAAAGCTCTCAAAGCATATGTTTACTTCCAATCTAAGAAGGTAAACTAATATCCTTGTTTATTTATGTAAATTTTTACCTTTAGTTTATATATTACAATACATATATAGGTGAACTGATATGCATGCATTTTATATATTAACAAGCATTGGCTTACCACATTACGTTGTGGGTTTATGTTTAAATGAATATGTATTATTCGTAAATTCCTTAATCTTTCTACAACCAAACATTAGTTAATGTAATCGGGCTTTACTGCATTCCATTGTGAATTTATGTAACCCATGTGTATACATGTACAAAGTAGTTAATTATTTTGAAGGTACAAATTATAGCATGCATACATGCCACAGGTTGTTAAAAAATACTTGATCATTCAAGCTTTATTTTTATTTTTTTAAAGATTTCACTTGCTTCATGATGAAATGTTATTATAAAGTAAAAATGGGTTAAATATCATCACACTTCAAAAATGCTTAGAGCATGCACTGTAATGGTTTGTAAATATGTTTGAGAAAATATGAAGAGGTTTTAAAATTTTTGTATCATACTAAGGAATCATTTTAAGTCTACATTCGCATGAAAACATATAGCGCATTTGAACTGCATGAGTTGGCAATCGTATAAACCTAATAAAAACTTTATCAATAGTGAGAATAAGTTAATAGTATTAAAAAATTGTAAATTAATGACATTTTATGAGGTGGCAATTTTATTAACTTTTTAATATGTTCATCATACTGTGAACAATGTTACTCACTAATAAAACATATACGTGTTAGTCTTAAAATGAATGTGTTAACTGCAAAGTGATATACACTTTATATTTTTTATATTTTTTAGAGTTAGAATGATTAAGTTCTGAAAGCCATTTATAAAAATTAAAAGAAAACCAGTATTAAGAAAATTTATCAGTAATAAAAGAAAATTGGTTTAAGTATAGCTCTTTTATAGAGAATACTAGATAAAAGTATGGTTTTGTGTTAAATAATGTGTATAAAAATGAGTGTGGTGTAAGTGAACTTCATTAAAAACATCTACATATCATACCTAACTTTTAATTCATTAGCTCTAATTGAAAAAATATTGATTTCCCCTTGCTTGACCCGAAACGGCGACCTTTCGAAAATAAAGAACTTAATCAATTAAGCTACAATGGTTCATTGCCTAGTTTTACAAAGAAATACCTAAACATTAAGTTATGCATAACTTAAGAACAATAAATTGTATAATATAATTGTTACATTTGTATAAATGATAAATAAAATGTAAATGCATATGACACGTTATTCAAAAGTAGGTTAGAAGCAGCTATAACCACCTTTATTCTTATTATGCGTATGATACATACATTCTATTATTATTGTTTTCTAATTTCAGATGAATCGTAGTAAATGGATGTACGATATTCGACGTTCTGATCCAGCTTATTTGAAAGGCGTGCAAGATTTTCTTACATTTGCTGAGAATAATCGGGTGAATAGTGGAGGTGCTAAAATTTATTGTCCATGCATAGATTGCAAAAAACTTTGTAAGACTTAAAGATATCAAAGATATTGAGTATCATTTGATTACACGTGGTTTTGTGCAAAAGTACACATGTTGGTCAAAACAAGGTGAATTACTAGGTGATAACAACACATCAGTTCGTACATATTTTGATAATGAAAATGGCGATTCGTACGTTAATGACGACTGCGAAAACTCAAATGAGATGTCTGATAATGTGGAGGATACGACTGGTGACAATGATCAAGAAAATTTGCAAACATTGCTTGAGGACTCACAAAAACCATTGTATGCTGGTTGCACAAAATTTTCTATTCTTTCTGGTGTTTTGAAGTTGTTTGGCGTAAAAGCAAAACATAGATGGACGGATACAAGTTTCACAGACCTATTAGAGGATATGCATGAAATGCTTCCTGAAGATAATGGATTACCTATTTCGTTATATCAAGCCAAGAAAATGATGTGTCCAACGGATTTAGAAGTTGAAAGAATACATGCGTGTCCGAATGATTGTATCTTATACAGAGATACGTATGAAAATATACACAGATGTCCTATTTGTAAAGAGTCGAGGTATAAAAGTGAAACAAAAATAAACGACAACGAAATGAAATATGCCCCCCCCCCCCCCCCCGCAAAGTTATTATGGTATTTGCCCATCATACCAAGACTGAAACGATTATTTGCGAACGAGAAAGATGCAAAATTGTTGCGTTGGCATTCCGATGAGCGTAAAAAGGATGGAAAATTAAGGCATGTGGCTGATTCACCTCAATGGAGAAATATTACTAATAAATATGAGGCATTTGGTGGCGAGATTAGAAATATACGGTTTGGTCTTAGTTCGGACGGAATTAATCCTTTTGGAAACATGAGTAGTAAACACAGTACTTGGTCGGTTCTTTTATGCATTTACAATATTCCACCATGGTTATGCATGAAACGTAAATACATCATGATGCCATTATTGATTGAAGGTCCAAAACAATCTGGTAATGACATAGATGTTTATTTGGCTCCGTTGATTGACGACTTAAAAATTTTATGGGATAAGGGAGTTAAAGTATATGATGCATATAAAAAGGATAACTTTCATTTGAGAGCTATGATTTTTTGCACCATAAGTGATTTTCCAGCATACGGTAATCTTTCAGGGTATAGTACAAAAGGTAAATTTGTGTGTCCTGTTTGTGAAGATCAAACATCTTCGAGGTGGTTAAGTAATTGCAAAAAAACTGTTTTCATTGGGCATCGAAGATCGCTTGAGAGAAATCACCCGTATCGTAAAAAGAAAAGGGAGTTTGATGGGACAGAGGAGGATGGAAGGGTAAGGACACGATTTGACGGAAAAGATTCACTTTCCCGAGTTCAAAATGTAAACACCATGTTTGGAAAATCAAAAAATAGTCGAATCCCAAAAGGAAAGTGGAAAAAAAAAGTCAATATTTTGGGACTTAGAATATTGGGAGTTTTTAGAAGTCCGTCATTGCCTAGATGTTATGCATATCGAAAAAAACGTGTGTGATAGCTTGATAGGCTTATTATTAAACATTCCCGGGAAAACAAAAGACGGGGTTAATGCTCGAAAAGACATGGTTGAAATGGGTATTCAATTACAACTTGCACCCGAAGAAGGGCAAAGGGGCACATATCTTCCACCTGCGTGTTATACTATATCAAAAGCCGAAAAATGCAATTTTGTCAATGCTTACATGGTATTAAGGTTCCGTCAAGCTATTCTGCGAACATTAAGAAGTTGATTTCAGTTCAAGACTGTAAATTGGTTGGTATGAAGTCACACGATTGCCATGTGTTCATGACACATATGATTCCTATTGCTATTCGCGGATTATTGCCAAACAATGTCCGACATACAATCACAAAACTTTCCTTGTTTTTTAACATGATTCATTTAAAAGTGATTGATCCTGAAGTTCTAGATTCATGGCAAAGTGATATTATCCTCACGCTCTGTGAACTAGAGATGTATTTTCCGCCTTCCTTCTTTGATGTCATGGTTCACCTCGTATCTCACATTGTAGGAGAAATTAAGGCTTGTGGTCCAGTATTCCTACGTTATATGTATCCTTTCGAGAGATATATGGGTGTATTAAAAGGCTGAGACATGCCACTAGGCTCATCAAACCTGTTTTAACCCATTTCTGTTTCCTGTATTTTTGGAGTTTATCTGGTCCATCATTTCAAGTATCCAAGTAGCACCTAAGCCACCACACGAAAACAAACACAAAACTACTGACCAAAATTGTATTCTGCTACTGTGAACCATTATTTGTTAAAACTAATTCAACTGCCACATACTCAGAACCATATATTTTACTCATCACTTGTACCTGTATCGAAAATAAACAAAATGATGCTTACTGACATCGACTTTTTGTGGGATCCCATAACCATCATTGCCAATCTATTTCTTTATGCTTATTCAATATTGTATTTGCATTATAATTGAGACTAGTTTTGGCATTGTTGCGAATCAGCTTCCTTTGTTCATTTTGACATTAGAATAGAATGGCTGCTAATATTATACTTCCTGTATAAAACAAGGTTATTGTACCTTGAGGCTTTAATTTGCTACTGTATTGAAAATTTGAAATGCAACTTGTGAATAATGAATAGTTTACAGCACACTATACATATTGAAACACACTTTTAAGTTGTTACAGATTCAATATTGAATAAACCAGAGATAAAACAGGCATATTTACTTTTCACTTTCATTTCAGCAAACTTGTTTTCTCAATAGGAGTGATGAGCAAATTGGTGAAGAACCAGTTGACTTATCGGATACTAACTATATAAAACTTATTATGTTTTCAAAAATTAGGTAATACAATGTCACGAAGAGGTAAGCGATGTAAAGCGAAGGGTAAGAAAATATATCCACCCGAGTCGTTCTATATCGATTTCAATGAGGATGGACTAGCTATTGGACCCACAAGCGGTAGATTTGCTTCATGGTTCTCACTCGAATTGAAATCACGTATTTCTTATCATTTGGATTGGGATAAAGTAACAGAGGCGATGAAGGATCAGTTATGGTTATCTACCAAGGTGTTATGTTTATTAAAATTATATATGTGATTTAATTTATTTATGTATTTGTATCAGCGAGTTAATATCCTTTTTTTTTCTTTCTGAAAACCATTAGGAAACTTGGAACATTCCAAATGATAATGCAAAGGGCACACAAATGAGGATAGCCAACGATCTATTTAGGAAGTTTAAGAACAACCTTGTTTCAAATTATGTCAACAAAAACAAATCACCGTTTGAAGATTACAAGTGTTTGGACGATCGTGATTGGGAAGACTTCGTTGCGTCCAAAAGATCGAGAGACTTTTTGGTATGTGCGTCTAATATTTATACATTTCCTGTTAATAACTCGTGTATATTATTGATTTCATATTTTACTATCTTTTTCTACATGCAGGAAAAAAGTGCTAAAGCAAAGGCTAGTGCAAATCAAAACAAGGATCCGGCCCGAGTAGGATGATCAGGGTATATTGGGGAAGAAGCTGAATGGCTAGAGGATATGGCAGAGCTAGTTGAAGAGTACCCAGACCTAGAGGGGTTGCAGTGTGTTCGCTCAATCAAAACATGTTTTAGGCCGTTTAGTACGTAACAACGACACTGGGAAAAAGGAATTGACGAAAGATCATTGTCAAAGGCTTAAACAGTTGGTAAAAAGTATATATCTAACTATTACATTAACAAAATGTTCCAACCTCTAAACCTTATATTATCTACACATGTAATATGTTTTCACCATTCTTTCAACAGGCAAGAGCAGAGCGTGAAATGATCGCTGATGGTACTATACATATAGCAGGACAAGATCCGCTTACAAGGGTGCTGAGACCAGACCACCCGGGGCGAACCAGGGCAAAATGATCAGTTGTTGGGAAAAAGAAGGGATTAGGGAATGCCGGTGTGAAGAAGCATAAGGTGGTAGTTGACGATTATGATGCATTTGTGAATAAAGTAACAATGAATGTGTTGGCTGCCATACCCACATTACAACAAGACTCTGGGACAAGTCAACAAATCCAATCTACTCTTGCTTCAGGTGGATCATTGGATGAGTTTAATGAAATCGAGGTAACTTTGTACATGTAAATACTTTGTGAGTACTATGTGTAGTGTTATTGTCGGTTTTGTTGGCTGATTTTAGTTTTAGTTTGCTGCAAATATTGAGCTTAGTGAGCTATGTTTGTATGCATAATATTCATTGTATTCAACTTTGCAAGTGGGGGAATACTATTTTATCTAAAATATTGTCGGTTTTGTATGCATTAATATAATATGTTTTAGTGAGCTATGTTTGTAGAATGGAATACTATATATACATAGCAGGAGTATCTTTGTATGCATTAATATAATATGGATTAGATGAATTAGGAGCTTATATACTGAGTTCTGTACATTATAGTATTCTGTTAATATAAGTTAGAAATAGTATATTGTGTTGAGTCAATATAGTATTCTGTCAATATAGTATTTTGTTAATATAGAAATAGTATATTGTGTTGAGTCAATATAGTATTCTGTTAATATAAGTTAATATAAGTTATAAATAGTATTCTGTTAATATAGATGAATTAGGAGCTTATATACTTTGTTCTATACATTATAGTATTCTGTTAATATAAGTTAGAAATAGTATATTGCTAATATAAGTTAGAATAAGATATTGTGTTGAGTTATGTACATTATAGTATTGTGTTATTATAAGTTAGAAATAGTAACAAAATTCTATGTTGTGCAGGAATGTGAGTTGATAATCGAATGGTTTGGAACAGAAAAAATAGTAGCTAGAGGGCAAGTTTATCCAAGTAGAGATGGGATACTACATGGATTACCTATGGAGCCGGGTTTCATTAAGGTACAAGTAGACACGGTGGAAGAGGGATGCTCGGCATTCCCTGTTGCTAGACCGACTGATGAAGTGAAAACCTTGAATGAAGCGTTAGGTGGCCAATTTATCCAATGGCCACGAAAATACATCAGGGTATATATCCGTTAATTTTATGCGAGTTTGTGCAATATTATAGTATTCCGTAATTATTAACCTATACATTATTAAATGTAGGTTTCCAAGAAAATTTCATCACACAAGTTCATAAGTCCTCTGTCTAGCAATGGGCTATCGAGATATCAAACTACAAGTGCACGTGTTCGTCATACACCGGTAAGCGCTCAATCATTATACTCTATATACACATGTGGATAACTTAGTTTAAAGTACACGAAGTCAAATTCCTGCATTGTTTTCCTTATAACTACATCAGATGTTTATATACATGCAATCATCAAAGTTTTATCATCTTGCAACCATACTATTCCTATCTAACTAATTGATTTGAGTTAATGGTTTTTTTATGTAGATTGATGTACCTATGCCATCACGAGCACCATTAATTGGACATGGTCACCATCAGATGGTTTGGATTAATCATATTATACTTATACTTCGAATCTATATAAGTTAATAGATATAGCACCTACAACTAACTGATATTATAAAATGGTTTGTTAATGTAGATTGAAGAGCCATTGCCATAAAAAAAACAATCAAAAGAGCTATGGCGATGTTACCAAATAGGCCACAAAAGATTCAAGCCTTAGCTAATCGTTTCATAAACCGCAAACACCGAAACGAACAGATCATTGTTGCATCTCCTGATGGAATGTATGATACAACCATGTACGAGTATATTGAATACGAGTCTTTGTTAGGTTGGATGACAAACGACTGGCTTGATGGTACAATACTACATTGGTGATGCATGTAAGTTTCTTAATGTTTTAATAATTATGATAACAAAAATTCTTTCTAATCAATTATCATGATTATTATATTCTTGATTTAGGCGCATGTTTGAGATGGTAAACAAGGAAGAGTTTAACAAATGTGCATTTTTCAACCCGACAATCGTCCAAGGGCGTGTGTGCGATCTTGAGAGAGATTTTGCCATACAACATATTGTCACTACTGTTGAAGAACATAAAGAGAAAGATATATTCCTTGCACCGTATTTGCAAGAGTACGCTATTTTCTTGTTATAATATAGGTTTAATTAACATACTTTGTTTATACTAAGATGTTTAAACTTTTTGTGTAGTTCTCACTGGGTCTTATTTTTAATATGCCCCAAGACAAGGTCCGGATACATATTCGATTCATACAATCGAGATAAGAAAAAGACCCCGAACATTTTCTATTTGAGCAAGACAGTGGAAAGGTTAGTACTTGACTACTTGCTATTCTGAATGTATTTTTTAGTTAACCGTTAAGAACTAAGAAAGAAGCGCACCTTTGTCGTTTTATTATAAGCTTCCACTATTTGAAATCCTATTTTAAGCTTTAGTTACTGTTCATGTAAGCTTACTTAAGCTTATGTTAGCTTATTAGTGTTTTAATTTGTTCAATTTCAAGCTTTTGCAAAAAAGTCAAACTAAGTCAGAATTTAAAGTTAAAATCAGTTTTGTTAAATTCTGCTTTCTAATTGTTCAATAATAGTTTGAAGTAATGGCACCGCCATTACACATCCTGTATCTAATACATCTGCCCATATATTTGTTCTCTAAAAATAAACTCTTAACACCATTCTTGTTTAGGGCTTTTGGCAATTCATTCAAATGGACTATGCTTGAGGTAAATCATCCACTATTTGTGTGTATATTAGCTTTTAAATATATATATATATATATATATATATATATATATATATATATATATATATATATATATATATAGGGGACCTTTATTTTGAGAACCCTGTTAAGTGCGAGAACTTTGAGAACCCTTCTAAACCAATGAGATTTTTTTAAATATTAAAAGTTATTATTAATCCAAAAGGGTATTATAGTAAAATACAATTTATTATATTATTTATTTTTTTTTTTTATTAAATCCCGATTTTAAGTATTCCTAAATTTTCGGATTTTTTTTTTTTTTTTTTTTTAAAGCATGGTTTCATAATCTTACAGGTGCATGCATTTTTTTTAGTGAAGTACATGTATGTTTTTTTGCATGATTTTTTTTTAGTGAAGTACATGTATGTTTTTTGCATGTTTTTTAAGCATGATTTTTTTTAGTGAAGTACATGTATATTTTTTTTAAGCATGACATTTTTTAGTGAAGTACATGTATGTTTTTTTGCTAGCATTATTATTATTTTTTTGAAGTTTGAAGCATAAATTAAAAAACATAAACCATTATAAAAGAAAAAACAAGATTCGTATACTTAAATGTTACATTTCATTTAATTACAAGTACAAAAAACACATATGCATAATCGTATATCTTCAAATCTTCATGTATATTTGTATTCATCCACTTCTCGGTCTTCAATGATATCGTTATTTTCATCAATCTGAAACAAGCATGAACAAAAACAATTAAAACATACATGTTTTCATCAATTAGAACATACATGTTTTTAAAACATACATGTTTTTAGCATACATGTTTAGAAGCATTCAAGTTATAAAACATACATGTTTTGAACCTACATGTTCCAAAAAGTAATACTTTCTATTTTTCAAATCAAACTTTCTCTTTTTCAAAAAACACAAATCCAGTAATCCACACAATATTATAGTCTTATAAACTAATTCATAATGTGTCCCAAGAACATACATGTTAAATGCAAAATAAAGAAGCTATAACCGTTAAATTAAAATTATTTGTATAACCACGTTAAAAACATACATGTTAAACCAAGAACATACATGTTAAATATATGTTAAACCAAGAACAAACATATTAAAAACATACATGTTAAACCAAGAACAAACATGTTAAAAACATACATGTTAAACCAAAAACATATATGTTAACTGTTAACATGTTAAAACGCAAAGAAATATAATCCAAAGAAATCATGATTTATATGTGTAAGTTAGAAGGAAGCTTTAGGTTTCTGCATTAAATTAGTAGTTGAAGTAATAAAGATAAGACTATAGTCGAATGGATGTCAGTAACATGTAATAAAATCTATATAGAAACAGCAAATGAGATATTATAAGCTGTTACATATATCTAATGATTGAGCCATAGTTCTACAGCTCGCAAGAACTATCAAAAATTCAACATAACACTTTTGGGTGGAAGGCTTGTTGTAGTATTGTTTTTTCGAGTTGCCGTCTATGTACAAGTAACAAAACAGAGCATTACAGAAACAATAACACAATCCTATAGTTCCTATACAAAGCCTTATGAGCCTTAATCTACACACCTAAAGACAAATGCGCATAGCCGTTGCTAGTCATGACCATTGTTATTTATTTATTCTATAGAATCAGTAAATTAACTATAAACCTCATAAAGAAAGGACTTACTTATTCATACAACTGTTTTTTCTTAAAAGTAATCCATATAGTTTTCGAGCACTTCAAAAACTTATTTTGGATGTGAACCCGAATAGATTATTCATACACTTGAGGTTTTAGTAGTACTTCATACTAGTATTACATACAATGATAACAAAGATACAACTTGAACCTCAAATAACCAGATAAATCTTATGATTGTATATGTACAAATAATATAATGAAATTTCTGATTGTATATGTACAAAAAATATAAATCTTATCAATAATCATGGCTACAAAGAATATAAAAGAATTAACAAAGGAGATACCTCAACCAGAGGCTCGGTGCTGTTTTTCTTTCGCTAGCAAGTTTGTTCTCAGATCCTGGCCCAGAAAACCAAACTATACTGTTAATGAGACCAAATATCAAGCAATGTAACAAGGACGATGCAATATTGCAATTAATATCTATACCAAACATCGAAAGTTTGTGCAACCCTCGAAAAAATCCATGTTTACGCTAGACAGAAATACCCATGGCACCATGAAGATAGGAAGAATGGCGATCTAAGCTTTCAATATGTAAATTAAAATGAAGATAGGAAGAATGGCGGCCATGTTTTTCTTTCACATATCTAGGGTTAATAAATGGAGCGTGATATGCAAAGAGAATTATTTGATACGGAGTAATATAATGTAACTGCTCCTATTTTTCTGTAGTTTCATTTTTCATTGAAATCCCATAATTACTCTTTTAGCTTTGTAAATATTGTCCTAATCTTTTAGTTAATTACATTTATGGCACAATCAATAATAGCCATTGATCAAACAATCTAATGGTTCAAAGAGAGTTCTCACAGTTCTCGCACTTAACAGGGTTCTCAAAATAAAGCTACACTATATATATATATATATATATATATATTTCGTCAAATTCCATATAATCTCATATCGTATTTGGTTTCAAAAAGTAATTAACAAAGGAGATACCTCAACCAGAGGCTCGGTGCTGTTTTTCTTTCGCTAGCAAGTTTGTTCTCAGATCCTGGCCCAGAAAACCAAACTATACTGTTAATGAGACCAAATATCAAGCAATGTAACAAGGACGATGCAATATTGCAATTAATATCTATACCAAACATCGAAAGTTTGTGCAACCCTCGAAAAAAATCCATGTTTACGCTAGACAGAAATACCCATGGCACCATGAAGATAGGAAGAATGGCGATCTAAGCTTTCAATATGTAGATTAAAATGAAGATAGGAAGAATGGCGGCCATGTTTTTCTTTCACATATCTAGGGTTAATAAATGGAGCGTGATATGCAAAGAGAATTATTTGATACGGAGTAATATAATGTAGCTGCTCCTATTTTTCTGTAGTTTCATTTTTCATTGAAATCCCATAATTACTCTTTTAGCTTTGTAAATATTGTCCTAATCTTTTAGTTAATTACATTTATGGCACAATCAATAATAGCCATTGATCAAACAATCTAATGGTTCAAAGAGAGTTCTCACAGTTCTCGCACTTAACAGGGTTCTCAAAATAAAGATACACTATATATATATATATATATATATATATATATATATATATATATATATATATATATATATATATATATATATATATATATATATATATATATATATATGGGAAAAGTGAATATGGGGTTGTCTCACATCTAAGCTTACATGCGAAACCATCAAAAATCCCTAAAAAATACGTCATTTTGGTTAATATTTTTTCAAAATTTGAGTAGTGGAACTAATATATGCATAGTGAAACGCATTTTAATGGTGAATAAAATCAAGCCATTGTTGAATCTATAGCTAATTTGTTAGTTAATGAAATTACCTAACTATATGATGTAGAAAATGCATGTATCAACGTGAACTCAACTTAAGTGATGTTGTGATGAAATCAATAGAAAACATTAATATTGTGAAGGACATGATACAAATGAGGTAGACTTGATGTTTTTCTTGTTAAAATGACGTAATTTTTTATGGTTTCGCATGTAAGCTTAGATGTGAGACAACCCCATATTCACTATCCTCTATATATATATATATATATATATATATATATATATATATATATATATATATATATATATATATATATATATATATAGGGTGGGGTTAAAATGAAAAGATGTTTAAAATGAAAAGAATGAGAAGCCATCTCAACCATTGGATTAGATTTCAATCTTAAAAAACGCGGAGTGGCATATTTGTAAATATTGGAAACTTCAGGGGCAAAATCTAAACAAACAACAAACGCTAGTATCTTTTGTGTACGTTTAATCAAACTGACAAAACAAAATCAAAACCCTAGATCTCATTTTCAGTACACTGCATCAAATTGACGCAATCAAATTTACGATCGATGAAAAGTATTATGAAAAAGTTTATACCCCCTCGTAAGTTGCTGAAATCCTTTTTTAATTTTTTATAATCCACTGCATCATAGTGATTTTAATTTACTGAAATCGTTTCTTAATTTTTCGATTTAGCTACTAGAAAAAGTGGTAGATTAATTGCCGCTGGTGGATATGTAAGAAAAAATCAAACATCTCCGGAAAAAACTATTACTATCTCCGACAGTAAGTACACTGAATGATTAATGCAATAATACTTAAGAAGAGATGCATTAGATTTTATTTTGTAAAGTATAATGTATGATTTAGACTAGCATATTGAGTTTTTAATTGTGAATATGTGCGTGAATGTGTCTTTGAATAATTAATGCAGTAGCTTATCTTTTGAATAGTATATTTAAGTTTTAGACTAGTATAATAAGTTTTAGTTGTGTAAATATGCGTGTATGTGTTTTTGATAGATTAATGCAGTAGTATTAAAGAAGTGATGCAATAGCTTTTGTTTTGCAAAGTATATGTAAGTTTTATACTAGTATAATGAGATTTAGTTATGTAAATGTGCATGTATGTGTTTTTGAAAGATTAATGCAGTACAAGTAAAGAAGAGATGCATTAGCTTATGTTTTGTATACTATAATGTACATGAATTAGGTTATACAGAGACTATGTTTTGTTACGTATGAGTATGAGTTAGGTTAAAAAAAATTTGTCTGATGCAGTAGCAGTTGAACTGAGATGCAATAGCTTTTAATTTGCGGCGTGTGAGTATGAGTTAAGGTTGATGTAGTCTATGTCATGTGCTAGAATGAGTTTTTATGTTTGATTTTTTATATTTAATTTTCGTTAACGTAGAGTCAAGTTGACGATCACGTAGTATATTTTTTAGTTTGTATTTTTGAGTAAGATCGTGTACTGTATCTGATGTAGTTG
>BPTQ01000004.1:268190944-268293361 GCA_019973895.1 Chrysanthemum seticuspe | reverse complement strand
TTCATTCAAATGGACTATGCTTGAGGTAAATCATCCACTATTTGTGTGTATATTAGCTTTTAAATATATATATATATATACATATAATATGTAACGTATAGCTGTTATTTGATCATAGTGTAATCAGCAAGTAGATAAATGGGAATGCGGTTACTACGTGATGAAGTTTGTTTTTGAAACTTTGTTTGTAAAACAAAAAACCTTTCCGGATCAGGTAAATGTTTATGCACTTTTTTTATTTGCATTTAATCGAATTACTTATGTGAAATTATTAATGTTTTATCTTATTATGTTTACAGCTTCATGACTCTAGAAGAGCTTTAAGGAAAGATGAGTTGGACGGATGGATAATCAATGGGGGAGGAAAGTTTTTCAAGGATTATTGTAATGACGATTAGGCTAATTGATGAATTCTATAAGATCGGTACGTGGGAAATATTTGGTTTTCACCCGGTTGCTCAATTGGTTTTCTAGTTGCTGTTGTTGGCGGATTACTTTAGTAGGTTCAATAATGGTATTTTAGTTGTTTTCTTAGTGTCGTTAGAAGGTTTTAGTGCCTGTGTCAAGTCTGTCTTCAATCAAGTACGATGTTTGTTTTCATTTAAATAGGATGTTTTGGATCTTTTATTTGCTGATGGCTTTGTGCTTCTTTGTATGGCTAGACCTTTTTGTTTATTTAGTAACATGTTGTTTTTAAATGAGATTGTTGAAGTACTTCTTGTTTTGTGATTATTTAATAATCTCTCCAATAAAATTTAGCATTCAACTGTCCAATAACATTTAGCTCCAGAAAGCAAATTAAGGTGCTTTTTGCTCCAGAAACCAAAACGTTCACAAACCCATACCATTTTAAGGAACGCTACAACAAACCCATTTTAAGGAACGCTCCAAAACCAAAATTGACTTTAAAGAAAAACCATTTTAAGGAACGGGTAAAAACAACCGTGACTTAAAATCAGTTTCTAGGAACGGTTAAAAGACCAAAGTAAAAAACAATTAATTTTTCGGAACGCCATTTGTTAAGACGGTTCAAAAACCGTTCTTAAAAATCCTTTTAACCGAACCTAATAATCCTTTTTCCCCTAGTGAACCCTAGTGGTTTAAATCTTTGTGTAGAAATCATATGGACAATATTGTACACGTATTTAATGTATGTCTAGTGATAATAATATTAATCATACTTAAGCAATTAACTATGATTGAATATTCTTTCCTAGATACATTAAATATAAGTATAAAGATTATAATTGTCATACTTAGTTTCATTGATATGAAAGTTTGACAATGAATATCAAAACTCTTTGTTTTGGAATTACTTTTGCGAGGACGATAAGTAATGCAAAGGAGTTTTATGAATTCAAATAATCTTTGAATATGTACAGACTGCAAAAATCCATAAATAGATATATGCATGCATCTAGGAGATGATTCTTATGTTTAATATTAAATCCATGTTTGATTTAATAATTAAAATAAGATAGCTCATAAGTATTCCTGAAAGCTAGTGGGAGTGTTATTTTTAAATCTTATATGTTGTATGGGTAACTAAATTCCACCAAAATTAAGTTTTAGTTGGGAATGAAACTTCGTTTGTAAGATTTGGAAATAAGACATACAACCTTGGAATATATGTTTATTACTATAAACATATGCGGTAAATAAATGAGTCTAATAGAATATGATGGATATATAATGAGATCTTAAAGTCTAACTTGAAGATTCATCATGTACATCATGTTGTAAGATTGTTGTGTCATGCTTGATTACAAGATGATTTGACAACATTGAAAGTTGTTAGTGTAATAAATATTTTTAAAAGGAAATATGTTTGGATTTAGAATCACATTCCACAGTCTGGAGATGCTCCTAGATTCTATGGATGAAAATATGACAAGTGTTTCATAATTGTCATTGCCAACAAACTTGAATTTTGGTAGGCACCAACATTACACTATAACTGTTCAAAGTTTACGGATTTTTAAAAAGCATATTGTTGTACACAATGATGCTAGTATAATTGAGATGACACTCAATTCTAGTCATGGTATCCTTGATGATGACCATGTTGACTAATTATGTTCCGCTAAGGGCATAGTTGCATTATACATTAAAGAATAAAAAATACTTTAAACTTTAAGTTTTGGAAGATGATTGTCATAAAAGGGTGGTTCAGGTTATCACGCACCTTAAGGAATGATATGACAATATCAAGATATGTGTAAACACATACAAGAAATTCACTTATTGAATTCTTGAAATAAGTATTCTCAAAATTCCTATAGATCAAAGTTAGTTGAAATTATGCCCTGTCAACAAATATGATTATCATGACTTGAGGCAAAATTCATTAACTAAAATTATCATGCATTGATCTATTTAGTATTTGGATAAAGGATATTGTAAACATTATTATTCAAATGAAATAAAGTATTTTGTTATGTTTATTATTCATTTATTATAATGTTATCATGTATTTGCATGTTTAAATCATTGAATAACTTAAGTTATTCTAAAAAGTCCGTTGTCGATCAATAACATGGGAATGATATTGAATTAAGACAAATCTGAGTATTAGTTAGAATATACTTGAATGTATATTGATGCGCAGCATGACTAATTTCAGATGATATTCAATGGATTGAGTATAGGACTTATCCGACCCACATGATGGTACTTTATGGATCTTAGTCATTAAGTACATCATCAATATTTATCCTCTGACTTGAGATACCAGAGAACTGTCATGGATGTAATGCATTTCTGTGAAGCAATCTAACGGTATACGTAACTGGTAGTTATAAGGGTTGTTTTCAGAAGTGTTGCGAAATTTATGAATTCTGCTCGTAGTCAAAATATAATTTGTTTCATTCAAATTTATTTTGAAGTATAATACTGTTGGGCCCCTCGTAGGGTTGTCAAGATGTTTGCATTGCCATGCCCAAGGTCTTCTGGAATATGTTTAGAAGAATTGGTAATCTTGATCAAACATATAAAGCGAGAAACATAATAGTTAATTAAGAAATGAGTGAGATCCATATTCTTATTAACATGGTATTAGAAACAAAATGATGAATATGATGATGAATCATCAAAATTGGTTTTTCTCCAGAAAACTATACACGAGTTGTACCGGGGGCATTGACGTGTTGCTAGACACTAACCAATGTCATTACACGTTTTGTAAACATATCAAAGTGGGAGCTGTTGGAATATGTATATATTTATAAAACCGTGAATGTCCGGATTCGAACTCGTGACCACGGGATTGCACACATTAGCGAATGAGAATTAAAGTTAATAATTAATGTTAATGATTACGATTAATTATTACACATAAAGTCCGTCTAACGATCGTTAAGTATTTAACGGAAATGACTAACGACCGTTAAATGTAAAATGATAGAATATATGGTGAATATCTTAAGTTTGGAAAAGATTCGGGTTCCCTTTGTTCTCCTCTATTATGGCCGGCCAAGGGGGCAATTCCAAGCCCAAAACCCTAACTTTTCCTTCAAGATATTAGTTCACTATATATGCAAATGCTAGGGTTAAGGTTTTTCATAACTTTGTGCATTGAATTAACCCTAGATATTTCCCTCTCATCTCTTGCTTACATTCGGCCGAACCCCCCCCCCCCCCTCCAAAAGGGTGTTTTGTTTTTGTTTTTCATTAAACAAAGGCTTGTGTTAGATCTAGCAATCACTTTGATTCGCGGTTAATTCATGTGTACAAAACTGTGGTAGTAAGACACTATTCTTACACCAATTGGTTTGAGTTGTAAAACGGTAAGGGACAACTCTTTAAACCACTTCATTACATTCATTGAAGAGATCTAACCATTTGCAAGAGGTACGTTACGCATTCTTTCAGTTAATTAATTATTGTTATGATTCTAAGTCTTCCGCTGTGTACTGTGTGGTGTCTATATGATTTTATTGTTTTCATATATCTTAAACTCAACAAAACTATCATCGTAGCCTGTTCTACTTATTCTTGTAGTGAGACAAAACGAGTTTTACAAACTTTGGTTAATGAAAAGGGAGAAGAGCACATGGGTGGGTGGCGGATCAAGTTTTTTATTTTGGAAGAGGGAGGCCGAGAGCAATGGCGGTGATTACCCTGTGCAAGCAGGGAGGGGACTCCAAGTTAGTATATGTTCATTAGTATTTATAAAGCAATAGGATACTTTGTTTTGAATTTTTAGTGCCTTTTTAAATACTATCAAACTTGATCCAATAAAGGCCCACACCATACATATTAAAAAGAGTGAAAGACTTAAGATTGGATATGAAACAATTTGCGTAATATCAATGAACTACTTATTTTTCATAATACTTAAGCTTTTCGTGATCTACATGCCTCACTCGTAGTTTTGCACCGGGCCACCCAAATCAATGAGACGGCCCTGGCCGAGAGAGTAACTGGATTGGATCAATCCACAATGTTAACTGACTACACTTGTTATGTGAGCATACATTAAATCGATTGTAGTAAACGCAGGTGATGGTTTTAATTAGGGTTTGATGTGTTGGAAGTGTCATATGGAGTCGTGGGAAGTGTTATTTGAAATTATGTTGGTACGGTCGATATATATGTTTGAGGTCGCGTTTGGTTAAAATAATCGACGAGAGTTGTCGCTGTGGTTACTAGGTTCTTGCTACTCATTTTATATTTATTTTATTTTCTTTAAAAAAATTATAATAGAAGAAGAAAATCCTAATAAACACAATACAAAAAAGGGCGGGAAATTTAGGGTTTGAAGTTAGGAAAAATGGTGAAGAGTAGAGTTCTATGGAATCATCGATCAAACCGTAGAATGATTACACGAATTCTGGCACACAGTACCGGCACCGTATCCAATGCCAGTGAAGCTGAAGGTCAAAATTTGCAGAGTATGAGTTTAATTTGTTTTATTATCCTTTTCTAAAACTTTTAATTCTGATATGTTTAGTGACGCATCTACTTGAACTTGTTTAGCTTATTTATTTTGTTTTGGTTAAATTTATTCATACAAGTACCTAATTTTACCATCTTAGGGTTTATAATAGGATTAACGACAGAATGTGATTATTGCTTTGAGCAACTAGATTCTGTACAACTATGATCTGTTTCAGTTAAGGAGTTGAAATGAAAGTATACTTGTTCACGTTATCGAGTTTTCGAGGTGGGTTACAGCGTTCGGATTTTTGAACTACTATATGTCAATAACGCATATGAAAGTGCTATATTCTATAGATTAGAAACTAACAAGGATACAGTCATAATACTAGGAGAGAATAGGTGGTATTTTACTGCACATGCATGTAAATGATCATAAATCCTATCATATAGTTGACCGTGTTACGATTCTGAAGGGCGACAAACAATAAAGAAAATAAATGAAATAGCTAAATGCTGATGAGCCATATCAGTCAAATTAACACGGGGAACTTGATTTTCATCGGAGGAACCTCTTATTTTTGTTCTGTCAGCATTTGATCTTTGAACATGCAAATTAATAATAGAATAATGGGATAATCACCTAAAAATGTAACTAACTTGTCATTTTTTCGAGTAATGATACTTGGTTAATTCAATTGAATGTCTACAAACTTCTCTTTAGGTGGACCACATTACTTACATAGTTACATATATCAAGTTTTCGCCCCTGAGGATCTGAATTATGCAGCAAGGTACTGAGATGATGCAAAGAAGCTGATAGAACTTCTGACTTATCCATTTTTTTAAATGTGAAATTGAGGCAACAATATAGGTATGATAATTATCTCTAGTTATTAGCATTTACAGTATATAATTTTTTGTCTAAATGGATCATTTTATATATTTTGGTAGGAAATTAGGAAGACTGACTCAGTAACTTATAAACTCTGCCTAGATGTGCACTAATCTCTTAATTTGCTGGATAGAATAGTGTATCATAACAATATGTTGATGACAAATTAAATCTTATTTACATTTAATATACTAACTGATGAGTGATGACATATTAAATCCTGGTGATAGCTGAACTCAGGGTAGCTTATCAGGTAATACTAACTTGTGAGCTAAACTCATAACCATATTTTTATCTCGTAGAGAGCGCAACCAGTTGATGTAGCTGGTTGGGCTACTCTGGTACTTATTCGAGCAATTTATGATGTATCTTTAGTAGCCTTCCCTATCAGGATCTTCATGCTAACCTACAGAAGCAGACCTGTGACGGTACTAACGTAACACCACCTAAGATAACATACATGGTACTAGCTAGTCATGCATATTTTGTGTACATGTTTCATTATGTTGTCACTTGGAACTTGTTTTCCTTGGCGATTTAAGAACATCTCTTGCAGACTGCAGCTTCAACTTTTGCTTTTTTGTGTTTTTGAGGCACTTTTGAAGGAAAGTAAGCTTTAGAGTTTGATGCCATATTATTCATGTGTTGGTATGAGTTTTCTCCTATAATTATATTCTACTTCTCAGCTTTGAGATACAAATACCGAAGTGGTGGCTTTATAGTGTGAAGAAAAAAGATAAAGGTTTTAATACCAAAAGCTTATTAGCATGTGATACCTTCACAGAAGAAGCTGTATACTTAGCAAAGGTAAATAAGGTTTTGCATCCGTTGTTTCGTCCATCAAAGTTAATTTTACTTTGATTACATTGTTTCTGCTGATTAATTTTACGTTTTACAGTTTCATAATGTGAAATTTTGTGATGGTAAGCCTATGGTCTTCTACACTTAATTAGTTTGGTTGAGTTGGCATTTAATGTACCGATTCTCATAAGCAGGGGAATCGAATGATTTATTAATGTTATTATAATTTTAGCATTTTACGTTAAGTACTTGTGTAGCTAGTCTGGTACACTGCACAAAACATATGAACTGATTACCTAACTATGTGTCCGTCTTACAAAAAATACTTGATCGAGCCATTCAGTATATATCCCATGTGCACTGTTCCATTAATTTACTCCACTTTTTTGGGAATTTAGCTTGCTGTTTTCTGTTATTTGTAGCTTTACCTCTCATATATAACACAAACAAACCTATCAGTAACAAAAGTTGGTCTTATATTATGTTTCCTCAACAGGGTAAATATAGTACTCATCAAAGTGTCGGGACTCTTATAACAATGTGATTAGTATATAACATTCAGTACTTAGCCACTCCTTGTGAAGTTGTAAGGCAATCGTGCCCATTTGCAGAGCTCTCTGTACGTGTTCATCTGCTGTTTGATTACCGGCATTCATGTCGTCCCCCGTGAAATTTGAAGGTACGCCCCCATCTTACCAACAGTTTATGTTTTCAAACATGTTTGCTTTATATGTTGCTTAGCATTGATAGTTTTTCTGTAATTTTGACATTTATGCATACGGGTTCTGTTTGTTCTTCTGAAATGTTTTCTTTTTGGGACAAAGACGGAGGAGGGGGTCGTTGAAGCTCATGAATATTACATGAGTTAGTTATCTCGTTTTCTAAACCTTCTTTTGTTATTCACATAAACAAACCAACTAAGAATAAACTGTTGTCACGTCTTTGATTGGTTTAGTTAAGACTATGTGACCCATATGGGTACCGGGTCACCTCGTGTAGAAATAACATGGCCAAAAGTGAGAAACGAGTGAAGGTCGTTAGAAAAAGGACCTGGTGTGGAAATAACATGTACAAAAATGAGAAATGAGTGACAGTAGATAGAAAAAGGTTTCACGGTTTCTGAACTTGTGTTGTCATAAGCGTTTTAGATTCATGCTTTATATGCTGATCACACCATTTGCATGCAAATGAGATTATTAACTGATTTCATGTGACCTCACACCCATGCAGGAAAATGACATGTGATTTAGAACTGCGTTTTCTTTTTATTTGGTATTACGTTTTTTATGGGCTAGTTTTAGAAGTTTAGAACCAAAATGTTAGTTAACTATAACAGGAATCTTTTATGTTCCACTAGCCTTAGGTATCATGGAAAATAAGAATACATATCAGGTTTTTTATACCATACTCCATAGTGAATTCATTATTATCAGGAATAATTAGCGTGCCTCGTAGGTGCATCTGACTAAGCTCAAGAAGTAATAAGGTACCGGCCACTTTCATAGATCAAAGTTTCTTTAGTTTTAACTAGTACATTACGCCTACATGTGAAAAATACTATTGATTCGATATACTTGTTTCTAATCTCTTACTGTTTGTTTCTACTTACAGTTGATGTCATAAGTACAATAAATTTTGGCAAATAATGTGATACATCATATACCTCTTGAATTGACGCATATTGTCAAATACATTTGCGAAAAAATTGATGCCACTTTTGAGAAACCGGCATAACTTATAATAAGTTGTGATAGCAAATAAAAGCTTAAACCCGATACTTTCACTCTAAGATGAAAGCAAGCAAGTGACTTTTGCTAACTGTGACACCCCGTTAAAGTTTGTATTCGAAACTTGATTGCTGGTTTTGTTTTTAAATTAGTTTATGTGTATAAGAACGTGTTCGCTTTAGGTCTTCAAGCTATTTTATGGGTTAACTACAATATAGTTCGTACTATGGTCTGACTTACCATGATTTTATTTTTAAAAGGCAATATCTATCTTTCCTAAATTATAAATCAACATCTAATGAACTTACAACTTCATACATATTTCATACATATTATTGAACATGACTTTCCATGATAACAATAGATATGTGTCTGGATTGTTGTTTTCTTCTGTAATTTGTTCATGTAATGGGGTGTCATTATTCTGGAATTGCCTAGAGGACTAAATAGAGGTAACATGCCCAATATTATTTAAATAAATGACCCGTGACTGCCTGTGAATAAGCTACAATTCGCTACTACTAATCACGGACAAAATCATGGCTAAGATACTACTGACCTTTTGAATACTAGTTCATATGTTACTTTTGTTTGTGTTCAAGATTTATTAATGCTTTGTACGAGTACTTCTATATGCCAATTTGTGTTCAAATTGATGATATGTGTCTGAATGCTACTATAGTCATGTTTAAATAAAAGATGATTTAATGTAGATTACTCAGTTTTATCACTTTATATTTTTAGTCATATTTCTCGGTTAAGTCATAAACAAACAACTTTCATATGACTTTTAATTTTTTTTTTAAGCCAATTAAGTCGAATTCAAATACCACCTAAATTGTTCTACAAGTTGATGATGAAGTAATGTTAATTACAATAAACTTTGAAAACTACTATAAAGATATCAGACACTCGATGGCTACAATTAGAGCAAGGTTGGATCAAGTGGTTAACACCCTTGTCTCTGGAGACAGAGGTCAAGGGTTCGATCCTCACCCCTTGCAAGGCCGGAAGTCCTTTTCTACCTTTGGTAGAACTGGAAGCAACCTCTCTACCTTAGGTAGGGGTATGACTGTCTACGTCTTAACCTCCCCCATACACCGTGGAAGACGGTATTGAGACCCATAACCCGTGAAAGACGGTATTGGGAGTTACTTTACCTTTGTCTAATATTTCATAAGGCCATATTTTTCAAAACTTATTGGCTAATTATATGAGTTTATTATAACATATAAGCTTATATACGCTCATGAGTTTTAAAATTAATAAGCCCGAAAAGTAAGCATATTAAGCTCGTAAGTTCAAAGACACTTTCCTAATTTATATACAAGTATTTCTGATACATTAAATCTGATTAGGGCAAATGATTGAAAAAAGTATCATACTTGCCACAATTTGCTTTTGTGGGTAGCGAACAAAAATCTTCACTTTTGTGGGTACTGTTCTTTCAAATTCATCCTTTTTAGGGTATTTTGCAAAATTTTTGGACATTTTTGCCCCTCTTAGCTAATAGATTTTTTTTCCCGAAGGGCAAAAATGTCACATAATACCCTAAAAAGGATGAATTTGAAATAAAAGTACCCACAAAAGCAAAAAAAATTATTCGCTAACCCACAAAAGCAAAAGGTGGCAAGTATGATACTTTTTTCAATCATTTGGTCATCTCATTAATATAGTTTTTTTTTTAATACTTCATTAGTATTTCAATTAATTATAAAGGATTGATACTCACACCATTTATTTTGATGCACACACCATAATGTTACATTATTAATGCGCAAGTTACAACATGCTATATGCATACTTGTAATGTGTGCATCAATAAAAATGGTGTCAGTATCAATCTCATTAGTAATATGGCCAACGAAAACGAACCTTTGCTTGACTGGTACTCAACATGTCTATTTTGCCCTTGTAGATAATACAATGTTTGGTACGATCATAATGCAGTTATCAGTCTATCATAGGCATCTAGTTGTGACCACATTTTCCTTATATTTTCGTGACTCTTGCTCTCGAAGTTTTGACACACCTTTTTCTACTACGTACGCGTTAAATATATATTCTTTAAAATTAAAACTTAAGTTTGTTATATTTTTGTTATAAATTGTGTATGAAAGTATGGTATAGCCAAAATAATTATCATAACCTTATAAAACTAAAAAGTAAAAACATATCCAAATTAAAACAGTTTAAGATAATGTGTTATCTTTTTGGATGTTTTGGGATTATTTTTGTTGAGAAAAGAGAGTAGTGTGGGAAATACTTTGCGTGTTTATATCGAGAATATTTATTATACCACAAAACTTAGGGGACCTTCTAATATGTGACCCCTACTTTTTTTATATGTTTTGTTTTTTTTTGAAATGATTTATTTACATACATAACTCCGTAATATGAGCACAAGTTTTCTATTTAATAACATTTGGGTAATTATGTTTGACATGTTCCACTTTCTTGACCTTAATAGTACTTTCTTGACCTTAATAGTGTTGATGTTTTTATTACAGTAAAAACTTGGTAAAAGTACTTTTATTATAGTAAAAACTTGGTAAAAAGTACATCATGTCAAGTTAGGTAGTTTGTATTTTCAAATCAATAAAAAAGTAAGTTAAAGTTATGATGGGCAAAAATATATTTTATGTTAAGGATAAAAACAAACTTACATGCAAACCAGTATATTATTTTATCATGGTCAAATCATATCAACTAGTGTTAGCTTAGATAAAAATTGTTAAAATTTACATTGGGCATGCAAGTGCGCAACAACAACCAAATAACTTTCACTTCGTTTGTGTTGTGACTTTTAACAATGAGTTTTATATTTTTAACAACCAAATAGTGTTACTTTTAAGTCTTTAACCAACCATTTGAGTGTTATGAATTTTTCATCTTAGCTATGCAAATGCACAACAACCAAATAGTGTTATATTTACTTATTTAGGTATTCAATTCAACAACGAATTTTATGATTCAACTACAAAATTGTGTTATATTTAAGTATTGAACAAACTATCTTACTTGTATAACAATGTGTATGTGCTTATGAATTTATGAAACTAGACAAATACCGTGCATTAGGGGCATAGCAACGGGAATTTATAGCGGCAAGCTTTTATAGTTATGTGATTATTCATTTTATTCAACTATTAACTAACAAAATAATATAAAAGAATTTGTAATATCTATCTAATATAATAAACAAGAGTTTTGTACCACCCTTTAAAGCACCTCATGCAATTAATTTTCTGATGTGTCAAAGTTGTGATTGGTCAGAAAAAAAGGAATGTACAACACCTCAATAACTAATGACTTTTAATACACTCTCTTTCAAACACACACCGAAAGTTAAATCTTCCTCCATACTCTTTCATAAACATTTAACATGTTACAACAAATCCATTTAATTACAAAACAAATTCTAAAATAAACCCAACATTCAAAATAATTCATATGATTTAAAGATGTTGAGTCAGTTTTGTCAATTACAAATTAATTCCAAAAATAAACCCTACTTATTTGTTATTAATAACACTACGAGATTGAACAATTAATTTCATAGCAATCAAATATACCTCCAAAAATAACACGGTGTTTATGTAATTGATTGAATATCAAGGTATATCAATTTCGATTTAAACTATCACTGATTCAAAATCATATTCAAAAATGCCGTTTTACTCTAATTCACGTGGAACCTTATTTTCGGCGTAGATCATAACAGATTCAAATCAGTTGAGTTTTTTTTGGGTTGATTTCGTTTTTAATTACACATTAGTATCGATTCTTTGTAATTGATTTGATTAATTATTAATTACGAAATCCTCTTACAAAAACCCTAACTAAAATTATTTGGGGCAAATGTGTTGAATGGTATTTTATTTGTAAGAAAAGCGTTTTTCAAATGATTTTTAATTTTTTGGAGTTATATTTTTTTTGGTTTTATATTTTGAAATAGGCCAGTGAATCATAATATTAAAACCCTTCTAATTTATGTTTGAACTATTTTTCGAAAGTGATTGTGTAATTGAAAAAAATTACGAATCACGCATTATAATTTAATTAATCATACGAGTAAATCATAATATTAAATTTCCTCAAATTCAAATCAACATCCATAAATAGCATACGGGGTTCAGTATTTATGTTATTGCTTCAAACCCTTTTAGTCAATTACTTCTAGACAATTAATTTTGTCAAATTCAAATCAACATCCAAAAATAAACCCTAATCTTTGAATACGACTCTTCCTTTATACGCCTCTTCTTTAATCCCTTGCAAAGTTATAGCCAGTTACAATCCATCAATTGTTGTTGACACATTTAAACAATCATCTCCAAAAATAATTTACGATTTATGAATTCAAATCATCCGAATGAGTATTTAACTTCAACCCTAAGATATTGTTACGGTTCCAGTCATGGTTGCATCATTTTTCTATGCCATACCTAAGAAGTCGATTTATGTGGGTTTTTTGCTGGCCAAAGCTTTAAATATGTAATTATCTTTTAATTTTTTGCATATTGAATTTAATATGTATGAAAATTATTATTTTTTATTTCGATTTAACTATAATATGTTTTGTGCATACTCAATTTAATATGTTCAACATTATGTATATTTGACGTATCACAATTTTTTGTTTAATTATTGTTGATTGTATGTTTGATTGTTAATTTTTTTATGAGATTTACTGTTATTTTGTTTTTTATTGTTTGTGGGATTATAATTGAATGTTTGTAATTGAATGATTTTGCATGTTTAATTTAGTGGACCTGGGAAGGTGATTCTTATTACTCCAAATTTACCATTTATTTCTATTACAAAGTTTATTATTAACTATATTTATATTTATACGTTTTCCTTGTGCTATATAAGGTTACGGGTCTGAAGGATTTGGTAAGCATTCACATTCGTTTATGTGATGAACGTCTTCTTAATACTAGGTTAGAGCATAACTTAGAAAGGGCCCCGGGGCTTCAGTTGGAGTGTATTTAGATTCATGTATACTTTCATCGAACTTACGATGTCGTAGATGAAACATTACATAAGTAAACACCATAAACTTTTATCATTTTAGCTGTACTTTGGAACTAAGGGTCAAGTCTGAACAAATTTCACATCAATGTTTTTCTGTCTCCAGCATATCTTTACAAACAAAAACTTTATCTCTATTTAAAATACATATGAATTTTTATGTTTTTTTCATAGCATTTATTATGAAACAGGTTAATAACTTATATTGCGATGTCTTACAAATAAAGTGTGGAATAGTTAAAGGGCTTTAGTATAATATATGACATGTTGTAAGCTTATTGTGTGATATATCTGCTATCTTTCTTTTCTGTATCATAAAGATGCTTATCGCAATTTGCAGAGCTTAATGTGTTATGAGTTCATTTTGAAAGTGTGATTATGTAATCTTGACTCTCGAGGTACCAAATTAAGAAGGTGTCTGAATGTGTGTTTTGAAAGTTTGATAATTTAATAAGGTGTTTGAGCCTTTAGCAAATTTAATGAAACATAGTATCCATTTACTTGAGGCTGGCTTTGTAAACTTGAGCTAATTATTGGGTGTAACTTCTTAGGTGTGGAACCATGGACATTTGAACAATACCTTGGTGAAACTGTCTTCATTCCTATGAGTTGCCCACATCAAGTTAGAAATAGACATGTTAGATCATCCTCAACTCTATTAAGTTCTACTGCCTTTTTAAAATATGTGAAATGATAGCTTTGTTTACAAAGATTAGTCGATATTTCGGCGCTTGCACATTATCTTAATCTTATCATATGAACTTGGTTTGAGTTAAAAATTTGGTAACTTAGTTCTCCCATCGGCTTTTATACTATTGTTTTCATGAATTATTTTGTTTACTTCAATTTGTCATTGTAGTTCAAGTGCAAATGACATTTTCATGCTTTATTTTGAGATTACTTGATCCATGCTCATGTAGTTAACCTGGACCTTCCAAAGATACTTCTTTTTTAAGCTTGAGATCATGTCTTAATTAGATTTTAAATGTAATCTATAAATAAAAAACTGAAGAATCTAAAAGAGGCTATGTGATACTCGAAAAGTACTACAAACGTTGTCTACAAAGGCGTACTTAAAGGTCTATGATCACTGTTCAACTTATATGTACAACTATATACATATAATGATTTATACCATTTTTTAACTTTACATATACGTTTATCAACAACTTCCTTTTAACTTAACTTATTTTTTTTTTAAATATTTAGGTGTTCACGGAATGAACATGAACCTCTCAACTGTTTGTTGTTCACGACATACATTTGCTCCCAAAAAGTATCTATCAGTTGAAAAAGATGATATATGCATGTTTATTTTCTAAAAAGTTACAAACCAAATTGGGTATCGTTCATTGACAAATTATTTGTTATTCCTTTCAAGAAAATAATGTTACCTATTTACGTTCGTTGTTGTTTGTTAATTTATCGACACATTCAGGTTCTTAATGAATAATTTCTTTAAAACCTCCGTGAATCCACGGGTCTATAAGCTAGTAGTGTCTTATATAATAGAGTTTATGGATGAATTTTAAATTATTAGTGTTGAGATTAAATATAAAAAAAATCTATTTTTTTAGAAACTACATTAAAAATAAAGTTGTATGCATTTTTTTGAAATTTAAGGTGGAAATTGTTAAGGCAACAATTTCATTAAGGTGACATTGTTTGAAATTTTATGTGAGAATTTAAGTTTAAAGAGGGTATTTTGAGGATTAAACATTACTCACTTTTAAGTTTTAAGGAAAAAAACATACATGGTTTATATGTAGCAGAGATTTCTAACGTAGCTTCATTCATTAAAGAAGCATTAAATTTTATTGATCTTAAGTTGCACCTCTTTTGCTAAATATAGAATATATTTGAGACAGACAACCAACCTCAAATATTTAATTTAAGATTAGATATAGCATTAAACATTAAAAGCTTTACATAATTAGTAAAAAGCAGTTATTAGTTATTACAAAATCAAGATATGGGGTACATCTATCATCTTTGCAAAATCCAACACAAAATCCACATTCAAAAGCATTGCTATGCATGATGGACCCCTCACATACTCTCTTAACTTTCATGGAAAAACTCAGATGACAAACACTCCTCTATGAAAAAGATTAAAATAATTGCATGGGAGAAAAAGCATATATTTTAATTGAGATAGTGACATAAAAACCACACACAAAACAGAATCCACTGTCCTCTAAAACACTTCTCATATAAAACACCTTGAAGAAAGCAGGAAGCTTATGCTCCAAGCACAGCTTATTTTTTTTATAAAATCTTGAAGAGAGACCTTGCACTACTCTTTTTAAATTTATATAAATACAAAAAATTTATCATAAACCAAAGAAGCAAAGCATCTATTTGTTCTTCTTGCACAACCTCTCCTCCTGTAAGTATCTCAACTTTCCTTTGCTTGCAATTAACAACTTGACATCTTTTCATCCTCTTTCAATAGTTTTCTTATATTTAATTCATAGCTTTTAGTGGAAATTCAATCCTAAAGTTTGGAATCTTGTGTTATGCTTCATTTTCAGATTTTCAGCCATTAATGAGGCTGAAAATGGATGAGTTTTTGTCTCTCATGCAATTGCAACCCCTTCTTTCATTCCTATATATCACATGACCTTCATCATCCCCTTTCATTAACTTAATCTTTTGTTAAAGTTCTCACTTTCCCATTAGTTTAATTCTTATGAAACTCGAAAAAAATCGAAACTTTATCTCACTTTCTTGATCAATATTTAGTTTCTTGGATAGTCTTTAGAAGCTGAGAATAGTAACACATTGTAACGAAAAAAAGATAATGGATTTCTTAACAGGAGGGTCTAAGAATAGTTGGCAGCCAGTGATGGGGGCCGATACAACCACTTCGAGTTACTGGTTGAATTGGAGAGTGTTTTTATGTTCAGTTTGGATCTTGATATCAATGGGGTTGGCTTCGTATCTCATAACGAAATACGAAGGACCCTTGAGGCGAAAATTTGGAAACCGAGAAGATAATGAGGCTGATGATGATTATGGAGGAGTGGTGTATGATGATGAACTTTGGAAGCCATGTCTGAAAGGAATACATCCAGCTTGGTTGATGACTTTCAGAATATTTGCTTTTTTCGTGCTTTTGATTCTCATTATCTTAAATGCTGTTGTTGATGGTGGCAGCATATTTTACTACTACACTCAGTAAGTTTTTACTTTATTTTCTTAACATGCATTCATCATGACATTAGTCTTGATTTTTTTACCATGATTTTTAAGTATCTTGTTGGTCATAAAAGTTGCAAGCTCCCTTTAGTTTACTAATTTACCGATATCAAGATTACACTTTTTAAGCTCAGTAAGAAAAGAATCTTTCTGAAGGGGTATATATTACTATTTTAGACATTTGATTACTAGTTTACGCGCTGCTGCTCAAGGGTGATTTAATCATTCTTATTACGGTATTTAAATCCTATGGCCGGTTTTCGAATAGATAATTATAATTGTTTTTTAAGATTTGATAACTTTTCGAAAGTTAAATATCAGAATGCAGAATGCCTTTATTCTGATTCTTCACTTGTATGCATTTTTTAAACCTATAGTTTTTAACATTTTGATTCTGATATTTACTTTGTGCTGTTTGGGTGGTGATTACAGGTGGACTTTTACATTGATAACTATATATTTTGGGGTATGTTCCATCACCATAATCTGTGATTCTTACACACTCTTTCCCTTTATCTTTCTTTATTAAAGCTGTTTTTTTTTTCTCTTTTTTTAAATTTATTTTCTTGCATTTATGTGTTTTGTGTCTTTGTGTTTGTATGTACAGATTGGATCTTTGTTGTCAATTAATGGATGCTACAAGTATCAAAATAACAAAGTTGGTGGCGACAGAAGTGAGGAATTAGATGAAGAGCATGCTGCACAAGGTGAAATGACCCATTTGCCCAATGGTGCGAAATATGTGGCCCCTAAGGATCGAAACCACCCTCGGCAAGTCGCTGGATTATGGGGTTACATTTTTCAAATCATATTTCAGGTAAAAAAAAAAAGTCTAATTAAGAACACGGATATAAGAAGTTACCTGAAAAGGAATTTTATGACTATAATTTGTTTTTCAGATGCAAGCAGGCGCGGTTGTGCTTACAGACTGTGTTTTCTGGTTTATCCTGTTTCCGTTTCTTGCCATCAAAGATTATAATATAAATTTTGTAAGTCAATCTCTTTATTTTCTTCACTTAGAAAACATTTATGCTGTTCATAATATTAAATTGTTGGGTATCACATTGTGCAGTTTATTATAAATATGCATTTGATCAATGCTGTGTTTTTGCTTGGTGACACTGCATTGAATAACTTGGTAAGCTGTTCTCATTTTCTTAACATAATAATAGACCTCATTTTTCATTTTTATTATTTTGACACTAAAAAAAGTTTCTATTTTTCAGCGATTTCCATGGTTTCGATATGCATACTTTGTTCTATGGACATGCGTTTTTGTTGTTTTTCAATGGATCGTTCACGCATGCATATATCTTTGGTAAGCCATCTCTTTTAGTATATCTACAGAATCCACAGACATTACACAGGACCACACAGTGAAGATCTTGTTTATGTATTTTTATCACTAACACGTATATTGACAGGTGGCCTTATCCTTTCCTTGATCTCAAATCGTCATTCTCTCCATTATGGTATGGTCCCTTACAAGAACACAAAGTGAAGGTGTCGTGTGTGTTTTCATTAAAATACCGCTTTCTAAACCTTTGATAAATATGTATGCAGGTACTTACTAGTGGCATTGTTGCACATACCATGTTATGGAATTTTTGTTCTAGTGATAAAATTGAAGCATTTTCTCCTATCGAAATGGTTCCCTGATTCTAACCGATATGTTCTATGATACGTTTGAATCTTAAAGCGGGTTTGCCAAGAAATTACTTTCCATAAAAGGAAAGTCTTCTTTCTATAGCCTAATGGCGAGGTACCATAGAGATTGACTAAACACTGAGATTTTCTTGTGAGACTTATAAAACTGTTAGAATGTTAATAGCATTCGTAGAAAATTTGGCATGTAACTGTTTGATGTAATTATACGTTTTATACAAGTTTGAAGCTTTATAAAAGAGCATGTTTCTTAGATCCTTTTCCTTGTTGTACCAAGTAATATTATGTGCTTTAATTTATCATATTTACAAAATCACAAGTTACAAGACTTACTTTTTGATCAAATCCATTGTGAATTTATGGTTAGTTGAGGGTCAAAAAGATATTGAAGCAGAATTGTTAGCTTTACACTTTATATTCTGTGATCCATCTATTTTTGAGCCAAGATCATATACCAATAGTTAAAGAACCCCACCATTTCAGAGCTTTTGAATTCAACCTGATCATCATTGTTTCATAAGTTGAATTGGAAAAAGTTAATGGCAAAAAACTATTTAAGCTAAATGGGACGCCAATTGCGGAAAATGAATAAGCAATAATGCAAAGAAGATGAGGTAGGTTCTAAAGTGGGCGTGGTTTGCCAATTTGTTTGGGTTCTTATTTATAGATTTGCCTAATGGCCTCACAGTGTACGTTGTCCTATGTACACATGAAAGCGATTGCGTCTTTATACGTCCCGGCACTAGACTTTTGGTTCGGGACTTGGGGCCTCTTTCCTGAGCGCGTTGTGCCAATTATAGACTGCAAACTTAGTGGGTTGGGCACTACTTAGCCAGGTAAAAGGTAAGAACCGAAAATGAGTCTGGATTAAATAGAAAAACTCTTAAGGAAAATCACATCAGGTTAGGTTGACTTAACAACAATTATTGTCCGTGTCATAAAGATGTATTACGATGAAGTGACAAGGATATAGCAATAGCAACTTTCTCTATCACTCTTCCTCACACATAAGCCAAGAATTTTGTTGTCGGCACGTTGCGCCAGAAAAATATATTAATATTAGACAAAATTAATTACTAATTTCAATGCAAAATAAAAAATTAAACAAAAATAAGATGCTAAAAGTAGAAATATAAAGTAACTAAAGCTTTTATATATATTTGAACGGGATTATGTATTGGGAGGCCACCTAACTATTAAACTTTTTACTTTTAGGTCATCCATTTATCAAAACTAACTTATATGCCACTCATTTATGGGTTTGCTTTTGTTTATACCAATTTCGGATAATTTTATATCGAAAATCTTTAAAACAACAAGAATAAATTAAAGCTAAATATAACATATTAAAACAACACAAACGAGTATTAAAATGTAAATTATTAGTTTTAGTCATTATTTAAGTGTAACTTTAGTTAGTTGAAAGAGAATTAAGATAATTTAACTAATGTTTTATGTTTAAATTGTTAGTTTTATTGTGTTGATATGTTAAAATTAGCTTTATTCTTGTAATTGTATGAATATTCGGCAAGAATTTGAACGAGATTAGTATAAAGAAAAATGAACACATATTTGGGTGGCCTATAAGTTAGTTTTAGAAAATGGGTGGCCTAAAAGTAAAATGCATAATAGTTGGCGTGTCATTCAATACATAATCCCATATTTGAACTTTAAAGTAAAATGCACATAAAGATGAAAAGGTTAATATGAAATGAATAGTAATGTTTGGTACATTGATAATAAGGGTATATACTATTTTAAAATTGATAAATGATTAAGAGTTTTGAATGTAAATGGCTAAACCTTGTCAATTTTTATTGGTTATATAAAAAGTTTTATAGTATGTTGCAACAGCAATATCGACATAAATGTTCAGACATAAAATTAGTCACATATATTAAAACTCCCAATAAATTCTTTCTAAAATAACAACTAAACAAAAAATACCACTACAAACTACTGTAACCAATGTTTTTAGGATTGTGTAATCATTTTACTAAGTTTTTTTATACGACTTATATGTTTAACTAATACGTTTCTATCTCAGCATGGAAAGACTATGACTAAAACACACTCAAAAACAATTTAATTTTGCATATATGGATGAATGGACTAAAATTCGTAACTATGATATGCTTTCTCCACAAAAGTAGTTCAAAGTGGTTATCTACCACATGTGTCTAAACGTTGATGCCTCAATTGGTTGGAGACCCTAGATGTGCACTAGCACAAATAGTCGTCTTAACAAGTGGTTTTTGTATGTATCAATTTCAATAAGCTGCATGATTATAGACAGGACGGGAACTTGGTTTAAACATCACACCCTACGCTCAACTAACACGCGCATTAATTAATCATGGATAAGTCGCATGTGAAACATGCGAGTTTTTGTTTTGCCTTCCATGTATGAATTAGGGGTGATTTGTGGTAAATTTGTGCTGCTTATGTGACAAAATAGATATAGGGTGTGTTTGTTAAAAGTAGTTATGAGCAGTAGTTATAGCTAATCGTTCACCGTTCATTGTTTTTTAAAGAAGCATTGGTAAAATGAGCATTTCTTAAAAAAGCAAAGCTCACCGCTCTTTTGTCAAACGAACGCTAAAAATCAAAAACTCATTACTCACCGCTCATCTCCCAAAAAACTCCAAAAAGCTTCGCGCCAAATATAGCCGTTATCGACAAGTTAGCTATTGAATAACTTTTAGAGTAAATTGCAAGAATCGTCCATGTGGTGTGCCCAGATTGCAAATTTTATCCTTGACCTTTTCATAAGCGCAAGCGACCTCCCTGTGAGGAAAACTTTGGTCCATTTTTGCTACGTTTTATGTCCGTGGTTTTAACCAACGTTAAGTTAATTCCGTTAATAGTTACATGTTAGCCCTTTTAGCCAACGACCGTTGCAGCGTCCATCTTTTAAACTAATGACTGTTTATAATTTAAAATCTTTTGTGTGTTTAAAGTTTTTCAATTTATTATATAAATTTTTATAAAAACATATAAGGCAAATGGTCTAAAAAATCAACAAACTTGCCACCTTTTCCTATTATAAGCAACAAACTTTTAATTTTTCTATTAAAATATTAAACTTTTTTAATCATCCTATTGTAGGCATCATTCTCATTTAATTAAGAATAAATTACATAAATCATCCCTGTGGCTCCAAAAATTTACATAATCGTCTTCATTATCATCTAATCAAGAATAATCACATAATTCGTCCTTGTGGCTCAAAAGGTTTACACCAGTCGTCCTCAATATCATTTAATCAAAAATAAAGTACATAAATCGTCCTTGTGGCTCTGAAAATTTACATCGGGCGTCCGTATACGTATAAATTGCATAAATCATCCTTGCTTTCATTTTTATACGTTTTTTTTCTTCCATCCCACTTGATCGATTTTTTTTGCTTCCATTTTTATACGTTTTTTTCTTCGATACCACTCGATCAAATTTTTTTGCTTCCATTATTTTTTATACGGCTTTTTCTTCCATTTTTTATACGTTTTTTTTTCTTCGATGCCACTCGATCAAAAAAAAATTCTTCCATTTTTTATACCATTTTTTCTTTCATTTTTTATACATTTTTCTCTCCGATACCGCTCGATCAATTTTTTTTTGCTTCCATGTTTTATACGTGATCGATCATGTATACATTTTTTGCTTCGATTTTTTTATACGTGATCGATAAAAATTTCATTGAATCAAAAACGTATATGATCACTAATTTGCCCTTTTTATATGTGATCGATAAATTTTTTTTTATAGTGACTAGATAAGTTTATTTGGCCTTATCTAGTTTTCGGAATGAGTTTTGGTACCGGTAATCGCTAATTGTAAGTCGTTAAGTCACGAAACGTAAACCGGGTATTGTAAAAATGTGAAATTTGTAGAAATGATTAAACTCATCATTATACTCCATATTAATATATAAAATGAGTGATAAGTTTCGTCGGGTTGCATAAACGTCGTAAAAACCTAAACCCTGAGGCTCAAATGTCTTTCAAACTTATACAAAAATCTCGGACACGGTTTTGCGAAACCCATTCTGAATGGATTCTACGTACAACGTCAGGACGACCCGTCGAGTATCAAATCTCTTGTCATGTTGAATGAAAAAAATTTGGGAATAAATAGTAAAAGTGAGTAGTAAAAATTCGAGAACGGATAATAACCTGAAAATGCGAATTGTTACAGATAAAAATTTCATTGAAGCAAAAACGTGATCTAGTTGCAAATTTTTATATGTGATCGATAAAATTTTCAACTCGGGCATCATTATAAGCTACCAAATTTTAATTTTCCTATAAAATGATTAATCTTTCTTAAAATGTATACGTATACGTAAAAAATATTTTATGATCGTATACGGATCCTCAGGGATTCATAAAAGCGTATACGTAATTGATGACATCAAATAATCCTGATATTTAAGTATCAATTTCCCCCTATTATGCTCATTATTTGCATCGTTTATATGGATATATTCTTTGATTTCTTTGTATTTTGTTTCCAGGTTATAAATGAGCATAGGAACTGAAGAAAGGCGGAATTGGAAAAGGACTTTAAAGATACACATTTTAGTATGATGATTGAGAAGAGTTTACGGCGTAGTTACACTCTCCACTTACGCCATAACTATGAATTCAAACATAAAGACCAAGTCAATGTTAACCATGGATTACGGCATAACTACCAAATAAGGTTACGCTATAATATTCTGAAGACTTAGAGATTTTTATGGCTAAGAAGGTTACGCCGTAACCAATGTATGAGGTTACAGCGTAAAAAGGGAACAAATGTGACTTATGATATTGACGAGATTATCACGTAACTATGAATGAAGATTACGGCGTATATGAAACCCTATGTGGTTACGGCGTAACCACCCATCTTAGTTACGCCGTAAAGACCTATTATTGGATAAGATCGTGGATGATTACACTAGTTAAGGCGTAACCACAACTCGAGGTTAAGCCGTAGCTATGTCGAACCTATAAAAAAAATATCCTATTTCCAGCATTTTACACATCCTTTTCACCACAAACCACCAGAGAACGAAATAGGGTTCCACAAGGGAGATCTACAACAGTATACGGAGCCATTTCCAAGGGAGAAATCACACGATAATATCAATAAGTTTTAGCGATTCTTATTTCATTTTACATTTACGATTCATGTCTTTCACTTCCATGCAAAACATTGAATCTTGTGTTATTATTAATATGATCGGCTAAGCACCTTTGGTGCTAGCCTAATTATGATTCCTTTCATGTCTTGATTATGTTTTCATGCTTTTATTATTGCTTCTAGTGTGTACATGCATAGTTTTTCAATAGATCCTCTAGTTTTGGTAGTTTTGAAGACCGGTTGTACTTCTTGCACTAGGAGAATTGACCATAGGACCATTGTGTAAATGGTTGCGAGGACTGACAACCCTTGTGTGCTAATTGACCATAGGATCACCCTTCGGGTTGGATAAACTTAAGAAGTTAGATGTGTGGCCTAAGTTCCGACCGGTCGGGCCACACAAAGAAATAATCTAGCATGTTGCGGCACTAATGACTCAAACTAGTCTACCGTACTTCCGCTTACTACAGATGGTAGTGCCTTTGGTTCCGGAAAAGATTATAGGGAGATACGCTAGGCGAATGACCATAGGAGTCTAGTGATACTTATGCCCCACTTGAAGCGATAGAAGGCTTATTAGAAAGCATAGTCATTGCCTGATAGGATGAATAATTAGGCTAGCACATTTTCTCTCTACTGCAATCAAATTTATTTAATTTTAGATTTTCATTTCTATTTATTAGTTTAATTAATCAATCAAACTAAACTCCCTTTAAAACGTGACATTAGACTTAAATTAGGATCCTAGCACATAGCTTTTGGGGTGACCTCGGCTTTACCGAATACAACACTACACATGACCGGGTACACTGCCCGTGAGTGCATAAGGTAGACCATAGGTAGACGAGACTATTACAAATATTAAAACCTGGTCAGAAATCCTGCATCAAGTTTTTGGCGCCGCTGCTGGGAAGCTAAATTAGGATTTTAAAATTAAGTTCTATTATTTGTTCTTTTTAGAATGACTCTAACCGTGAATGAATATTTGACCCTTACCAGAGTTGAACATGGAATTGTAAGGCTTTTCCTTGAAGAAAACATCAAATTCGAATTTTGGGGATTGTGTTTGGACGAGTTAAAATGTTGCAGTTTTTTTGGGGAACAAGGATGAGGAGGCTCATGAACACATATACAAGGTCTGTGAAATAATCGGTCTATTTCACGCCCAGGAGTATCCAGAGACCATGTTATGATGATGGCGTTTCCTTTTACTTTAAAAGGGAAAACTATGGACTAGATAAAGAAGTTACCTTCAGGATCTATTGCAACATGGAGTTCACTAAAAAGGGAACTCTTAAAAGAATATCATACTCCAGCCATGATTATAAAGCAAGTGGAGATTATTAGAAGGTTTCAACAAAACAATTGTAAGTCATTGTTTGCAGCTTTGGAAAGATTTGAGGAAACACTCATGATAAGGTTTTAAAATGTACCTTTTTGAGAGGTCGTTTAAGCCCTTATTTGATCACTTTTGTATCCGTTATTACTTAATATTGTTCCTCTTCACTTTTTAGGTATCTTGAAGGCAAATTGCTGGAATGACACTTATTCGGACGAAAAGGCACGAATATACGAAGAAAATGGCCAAAGTCAAGAATCGAGACACTCAAGCTGCTGAAACTGAAGGGGACGGCGTCAGGTTATACTTGTGACGCCGTCGGAAAACGTTTTGTGACGACTCAGTAGCCAAATTGCTTATTTACAAGTGACGGCATCAGGTTTTAAAAGAGTAGGGCGTCGCAGCTCAGACGGCCTAGATTTGATCCAGACGGCGTCAAAGACTCAAGGCGACGGGGTCACGGACATAAGGTGACGCCGTCACAATGATAACGTGGCCAAGACGAAACCCTAATGACGGCGACCTGACGGCGTCACAAATTAAAGGGTGACGCCTTCGCAGTTGTAACCTTATATATAGAAACCGAATTGTTTTTAGTTTTCAGTGTGTAGTTTTGTGGAGTAAAAACCTAAACCGAACCAAGGCTGTCTTGTACAGTATTTTAGGGTTTCATACCCTATCTTACATCAAGATAAGTGTTTTACTTCATTAATTTAATTATGTCTTCAATTGATTGTGTGTATGCTTGTATGTTCCCCATGTCCGGCTAATTTACTTGTGTGTTTGCTTAGGTAATATGAAACTTAGTTATTGAATATTGATTGGTTGTCTCTTATCTTAATTATGATTGACCTAGTATTGCGATAGGTCATTCGTTGTGTTGTTAATGCTTGATTAATCTTTGTTGAACCTTAGTTTATAATCACCTAGAGTAATTGTAGGCTATACATCCAAAGAATACCTTAGAGTTAAAGTTTATAAATCATAGAGATTTTGTAGTCATTAACCTTTGGTAGCTTCAAAGAGTTAGGTATAAACGCATACCCTACAACTTTAGAGACACAACGCGATTAAGAATAAGGACGTGACAATTCAACCATCAATAGGAGATAACTAGGGAGTAATAAAGCCTAAGCAAATACATTTTTAATCATCATACGAGCAAACAACAATAGACATAGACTACCCTCACCTTAGTTAATTAGATAATTAGATAGTAGAAGTAATCGGTAGAAATACCAACCCCCAAATCCAAACCCTGAGATTTGTACCTTTCTATTTCCTAAAAACATAAAAAGATAAAAAAATAATCTTCCTCAACCCCAACCTTAGCGTAGTACCTTCTCACTAGCATTCCTATTCCCCTAGAGAACGATATCAATTACCGTGGCTTACCCTAATACTACACTACAACGATTAGGTTCACTGCCTAGGGTGTTGAAAAACTTGCTCGACGAAAAGGAAGTTCCTTTGACCCCGAACGCGCTGTGTAAGCGTATCAAGTTTTTGGCGCCGCTGCCGGGGAATAGAATAGCTAGTTAGGAGTACACCTCGTTTAGATTTCCTTGCTTGATTCCTATCAAGTAAGCTTTTTTCCCCATTTTTAGCTTCCTCGTAGTCTATCCCCCTTCTTCGTGACCTTTGTTCGTATCCCATCACTTTTCATCATGGAAGGTGATAACCCACCAAACAACACTTTACCACCAAACAAATACCCACCACTTGATCCAGCCTTTGCCAACCAACTTCGAGCTCGTATTGTTAGTGAAATTGGAGAGCTTAGGAAACTGAATAGGATAATTGAAAATGCACTTGAGGAAGTCATTAAAGAATCTACTAGTACTCTAGATAGTGATTCGACCTTAAGTGATTCGGATGATGACTTGGAAGATGGAGATTATATGGTGTTAGAAATTATGGAGGATAGTAAGGAGGAGGAGAAACTTAGGGACTATTTCGATTCATACCCTAAAAGGAAGGAAACCACTTATCACTATAACGTAGTTAACTTCCAGGGACCACCTTTCGAACCTCGCATAAGAAGGGGTAACCCTTAAAACATCAAGATACCGTGCATGATTGGATATTTATATAGGGATCACACTTATATTGACTATAAGGGACCCATGAATATAATGTCTAGGCTCTACTACAATTGGATCATGAGCAAAAAGCTAGAACCTATGAGGGACCCCTTTCGCCCTAAGAAAGAGAGTAACTATGTTGGGAGGGTTAAAGGATTGCATGTGTTCGTAGGTAACTTCACATATAGGTGTGATTTCATGATCTTGGAAAATGTTAAGGGCATCATTGATGGGTTTTTAAGGGATGTAATACTTGGGAGACCATTTATAGAGGAGTCTAAGATGGTTTATGATCGAGAGGAAGGAATAGTCGAGTTCTCGATTGGAGCCGAGAGTGTTAAATATATAATGCTTTAAAAAAATAAGAAGTTTGAGGGTATTGATAATTTAGATGTGGACAACATTCCCGCATTTGAAGTAGATTGGAAGAACAATGTTTACTATACTGCTTGTCTTGAGTTAGGACCTGAGTATATTCGTGATGAGAGAAGGGTTAAGGAGATCGAATGGGCCTCTAAGATTAGGGCAACATAGGGGTACGACTTCGAGTCTAGCTACAAGACTTATAAATAAAGAAAAGCGCTTCGTGGGAGGCAACCCATGCTTAATTGTTTTCTTGTTTGTGTGTCGTGTATCTTTTATTGATTGTTTATTCTCATGTTTAAATTTGTAAAAATGCTTTATTTTGTCTTTAACCTCGTCTTAATTACATATAAAGGTATTTTACATAAGGGATAAGTGTAGGGAGAATTACACACGTTTTCAAAAGAAACGTAAATATGAGAATTACAATTAATTAAAAGATATACATGTGTGTTTGTTCGAGTCAAATGCTTGTATCGAGTCATAATGGATGTTTTGCAGGAAATTTTTCCAGATTCTAAAAATGTAAATTTTCCAGAATTTTTTCCAGAAAACCGCAGACCAGTTGGCGTCAGGATCGCAACCTGACGGCGTCAGGAAGAGTAGAAACAACTTATCACTTTTTCTCGTTTTCTGAGCTACTTATAAATTTTTGGAATTTTCTAGAAAATCTGTAAACATCCATTCCACAAGAATTATATCCTAGTTTAGTAGAGTCTTATATATATTGTTACCGCCGATTTTACGTGAAGGTTTCGTTTGTTTTCTTCAAGTGTGCAGGTTTAATTTACCAAGAAGAAGATACATAAGATGAGAATGAGCTTTTAACGCAAACGTTCTTCTTGAAGAAAGATGTAACCACCACTTTATACGGATCCTACCGAGCTAATCAGGGGAGTATTAGTTTCTTTCATCTTTTATTACCTTCCATTATCATAACTTTGATACTTTCGGGGAATATTGGGGACAATGTTCAGTTTAAGTGTAGGGAGGGAAAATAAAACGGGAACTTTGAAACTATGCTTATCCTTGACTATTTGCTTTGTCCAATTTCATTTATGTAATAAACTATGAGAAATATCGGTTAGGGTAATTTGGCACCAAATTTAAAAATTTTCATAACATATAGGAGTGGGCCATTAGTCTTAATAAAGCGTCTCATGGATAGGAAATTATATGACTAGCACAAAAACCCTTTACCACTTAAATTCCACCCAAAATGTGAGGATCGCCCTTAGATTTGTAGGAATTAAAGCATTCATCTTTAATGCTTAGAGTGTGAACCGGTTATAATAGATTCTAGAACTTGTTTTGTGATGCATTCCGAGATCGCTAGTAAGATTACACTTGTGTAGTTAGGAATAACTAAATGATAAGAGGCATTAGGATAACCCTTTTTTGATACCTGTAATATAATTACTTCTTCCACATCGGTTGAGTAATTCCCCCACACCTTTGCGTTGTACTCATCTTTAGTACACGATACCCCTAGTTAACCCCTCAGAGCCTATCCTTTTCGCGGTTCTCGTGATGTTTTGGTTTTCCGGAATGTCAATGAAGAGCATTGTTTACAATCCACCCCAAAATGTACATGGAAATCGACTTAGCCTACCTTGTATGCACTCACTTTTAGTGCATTATTGTTATCACACTAAACCATTAGTTCAATTATCTAGTTGCTTGCATAAGTTGCTAAGTCGAGTCATATCCTTTGTACACAGTTTTGGGACGATTGGGACTCATGGGAAAAGTTAAATTTTATGAAATGACGGGAAGGGAACGTTAAATTCAATTTCCCTTTATTTGCGTAATAATGTACTCCAAGTGTTTTGATCTTTTCAACTCGGTTCAATTTAGTGTTAGAGTAATACAAACTCAAGTGTAGGGATGTGTAAATCCCTATCATTTTAATATTATCGTAGAAGATGGTAGAGTAAAAGTGTATGAAAAAAAAATTAGAAAAAAGAGAAAAATAAAAAAATAGAGTGTTGAAAAAAAAAATACGGGCTACCATCCTACATCTATCTTTAAATTTATGTTTGTTTATTTCAGTTATCTAGAGTTTAGAGTGTCGAGTCTTGGCTTAGCAACGCCATTCTTCGCATGCTTGTAACATAAAGATTTTTGACTTGCCACCACTAAATCGCCTATCCCACCAAACCCTTTGTTTCCCTACCGTAAGCCTATCATTACATCCCTTTAAAAGACCTCTTGGATAGTCTTTCCAATGTGCTTACGCCAAAGCGATGGAGGTTTGATCTAGTCTCAAGCCTATGGTAATCTATGTATTAGGACCGGTTAATGAGTGTTTATCTTCCATTTCTAACTTGTTATATTTCATATACACCCGAGAGATGTGAGTATCCAAACACCCCATGTGAGGTGCTAGTATGTAATTTTCGTGCTTGTTATGACTTTTGCGGGGCTTATATGTGTTGTGGATCGTTCTAAACTAATGCTTCATGACCCCTAACTTATAAATCAATTGGCTGAAAGCACATTTGCTTGAGGACAAGCACATACCAAGTGTAGGGATATTTGATAAGGTTTTAAAATGTACCTTTTTGAGGGGTCGTTTAAGCCCTTATTTGATCACTTTTGTATCCGTTATTACTTAATATCGTTCCTTTTCACTTTTTAGGTACCTTGAAGGCAAATTGCTGGAATGACACTTATTCGGACGAAAAGGCGCGAATATACGAAGAAAAAGGCCAAAGTCAAGAATCAAGACACTCAAGCTGCTGAAACTGAAGGGTACGGCGTTAGGTTATACTTGTGACGCCGTCGGAACAAGTTTTGTGACGACTCAGTAGCCAAATTGCTTATTTACAAGTGACGGCATCATGTTTTAAAAGAGTAGGGCGTCTCGGCTCAGACGGCCTAGATTTGATCCAGACGGCGTCAGAGACTCAAGGCGACGGCGTCACGGACATAAGGTGACGCCGTCACAATGATAACGTGGCCAAGACGAAACCCTAATGATGGCGACCTGACGGCGTCACAAATTAAAGGGTGACGTCGTCGCAGTTGTAACCTTATATATAGAAACCGAATTTTTTTTAGTTTTCAGTGTGTAGTTTTGTGGAGTAAAAACCTAAACCGAACCAAGGCTGTCTTGTACAATATTTTTGGGTTCCATACCCTATCTTACATCAAGATAAGTGTTTTACTTCATTAATTTAATTATGTCTTCAATTGATTGTGTGTATGCTTGCATGTTCCCCATGTCCGTCTAATTTACTTGTGTGTTTGCTTAGGTAATATGAAACTTAGTTATTGAATATTGATTGGTTGATTGTGATTGACCTAGTATTGCGATAGGTCATTCGTTGTGTTGTTAATGCTTGATTAATCTTTGCTGAACCTTAGTTTATAATCACCTAGAGTAATTGTAGGCTATACATCTAAAGAATACCTTAGAGTTAAAGTTTATAAATCCTAGAGATTTTGTAGTCATTAACCTTTGGTAGCTTCAAAGAGTTAGGTATAAACCATACCCTACAACCTTAGAGACACAACGCGATTAAGAATAAGGACGTGACAATTCAACCATCAATAGAAGATAACTAGGGAGTAATAAAGCCTAAGCAAATACATTTTTAATCATCATACGAGCACACAACAATAGACATAGACTACCCTCACCTTAGTTAATTAGATAATTAGATAGTAGAAGTAATCGGTAGAAATACCAACCCCCAAATCCAAACCCTGAGATTCGTACCTTTCTATTTCCTAAAAAACATAAAAAGATAAAAAAATAATAATTTTCCTCAACCTCAACCTTAGCGTAGTACCTTCTCACTAGCATTCCTATTCCCCTAGAGAACGATATCAATTCCCGTGGCTTACCCTAATACTACACTACAACGATTAGGTTCACTGCCTAGGGTGTTGAAAAACTTGCTCGACTAAAAGAAAGTTCCTTTGACCCCGAACGCGCTGTGTAAGCGTATCAACTCATGAAGTGCCCGGAGCATAGACTGAATAAACACGAGCAACTTCAATTTTTTACAATGGTTTAAATGTTGAGACCCGAAGAATATTAGATTTCTAGGAGCCTATTCCTAAGATGACTGATGATGATGGATTAAAGAAAATTATAGAAATTGCCCAACATTTTGCATCATGGCATGAATAATAAGCACCGATCGTAAACAACCCCATTGATATTCGATCAATGATGAAGAACTTAGAAAAATTTGAATCCGATATGCACTCACTAACTGAAGAAGTTAAGATGGTTCAACATAATTTCGACAGCCCTTTAGAAGGAAAGATAATCAGCCTTGAAAAGGCAATAAAGAAACTTATGAAAGAATCCAACAGAAAACAAAATGAAAGTGAAAGAATGGTTTGGGAAGTCAAGATGGAATACGATCAAGCATTAAAAGGCTAAGCAACACCTATATGAAGGTTGGAGAACCAAGTTGGAATGATAGCCGAATCTATCAGAAATAGAGATGAAGGAGAACTACCTAGTACCACTAAAACAAACCCTAGAGATCTGGCACACGCTATCACCACTAGGAGTGGGTTAAACTATAAAGAGCCAACATATCCTTCAAACTCCGAGAACCACAAGAATGAAATTCCACATGATGAAGGAAAGAATGAGGTGGAAGAAAAGAATGAGCCAACCGTACAAAAAGAGAAATTCGGCCGTATACACCCCTCATTCCTTTTCCAGGAAGGATTAAGAAGGAGCAGGAGCAGCAACAGTTTAAGCATGTCATGAAAAAGCTGCAGCAACTTAGAATTAATATGCCTCTTGCGGAAGTATTAGAACAAATGCCTAAATATGCTAAATTTATGAAAGACCTTCTTACTTGCAGAATACTTTCTGACCCAACGCGGATTACCTTGAATGAGAGATGCCTCTGCTGCATTCCTCAATGAAGTTCCTTTCAAAGAAAAAGACCCTGGGAGCTTCACCATATCATGTACTATCGAAGGAGTAACCTTTGAGAAAGCTTTGGCTAATTTAGGAGCAAGTATCAGTGTTATGCCTTATTCGCTATATTCTAGATTAGATCTGGATGAATTAAAGCTAACTAGAATGTGTATCAAACTGGCAAAAAAATCAACTCAATTCCCTAATGGAATTGCTGAAAATGTTCTGGTAAAAATCAACAAATTTGTGTTTTCAGTCGATTTTGTGGTCCTTGCTATGGAAGAAGATGAGAATATTCCAATTTTGCTTGGGAGACCATTCCTAGCTACTGTGCATACTATGATAGACGCGTTTAATAAGAAAATCTCTTTGGAAATTAGAAATGAAGTGATAACCTTCAATTTAGAGAAATCTATGAATTATGCCACATTCACCGATGACAACCTAGGAGACCCAAACTTGGTTGAGTTGGAAGTTCAAATTCATATGGAAAAAATCATTCCGCATGACCCGTCACATTCAATCCTTCTCACTAACCTTGAGGAATTTAATCCCGTTAATGTCATGGCACCTCAAGAGGAAGAATGGAGTAGTAAAGATATATTGACCTTATTTTCTGCTAATACTATGGAAAAATTCACTCATCCTCCAAAACTAAAGGAGCTTCCTTCCCATTTAGAATATGCATTTCTAAACGGGGATCCTGAATTTCCTTTTATTATTTCATCATCAATATGTGACGATGAAAAAATGCTTTTATTACACGTTTTAAGCAAGCATAAGGGCGCTATGGCATGGAAGGTTTCAGACATTAAGGGGATCAGACCTTTGTTCTGCTCCTATATAATCTTAATGGAAGATGACTTCAAACCAGTAGTGCAACCACAAAGAAGACTGAACCCGAAATTTCAAGATGTGGTAAAAGATGAAATCATTAAACTCTTAGACGCAGGATTGATATACGCCATCTCCGATAGTCTATGGGTCAGCCTTATTCATGTTGTACCAAAGAAAGGAGGAATGACAGTGGTCGTTAACGAAGACAACGAATTGGTGCCACCAGAACTGTTACATGTTGGAGAGTGTGCATCGACTACAGAAAGCTCAATGACGTAACTCGGAAAGACCATTTCCACTTCCATTCATCGATCAAATGTTGGAAAGGCTATCAGGACATGAGTTTTATTGTTTCCTTGATGAATTTTATGGGTACTTTCAAATACCTATAGCTCCTGAAGATCAAGAGAAGACAACTTTTACTTGCCCATACAGAACATTTGCATATCGAAGGATGCCATTTGGATTATGCTCACCTTTCAGAGATGCATGACAACAATCTTTTTTGATATGTGCCAGAATTTCATGGAGGTCTTCATGGATGATTTCTCAGTTTTTGGTAACTCTTTTAATTCCTATTTAAGAAACTTATCTAAAATGCCAGCTAGGTGTGAAGAAACTAATCTTATCTTTAATTAGGAAAAATTCCATTTCATGGTTAAAGAGGGGATTGTTTTAGGACATAAATTTCCAAATATGGTATTGAAGTTGATAGAGCTAAGGTTGACGTAATTTCTAGGCTCCCTTACCCTACTAATCTTAAAGGAATCAGAAGTTTTCTAGGGCACGCAGGATTTTATCGAAGATTTATTAAAGACTTCTCTAAAATTGCTAAACATATGGCCCAACTGCTCATGAAAGACACAAAATTTGATTTTAACGATGAATGTAAAAATGCCTTCGATGTTTTAAAATGCAAATTGACTACAACTCATGTTATTACCGCCCCCGATTGGAAGAGTGATTTCGAACTCATGTGCGATGCTAGCGACTATGCTGTAGGGGTTGTTTTGGGGCAAAGGGTAGATAAAAAAAATTAAACCAATTTATTACGCAAGTAAGACCCTAAATAACGCACAAGAACATTACACTGCTATTGAAAAAGAGCTGTTAGCGGTAGTTTATGCTTTTGATAAATTCATGTCTTATTTAGTAATGTCTAAAACTGTTGTCTACACTGACCATTCAGCTTTGAAGTATTTATTTAGTAAACAGGATGCTAAACCGAGATTAATAAGATGGGTACTATTGCTACAAGAATTCAAGATCGAAATCAAAGACAAAATGTTGCTGAAAATTTGGCGGCAGACCATCTATCTAAACTTCAAAATCATGAACTAGATAAATTTAACAATGAAGCTATACGTGATTCATTTCCTGATGAACACTGTTAATACAAATAAACCGTAAAAATGTGAATCGTTTGCTTACGATTTGTGCATTACTTCAAGTTTACACCAAACTATCATGAACACTCTAGACAATTGGTTATAAATTGCACACAAGTATATGTTTTCTTTAATTGGTTTCTAGAATAAAAAATTTACGTAGGAGGCTTGACAAACCTTCTTGTCTTAAACAAATCAAATCACCACAAATCCCTTGGGACGATCTCGACTTACCCCTTTTACTACCACGGACGAGTATCCTTTCTCGTACGTGCTAAATATAATTATCCAGTAAATCGTGTTTATAAATTTAAAACTTGAACACGAAAAGAGCACATCAACAAGCAAACATTGCATTGGTTGCTCGGAATGGAAGATTGGAAAAATTGTTGATTTGCAGTTGGATCATCTTTTTAGTGTATTTGTTTATGTAGGTTTTTAGTTTGACTTGAAAGAATTGACCAAAATATTTAATGGTTAATTTGCTTTTGTATTATATTTTGTATTTCAATGAAGAATGTTATGACAACTAGTTGTCCAGAAGTGCAAGTGTTAAACAAATGTCAAAACTGCAAGTGTTAAAAAATGTATAGTGTTAAACAAATGTGCAAGTGTGAAACAAAACTGCAAATTTGTTGTTGGTTGTGAATGCCTAAAATGCATATATTAGTCACTCTAAAGTGCAAAAACACACTCTAAAGTACAAGTACTTCTACATACCAATCATAAACACAAAATGCAATAAACACACATAAAGTCATAAAGTGCCATTAGTCATAATGGGCAAACACTTAAACACATAACAATCATAAAGTTATAGTGTGCAAAGACTTAAACATCATAGTGCAAATACATAAACATAATAGAGTATTTGAAACAAAGATAGTGAAAAGTAGACACATCAAGTATTCTTTTTAAGAGTCAAACATCTTTTTGTTGTCTTCTTGGTTCTTTTCTGGCTACTTGTTTGGCTTGCAGTTTGAGGTGTAGTTGGTCTTGCTTGACTTGTAGTTAGTAGGACTACACTTGGTTGAGTTGCAGAAGGTGTAGCTTGCTTTGTTGTCCTCCTAGAACCTTAATTGTTACACCCGTATCCTGTCAAGGTATTTTTAAATGTTAGTATTGATCCCTTATGTTATGTTAGTATTTCTATATTACTTAAAGGTTTCAACTAAGAAATAGAACTAGGAACTTCTGTGGCCAAAATAAAAGAATCTTAGAAAAGGAGGACAAAAGTTAACATTTAAGTTAAGTAAATTAAATAAAGAGGAAACTTAGTCTTATTAGAAGACTTATCCAAAAAAATTGAGAGGAAACCTTGGGATGAAGAAAGGGTTCTAGTAAGGAAGAAGAAGATTTATCAAGAAACCTTCAATTGAGTCTAATTTGGACTTGTTGTGGTAACTATCAAAATTAGGAGACCGTTAATTTCATACCTCTAAACCAAGTAAGTATCTTCCCCAATCTATATGATAAAGGTTTTGGAATTAGAAGTTTAAGGTAGTAATAAAGGATGTTTAATTCACTAAAATTGCTAATTATAATCTCTAATTAAGATTAATTATTGATTATGAATCTTAAGGGAGTTGTGAGACTACTTGGTAGAAAACCTATTGAGCAAATTGAAGGTAAGTATAATGGGTTTATGTTGTATTGTGTTAATTATGAACTACTGAAATTGTTATAGTCTTGTTGGAGCTTGTAATAGTAGCTTAGATCCATAGCTTTTATTTGTCAAGTAGTATAAATATGAAATTGAAGGTATGTTCTCATGTTATAGATGCTCCATAAATCTCCTTATGTTGTTAAAGTATTTACTTTACATATAATCCATTTACTTACTAAGCAATTTGCTTAAGTTATAGTTAATGATGTTTTGTAGGTTCTAGCAATGAGGATAAGGGTAAGAATAAAGTATAGGATGGATTATACTTGAGCTTCTAGTTGTGTTAGTCTTTTGGATCAAGGTGTTGAAGTTGGAAGCCCCGAAGAGTCAAATTCCGTTTTGGTATATATTCGGGTCATATGGTCTTTTCCTTACTTTGGTTGTATATGTGTTCTTAGTGATGTCTAATGTTTCTTAACTATTAGTGTCAAACCCTTGTAGTTATGGGTCAAATTATTGGTACCATGATGTTTGGCGCAATGCCATTTGACTTGTTTTGAATTATATGTATCAAGGGTTATATGGTAATAGTATTGGTATTTTATGTTGGTTCAATTGGGACTTCTTAGTGTTGTTTTAAATGGTTGAAGGGTTAAAGTGCAGGAAATCTGCACTGTTTGTGCAAGTCTGGGCACCAGACGGCGTCAAGACTGGGTGATCCCGTCTGGTTAAAATTGTTCTGAGCCGTCAGGTTATTTCCTATTTCAGACAGCGTCCCAGTTAAAGGGTGACGGCGTCCCATTTCGAGCTGACGTCGTCGGGTTTTAAAACCCCTGAGTCCCTCAGGCTTTAATGTTCATTTATGATTTGACATTCCTTTAAGGGAGGACGGCGTCACATTATGTGAGTGACGGCGTCTGCCCGTCAGGATAACACAATGAGTATCTTCTTACAAATCAAACTAAAAAGGAATCTTTCGAGTCTTCTTTCCTTCATAGTTCGCGTCATAATTATTTAGTCAAAATGTCATGAAAGTCAATCCAATTTCTGTCATTTAAAAAAACAAATTTGGTCTTGGGGGCGTAACAACTTGGTATCATAGCCTTGGTATAAGAGATTTAGGATCTTTATCTTAGAAATGTCCTATACTAAGGCCTTGTGAAGTGTGTTAGTAATAGTTATGCTACGTGTGCGCTTCCTTGATGGTTTTAAGAGCACATAATGTTTTTATAACTACGCTTGGCCACCGTAGTTATAAGAAAATGGCACATATGTGTCGCTTAAAGTCATTAAGGCTTTGCACGAGTGGCATGTTAGGGTGATATATATATAAGAGTGACATGACTATTGTGTAAGTTATTGGTGATGATGCTTAATCGAATGCTTGTTTAAATTTCAGTAAAGAAGAAATGGAAACTCCCCACCAAAAGGAATCCGTAAAGGCTACTACCTCTAAGCGTGTCGAATCTTCGGCAAGTAGTCCAACTAAAAATGATAAAATTTTGGAAGGTTCTTCTTCCTCTAGTTCTGAGGGCCCTGCTTTAGAAGGATTCACGGAAGAACATGTAAAGGCATTAGATGTGTTAATGAGGAAAAGGATAGGTAAGGCACTAGAGAGATCCATGCCGTATTTCGTTAAAGAGACCACCCTCAATATCCTAGAAGTAATGCAAAGAGAGTTCGCGGAACTCAAAAGAGAAGAGGGTCATGGTAGGATTGCTAGAAATGATAAATCATCTTACCGTGACTTCACGGCATGTGACGTGCCAAAGTTTACGGGGACCCTTAACCCTATAGCTTGTAATAGGTGGCTTATCGCCATCAAAGGTGCTTTTCGCATGAGCAGGTATAATGAAAAAAAGAAGGTTATCTACGCTATCAATTTTCTTCGTGATAGTGCTAGAACTTGGTGGGAAGGGAAAGTTTGTGAAAAACAGGAGACTTGGTCGGAGTTGTGTTCGTGGAAAGAGTTTAAGGAAATATTTACTTCGGAGTATGCACCGGCGGAAGAGATTGACAAAATCCGTGAAGAATTTCAAACCATCGTTCAAACTAACAAGACGGTGAATGAGTTATGGAAGAAATTTAACGACATGGTTCCCTATTGCTCCGAGTACCACAACAACGAAAAGCTTAAAGTAGATAGGTTCCAAAGAATTCTTAAGGATGAGATCCGTGAAGTAACCTTACCATTTAAATGTAACACCTTGGAAGATCTTCTAAGTCGGGCTCGTGTGAGAGAAGCGGACTTAATGAGAAAGAGGAGTAAAGAAGAAAAGGATGTTAAGAGGAAGCAAGTGTTTAGGGATAGAGAGGGTAAAAAGGCAAGGTTTGATCTAGGCAAGAAAACCAGAGGGAATCAAGGCAAGACACAATGCAAAAAGTGTCATAAGCTTCATTATGGTGAATGTAGACTTAACAGGCCAGGATGTTACAAGTGCAGTTCTTTAAGCCACATGAGTAAAGAATGTCCAAAGCCAATGGATAATCAAGTTGGACATAAATTGAATGAATCTCCAAGTCGAAAAACAAATGAAGCTAGGATTGTGAAGACGGTCGAGGAAGAGAAAGTTGAAATTCCAAAACCTAAGGCGCGAGTTTACCAAATGGGAGTGGAGGAAGCGAATGCGGGATCCGATGTCATTACAGGTATACTTCTTGTTAATTCCATTCCCGCTCGAGTCCTCTACGACTCGGGAGTTAGTGTATCCTTTATGTCTTTAGGGTTTAGCAAGCAATTAACCTCTCCACTATCTAACTCTCCAAACCCCTTGAAGTCGAAATAGCCGATAGTAAAGTGGTATTCGTAGTTAATGTGTTTTGTGGTATAGAGTTGGAAATAGACAATAGTATTTTTAAGATCGACTTAATCCCTATAGTGCTTGGAGAATTTGATGTCATTATAGGCATGGATTGGCTTAGTTACCATAATGCCGCCATTTTATGTAATCAAAAGATGGTATGAGTTGTTAATCCTAAGGGTCGTGAAATAGTTATTTATGGAGATAAGAGGAAGGGAGAATTTAAGTTATGCTCAGTAATGAAGGCTAGGAGATACTTATCATGGGGTTGTTGTGCATTTTTGGCTCAGGTGTGATAGATACAAGTATTCAAAAGACAAGTATTGATAATGTTTCAATTGTTAATGAATTCCGGGATGTTTTTCTGGAAGAATTGTCGGGTGTTCCACTCGAATGACAAGTCGAGTTTCGCATCGACCTCATTCCGGGCGCTAAATTTATAGCAAAAACTCCTTACCGTTTGGCTCCTTCCGAAATGAAAGAATTGATGAGCCAACTTCAAGAATTGTTAGACAAGGGTTTTATCTGTCCAAGTAGTTCGCCATGGGGAACACCAATTTTGTTCGTTAAAAAGAAGGACGGTAGCATGCGAATGTGCATTAATTATCGTGAATTGAATAAAGTAACGCTAAAGAATGTGTACCCTTTGCCAAGAATCGATGATTTTTTTACCAACTTCATGGCGTCAATTGGTTTTCCAAGATCGATGATGCAGGTTTTACTGACCAGGTCTTAATATTTATAGTGTCTCGCTATACCTATGGTCTACCCTAATGCACTAATGGGCAGTGTACCCGGTCGTATGTACTGTAGTAAATGGTAAAGCCGAGGTCGTCCCAAGAGCTATGTGTGTCGGATAATTACTAAGTCTAATTATCACAGAATATTAATGGTTTGATAGGGTTTTTGTTGGAATCACTCCTAAACCATAATCAAGTGTTACTAATTAATATGTAATAGTTAGCTTTATTATGGCCTTTATGTTTGTTATTAGCCTTAAGCTTATGTAGAAGGCCCATGAGCTTAGGCCCAAGCCTATTTAAGAAAGGATGGAAACTAGGTGTGTTGCCCTAGCTTTCCTCCTATAAATACTCTTGTAAACCTTCATTTGAAGGTTGGTTGTTCAAGTTTTTCTTTCACCTACACTCTACGCATAACCATCTTAGTCTAACGTGTGTTTGTGTTTGATTTCTTGTTCAATCGCCTTATCTCTCTCTTATAAGCTTGTGTTTGTAAAACTAGTGACCTAACAGTGGTATCAATCGCCTACTAGTTGGGTGAATCGTGTTTGTTTTTGAAGTAGGTTTCGGTCCTACGCCTAAAACGCACGTTTGATACTTTGGTTCGCTTAAAAACTCGTTTTTTATACTTTTTAATCCAAGATTCTTGTACTTTCAACGTTTTAAGGTGTTAAAATACTTGTTTTTGGCAAAAAGTTTCGAACTTTATGTGTAGATCATTGTTTTTCATCTAGTTTTTGAACGAGGGTTTCATCCTACTCGTAACCGTTTTAGAGGCTTTGGTTCATCAAGATTCACACTTTTGTGTCTTTTGGTGTTATTGAAGCTATTTCATCACACAAAAACTGGTTTAGAAACATCTTTTGGCAAAATCAAAATTACGAGTAATCCTACGCGTAGCAAAACCCTAAAACTACGCGTAAGATTTTCCTTGGTTTGATCTTCATTTTCGTGGTTTACTCCGTGTTTTCTTGCTTGGATAAGCCTGAAAATACGTCGACTTTGGATATCTTTTGCACTGTGATAGTGTAAAAGATCATTTGGGTAAAACCCTAAAATTACGCATAAGCATAAGCTTACGCGTAGAAATCCTACGCTTAAGATTCATCTTACGCGTAGACCTAGTCCTACGCATAAGGTAATCCTACGCCTAAGTTTCTACGCCTAACTTACTGTTTACGCATAACTTTAGCCTTTTTTCCCTGCTTACGCGTAAGCTAAAACTACGCGTAACTTTGGTGATTTCTACGCATAACTGTTATATTGCTCTCATGTGATTTCTACGCCTAAAGACACTTCATCAACAAAGGTTCATTCGACTACAAAGATCCATCAACACAAGTTATCATTTGAAGGTTGGTTGTTCAAGTTTTTCTTTCACCTACACTCTACGCATAACCATCTTAGTCTAACGTGTGTTTGTGTTTGATTTCTTGTTCAATCGCCTTATCTCTCTCTTATAAGCTTGTGTTTGTAAAACTAGTGACCTAACAGTTTTAATTAATTAAACTACTAATACAGAATATAAAAGCAAATAAATGGTAGAAGGGAAATCAATAGAGGAATAGTGGTGCTAACCTAGTTAATTCTCCTAACTAGTTATGTCTACGTCTACCTACTTCCAATTCCTTCAGGTGGGATCAAATTCGAGAGGACATCATTTGGTCAATTCGCCCTAACCTATCATCAAAGATGCCACCACAGGAGAAATCAGGCGCACCGTCATAAGTCCTGTTGTTCCTGGTCCCCTAAGCCGAGTCATTAAGTACCGCTACATGCTAGATTCTAAATAGTAAGTGCCCGGCCGTTATGAACTTAGACACTACACCCCCAATTCTTAAGTTCATCCAAACAATAGGTGATCAGTTGGTCAAATCGCACAAGTAGAAAGGGTCGTCAGTTGGTCATATCTTACCCTTCCCGTCTCAGTCCGCTCACCTAGGGTCAGTTGGTCATATCTCCTAGGAAATTGGCCTCTATCGCCATTCAAAACTACCGAACCAAGGGTGACTACCAAAGAACTATGCATGCATACACTTAGAAATAATTGTACGGAAGTAAAGGTAAACGCAAACAAAACAATAAAGGAATCATAACTAGGCTAGCACCAAAGGGTGCTTAGCCGCTCATATTAATCATGCACATCAATTCAATATTCAAAGGTACGAAATACATGAATTGAAAGTAAAATAAATAATAAACGCTAAAGCTTATCGTAATGGTGTGACTTCTCCCTTGGAAACAGCTCCGTATGCTTCCCTAGACCTCCCTTGAGCTTTTTCCCACGTTCTCAGAGTGTTGTGTGTGGAATGGGATGCTTTAAAATGCTGGAATTCGTGGGGTATTTTACGGCGTAACCCATAGAGGAGTTACGCCGTAACCTTCTATTTCTCCGTAAATGCACTAGATCTGCTAGTTACGGCGTAACCTAATAAGTGGTTACGCCGTAGTCTTCAATAAACTCGGTTACGTCGTAAGTGTAGCAATAGTTATCGCTTAAGTATCAGCGGCGTGGAACCTCTTTTGACCTAATGGAGTTACGTCGTAACCTTTGGGAGGAGTTACACCGTAACCTCTTGATAAGTTGGACTTCTGGGTCACGCAATAGTTACGGCGTAATGTGAGAGATGAGTTACGCCGTAACTTCTTCAAAATAAGCATACTGTGATAAATCTTTAGTAACGTTTCCATTTCTGCGTCTCTCTAGCTCCAATGCTCGTAATTTACCTGAAAGTGTAAAACAATGGAAAACAAGCGTAAATCCATATAAATGATATAAATAACGAGCATTAACGGGGGAAATTGACACTTAATATTCAGGACTATTTGATGTTATCAAATATCCCCCCACTTGAACTCTACTTGCCCTCAAGTAGACCTTATTAGATAGATTCCTAAAAAGATATCTCTCAAAACCTGGAAAATATAAGTTTACAAATCCCTTATGCTAGAATAAAACAAAGCCGAACACCTCACGAAAGGGGAACAAACACTCAAATCTCTCAACTATTCTAAGTGTCAATTTCGGGGTGATCACTCAATCGCACAGTCATAGCATGTATTCTATCATAAGCTTGGCGGTTACACAAATCTCCACCATTAGAGTTAAGGGTAAACAATTCTCGAAGGCAATATGGGTAGACACGACAAAGGTTAAAGGGTGACTCGTCATTACTAACATGTCACGGCGAAGTGGACAAAATCAATTATACATGACCAAATCCATGGCCAACACACCAAAGATTGCTCGCTGCATCACCTAGACACGCTTCATGACTAAAGGGTAGGATAAGACATGGGATATATAATTGGTGTAAAATGAAAAACAAGCAGGTAGTCTATATCTATAACTAAGTCATCACCACTTACCGTCCGCCCAAAGTTCAAGCTTAGAAGTCTAGAGACCGGATCATGAAATGCAAGGTAGATGTGTCATTAGAGGACATCGTGATGGGCACACTACCTTTTCTTCTTCAGTTGGTATAACTCAATCTTCCAATGTGACCGAGGTGGCCTCCTCGATACTAAACAATAAAGCTCATACTATAGTGCTTATAACATCGCACTTTACAAAATCATAACTTAATCAGCTATTTTTTTATTTATTTTTTTTTCGATTTTTTTTGAACATAACATGATAACATAACATCCCCCCACTTGAGATGAACAATGGGAATTCGGGGGGTCTTCAATGATCTTCATAATTGTTGTCGATGAAAGCGTGATTTCCTGACCTTTTCCATTCGAACCTTGAACTTAGGAAAATGATGACTTCCTAATTACAAATAAAGACTACAGGGTAGGCTAAGGTATAAGGGTGTAACGAAATAATATACTGGGGTGACAAAATGAAAGGAATGGCTCAGAAGGGTGTATCTAGGGGTATCTTGCACTAAAGGGGAGTGCAACAAAAGGGTTTCACATGGGGGTCGAAAAGTCGAGGTGACTAATCGATAGACTCACAATGGTAGGCTGTTTGGGTGATAATCCTATAATATTGCCTTCTAAAACTGAAAAGTCTGAATACATCGAGCTAACTCAACATACCTCGTCTATGGTCTCGAAATGATGCAAAGGCCAAGTTCTAAAGTTTACAAGCTAGCGGCACACTCATAATTTGGTGGATTTGAGGTAAAATATTGGAAACGGATAAGGCTAATCTCACCATGTAATATCAAGGTTTGTATGTGCTCGGCTAAGGTCTAATCTAGTTAGGTTCGGAAAAACTTGTCAAAATTTTAAAAATGGCATAATTTTTCAAAATAAACTAGAAAAATGAGGGCGAAATAAAGTTCAAGAGATAATTCTACTCCCGTCCCCCCACTTAAATTGTACAAAGTCCCTTTTGTACTAGGCATTAAAATAAAGGTGAAGAGAAAGGTAGAATTAGAGCGAGAACTTCCCTGAAATTTGCTCCAAAAAAGAAGAAGGCCCACGAGAAAGGATCGTGCCTTCGTTTAAGCGTCGTGAAAAAACTTCAATCCCTGAAATCACAATACCGACAAGCATAATTCTAAAAAGAAAAAAATAAAATGAAAAACAAACCTAACTCACTTTCGTAGGAATCACGGTTGCATTTAGCGAATGCAACAAGCCTTTTAAACCACTTGGTGTCCCAAGTAGACGAGTGAAGTCTTGTGAGGGTTTACAGGGAACACACCCACAAAGTTCATTTAAAAACAAATACAAGGTTACTGTGTTTTAAAATGAAAGAATTAAAGCAAAGGAGAGTTACGTTGTAACTCCTATGAGAGAGTTACGCCGTAACTGGCCAAACCTGGTATGAGCTGTGAAGCGAATAGTTACGGCGTAACCATTGAGATGGTATTACGCCGTAATTGGTAATGCGTCAAAAATTCTGCTGCGAAAATTATGGTTACGGCGTAATCACCAAGATGAGTTACGCCGTAACTCTCTTCAGATCAGCAACTACAGCAGTAATTACTTCATTGTCTCCTGCAAAAATGGTTAGAAAACACAAAACCCAACAGAAAGGAAATAAAAACAAAAGAAAGGGATAAATCGGGTTGTCTCCCGAAAGAGCACTTTTCTTTATTTACGAGTCTTCAAGTTAGACTCAGAGCTGCGGGGCTCCTATGGGGGGGGGGGGGTCTTTGAACTTGCCCCACTTCTTCAACATCCTTCATCAAATTGTGCCTCATCAATGCAACATTTGAGGCAGTTCGGAGGTATTCAATGGTTTCGATCTTTCAGACTTTACAAAATTTCTCCTCCGGACCTAGGTGGTAGCGAGTGAATTCGTATTTTTAAACTATAATTGGGGGTGGTCTTTTGTAGGGTATCCCCAGGAGCTTGCACCTTCTTTGCTCGTAAGCTTCATCATCTGGATCAATGAACTCCTCATTTCCTTGCAACTTAAGGTAATCTAGCATCCCTTCGATATCATCGTCATCAGAAACAGTCCCCTTGAACCACTCTTCATCAAGCAAATTCTCCACTAGAACGCGCTTGCATTCTTCTTTATCATTACTTACCCGCTCTATGTCATCGTCAATTGTTATTTTACTCATGTTTTCGATACTTTTGTCGTTTGAATTTTCTTGATCCATATATTCCTTCCAAATCTTATCTTTCGTTAATGCGTCCACATGCCCATACTTAATTTTTACCCAACTATCGAACCCCAGGTTGTCCATCCAAGGTAAACTCGTTCTCTCCTCATCATTGGTTGAGGACCAAAAGAATTCATCTTTTCCTAATCTTCCAGAGGTGCTTCCACCATTACACATATCGTCATACGGGTTGCATGACGCCCAAAAAATTTCCCCAGGAGATTTTACTTTTTCGCACCAGTGACTGCGTAGTCCTTTGTTGTCAGTTTCACTTAAATTCTCATTCGTGCAGAGTATATCTTTATTAGTCTCTTCCTTTTGAATGTGCTCCGCGTATTCAATTTTTAGCTTCATAAGAAGATTTGGATTGATCTTGGCATTCCCAAATTGAATTGCGTACCAACCTTTAAAGGCCAAATTACCGAATTTTATGCCATGTCTTTCACGCTCATGAGGGCATGTCCATTCTTCCTTTCTTTCATTGTCTCCTCCATTGCAATACTCGTGGAAGGGGCTACATGTAGGTCATGCCCTTGTGGTTTCTTTATCAGTAATGGCGACAGGAGTACACCAGTGAATGATAAGTGGCTCTTCTTCATCTTCAAGGGAGAGTTCCTTGAGTTTTTCTGACCCGTCCAAGTCGAGGAATTTTTCTGCCCATGTATCCCAGTTACGCCGTAACTGAGATTCTTGGTTACGGCGTAATTCATTAGAGTCATTTTCCTCAGTATTCTTCACAACTCCGTTGTCGCTGTCAAACACGAGGTTACGCCGTAACTCATTAGGCATGTTACGGCGTAACTCAGATATGTTGACAAAATCGTCCCCTAAACTCGTATCTCTGGCCTGAACCTTCGAGTTATCATCTGAGAAAATTACCTTACATTCCATAGTTGGTTTAGATCCCTCAGGTTTATCGTTATTCCTCCTTACTTTTTCGCTGAGCTTTATCACCATGGATTCAAGGTCTTTCAGAGTTGAGTTATGTTTGGAAATGTTTCTATCAGTGTTTTCCTGGAATGCCTTCAACCATTCATCTTGCTCCTTTTGTCTTTAGGCTTAATTTTCCAGAAATTTATTAATTGTTTCTTCAAGACTGGGCTTTCTTTCTCCATAAGGCCCACGGTTGTAATTTCCACGATAACCATTACTATTTCGACTGTCACAGTAAAATGGTCGATTTTTTCCATACTTAGCTTCTTCAATATCCTCTTCGTCCATATGAGGACAATTTTTCATAAGATGTCCTCCTCCACAGCTTTCACAACCCACTTGGATGGCATGAACGGTTTCTCTGACCTTCAGCATATCTCGACTGAGGCTTTCAATTTTACTAGCGATTGCTGCAATTCCGTCGAAGCTTCCACCTTGGTTTCTTTTACTTCCACCGTCGTGCCATTTTTGAGAATGGTCCGCCATTTTTTGAATGGCTTCAATTGCAGTAGTAGGAGTCATGTTTAGAATAGGTCCTTGATAGTCCAGCATCTGTCTTGTAGTTACATTTATTCCTTTGTAGAAAATATTGACCTTCTGCTGGTTATTAAAATCATTGGTAGGACACTTATAAAGAAGATCGTTGTATATGTCCCAAGCTTGATACAGAGTTTCATCGTCTTCTTATTTGAAATTGCGGATCTCCAAAAGTTGATTAGAAATCTTTGATGGTGGGCAATATCTTTGGATAAAGTGTTTCTTTAGTAGCGCCCAAGTATTAACTGCCCCGGCGGGCAATATTTCGATCCATCTTCTGGCTGCCCCAGTGAGAGTCATTGGGAAGACCCTGAGCATAACAGCATCATGAGACACACCCAGAATGTTGAAAAGGCTAGCGATGTATAGGACATTTTCAACGTGCTCATATGCGTCTTCGTCCCTGTTTCCTGAAAAAGGGTTAGCGTGAAGCTCCCTCATAAATTGGTCTTTAATCTCGAAACGAACATCCGCTCCGATTGCCGGTCTTACGAGACCCGCCCCTTGATCAGCTCTAGTGAACGCCAAGTATTCCTCAAGAGTGAGGTCATTGATGTTAACAACTTTCATGGTACCTGAAAACTTGAAATATGATCGTGATAAAAGTTTAAAAATAAAATGAAAGATTTAATATCAATCCTAATATAGCTCCCCGGCAGCGGGGCCAAAAACATGATGCAGGTTTTACTGACCAGGTCTTAATATTTATAGTGTCTCGCTATACCTATGGTCTACCCTAATGCACTAACGGGCAGTGTACCCGGTCGTGTGTAGTGTAGTAAATGGTAAAGCCGAGGTCGTCCCAAGAGCATGTGTGTCGGATAATTACTAAGTCTAATTGCCACAGAATATTAATGGTTTGATAGGGTTTTAATTAATTAAACTACTAATGCATAATATAAAAGCAAATAAATGGTAGAAGGGAAATCAATAGAGGAATAGTTGTGCTAACCTAGTTAATCCTCCTAACTAGTTATGTCTACGTCTACCTACTTCCAATTACTTCAGGTGGGGTCAAATTCGAGAGGACATCATTTGGTCAATTCGCCCTAAACTATCAGCAAAGATGCCACCACAGGAGAAATCAGGCGCACCGTCATAAGTCCTGTTGTTCCTGGTCCCCTAAGCCGAGTCATTAAGTACCGCTACATGCTAGATTCTAAATAGTGAGTGCCCGGCCGTTAGGAACTTAAACACTACACCCCCCCCCCAATTTTTAAGTTCATCCAAACGATAGGTGATCAGTTGGTCAAATCGCAGAAGTAGAAAGGGTCGTCAGTTGGTCATATCTTACCATTTCCGTCTCAGTCCGCTCACCTAGGGTCAGTTGGTCATATCTCCTAGGCAATTAGCCTCTATTGCCATTCAAAACTACCGAACCAAGGGTGACTACCAAAGAACTATGCATACATACACTTAGAAATAATTGTACGGAAGTAAAGGTAAATGCAAACAAAACAATTAAGGAATCATAACTAGGCTAGCACCAAAGGGTGCTTAGCCGCTCATATTAATCATGCACATCAATTCAATATTCAAAGGTACGAAATACATGAATTAAAAGTAAAAGAAATAATAAACGCTAAAGCTTATCGTAATGGTGTGACTTCTCCCTTGGAAACAGCTCCGTATGCTTCCCTAGACCTCCCTTGAGCTTTTTCCCACGTTCTTAGAGTGTTGTGTGTGGAATGAGATGCTTTGAAATGCTGGAATTCGTGGGGTATTTATAGGCCAGGTCTGGGTTACGGCGTAACCCATAGAGGAGTTACGCCGTAACCTTCTATTTCTCCGTAAATGCACTATATCTGCTAGTTACGGCGTAACCTAATAAGTGGTTACGCCGTAGTCTTCAATAAACTCGGTTACGTCGTAAGTGTAGCAGTAGTTACGGCGTAAGTATCAGCGGCGTGGAACCTCTTTTGACCTAATGGAGTTACGTCGTAACCTTTGGGAGGAGTTACGCCGTAACCTCTTGATAAGTTGGACTTCTGGGTCAATCAATAGTTACGGCGTAATGTGAGAGATGAGTTACGCCGTAACTTCTTTAAAATAAGCACACTGTGATAAATCTTTAGTAACGTTTCCATTTCCGCGTCTCTCTAGCTCTAATGCTCGTAATTTACCTGAAAGTGTAAAACAATGGAAAACAAGCGTAAATCCATATAAATGATATAAATAACGAGCATTAACGGGGGAAATTGACACTTAATATTCAGGACTATTTGATGTTATCAATCGATCTATGTTCGGGTTATCATCAATTGAAGGTTCAAGAAGAAGACATTCCTAAGACGGCTTTTAGAACCCGTTATGGACATTATGAGTTTACGCTTATGCCTTTTGGACTTACGAATGCACATGCAGTTTTTATGGATCTAATGAATCAGGTGTGTAGGTCGATGTTGGATAAGAATGTGATTGTATTTATTGATGATATTCTCATTTACTCGAAGAATAAGGAAGAGCATGTGATTCATTTGCGAGAGATTCTTGAAACCTTGAGAAAAGAAAGATTGTATGCAAAAATTTTGAAATGTGAATTTTGGTTACAAGAGGTTCAATTTTTTGGTCATGTTGTTAATTCGGAGGGCATTAAGGTTGACCCGTCAAAGATAGAAGCAATGATGAATTGGCGAGCTCCAAAAAATGTAGGAGAAATACGAAGTTTCCTAGGTTTGGCAGGATATTACCAGAGATTTATACAAGACTTTTCTAAGATTGCATCTTCACTAACTAGGCATACCAAGAAGAATATCCCTTTCGAGTGGGGGAAGAAGCAAGATGATGCTTTTTCCACCTTACGAAGAAAGTTATGTGAGGCACCAGTTTTAGTTTTGCCAAAAGGAACAAAAGATATGGTTGTATACGGTGATGCATCGTATTCCGGTCTTGGTTGTGTCCTTATGTAAAGAGGCAAGGTAATTGCCTATGCTTCAAGACAGTTGAAAAAGCATGAAAAAGACTACCCGACTCACGATTTGGAATTCGCAGCGGTGGTTTTTGCATTAAAAATATGGAGGCATTATCTCTACGGCGTGGAGTTTGTGATTTACACCGATCACCAGAGCCTTTAATACTTCCTAAACAAAAAGGATCCGAATATGAGACAACAAAGATGGCTAGAGTTATTAAAGGACTACAATTGTGAGATTCGATACCATCCGGGAAAAGCAAATGTCGTAGCCGATACATTAAGTCATAATGACCAAGGTGAAGTTACAGAAATCCATTCCTTGAAAATGATTATTACAACCGACTTTTTCGACAAGGTTAAGTTAGCCCAAAAGGAAGCTTTGAAAGAAGAAAATTGGGAAGGAGAGCGTATCACTTCCCATGTCCCTCATTTTGAAGAAGATGGTCACGGACTTAAAACGCGGTATGGGAGAATTTATATACCTTTATGTAGTGATGTTAAGATGTTACTCTTAGATGAACACATAAGTCAAAATATTCTATTCACCCGGGGGCTAACAAGATGTATCATGACTTGAGGAGAGATTATTGGTAGCCTGGTATAAAAAGAGATTGTACGAAATATGTTGAAAAATGTCTAACTTGTTTGAAGGTTAAAGCCGAACACCAAAAACCGTATGGTAAAGTACAACCGTTGGAAGTACCGTTTTGGAAATGGGAAAAGATTACAATGGACTTCGTTACAAAGTTACCGCGAATGACCAAAAAGCACGACTTTGCGTAATAGTAGATCGTTTGACGAAGAGCGCCCATTTCATTCCAATTAGAGAAAATATGCCCGTTCATAAGTTAGCAAAGATATATGCTAAAGAAATAGTTGAACGCCATGGGGTACCCATTTCTATAATCTCTGATAGAGATGGGAGATTTACTTCGACATTTTGGCGAAGTTTCCAAGAAGAACTAGGTACAAGATTGCATATGAATACGACCTTTCACCCGCAAACCGATGGGCAAAGCGAAAGAACAATTCAAACATTAGAAGATATGTTAAGAGCTTGTGTGATTGACTTTGGGGAAAATTGGGATGATCATCTACCTTTAGTTGAATTTGCCTATAGAAATAGTTACCATGCTAGAATAGAAATGCCACCTTATGAAATGCTTTATGGTAGAAAATGTAGAACTCTGGTATGTTGGGATGAAGTTGGAAAAATGGAGTTAGCTAGTACGGATATAATACTAGAAACAACCAAGAAAATCGAGACAATCCGAGAAAGACTTAAGACGACGCAAGTTAGATGGAAAATTTACGCCGACAATCAAAGAAGACCAATTGAATTCGAAGTAGGAGACCTTGTCATGATTAAGGTTTCCCCATGGAAGGGTGTTCTTAGGTTCAAGCATAAAGGGAAATTAGGACCAAGATTCATTGGACCCTTCAAGATTTTAGAGCGTATTGGAGAAGTGGCATACATATTGGAACTCCTTGATGAAATGAAAGGAATTCACAGTAACTTCCATGTATCTTACCTAAAGAAATATTTAGCAGATGAAGCTAGCGTGATTACATTGGATGATGTAGAAATAGATCCGAAACTAACATCGCAAGAAGAATCGGAGGCAATACTTGGAAGAAAGACAAGACAACTAAGAAATAAAGAGATTCCTTTGCTTAAAGTACAATGGAGACATCAAAAAGGTACAACTATTAGATGGGAACCGGAAGAAAGAATGAAGAACAAGTATCCTCAACTTTTTTAAGCATGATTTCGGGGACGAAATCAAATTTTAGGAGGGGTGAATTGTTACACCCGTATCCCGTCAAGGTATTTTTAAATGTTAGTATTGATCCCTTATGTTATGTTAGTATTTCTATATCACTTAAAGGTTTCAACTAAGAAATAAAACTAGGAACTTTTGTGGCCAAAATAAAAGAATCTTAGAAAAGGGGGACTAAAGTTGTCATTTAAGTTAAGTAAATTAAATAAAAAAGAAACTTAGTATTATTAGAAGACTTATCCAAAAAAATTGAGAGGAAACCTTGGGATAAAGAAAGGGTTCTAGTGAGGAAGAAGAAGATTCATCAAGAAACCTTCAATTGAGTCTAATTTGGACTTATTGTGGTGACTATCAAGATTAGGAGACCCTTAATTTCATACCTCTAAACCAAGTAAGTATCTTCCCCAATCTATATGATAAAGGTTTTGGAATTAGAAGTTTAAGGTAGTAATAGAATATGTTTAATTCATTAAAATAGCTAATTATAATCTCTAATTAAGATTAATTATTGATTAGGAAGCTTAAGGGATTTGTGAGACTACTTGGTAGAAAACCTATTGAGCAAATTGGAGGTAAGTATAATGGGTTTATGTTGTATTGGTTAATTATGAACTATTGAAATTGTTATAGTCTTGTTGGAGCTTGTAATAGTAGCTTGGATCCATAGCTTTTATTTTGTCAAGTAGTATAAATATGAAATTGAAGGTATGTTCTCATGTTATAGATGCTCCATAAATCTTCTTATGTCGTTAAAGTTTTTACTTTACATATAATCCATTTACTTACTAAGCAATTCGCTTACATTATAGTTGATGATGTTTCGTAGGTTCTAGCAAGGAGGATAAGGGTAAGAATCAAGTATAGGATGGACTATACTTGAGCTTCTATTTGTGTTAGTCTTTTGGATCAAGGTTTTGAAGTTGGAAGCCCCGAAAAGTTAAATTCCGTTTTGGTATATATTCGGGTCATATGGTCTTTTCCTTACTTTGGTTGTATATGTGTTCTTAGTGATGTCTAATGTTTCTTAACTACTAGTGTCAAACCCTTGTAGTTATGGGTCAAATTATTGGTACAATGATGTTTGGCGCAATGCCATTTGACTTGTTTTGAATGATATGTATCAAGGGTTATATGGAAATAGTATTGGTATTTTATGTTGGTTCAATTGGGACTTCTTAGTGTTGTTTTAAATGGTTGAAGGGTTAAAGTGCAGGAAATCTGCACTGTTTGTGCAGGTCTGGGCACCAGACGGCGTTAAGACTGGGTGATCCCGTCTGGTTAAAATTGTTCTGAGCCGTCAGGTTATTTCCTATTTTAGACAGCATCCCAGTTAAAGGGTGACGGCGTCCCATTTCGAACTGACGTCGTCGGGTTTTAAAACCCCTGAGCCCCTCAGGCTTTAATGTTCATTTATGATTTGACATTCCTTTAAGGGAGGACGGCGTCACATTATGTGAGTGACGGCGTCTGCCCGTCAGGATAACACAATGAGTATCTTCTTACAAATCAAACTAAAAAGGAATCTTTCGAGTCTTCTTTCCTTCATAGTTCGCGTCATAATTATTTAGTCAAAATGTCATGAAACTCAATCCAATTTCTGTCATTTAAAAAAACAAATTTGGTCTTGGGGGCATAACAACTTGGTATCAAAGCCTTGGTATAAGAGATTTAGGATCTTTATCTTAGAAATGTCCTATACTAAGGCCTTGTGAAGTGTGTTAGTAATAGTTATGCTACGTGTGCGCTTCCTTGATGGTTTTAAGAGCACATAATGTTTTTATAACTACGCTTAGCCACCGTAGTTATAAGAAAATGGCACATATGTGTCGCTTAAAGTCATTAAGGCTTTGCACGAGTGGCATGTTAGGGTGATATATATAAGAGTGACATGACTATTGTGTAAGTTATAGGTGATTATGCTTAATTGAATGCTTGTTTAAATTTCAGTAAGAAGAAATGGAAACTCCCCACCAAAAGGAAGCCGTAAAGGCTACTACCTCTAAGCATGCCGAATCTTCGGCAAGTGGTCCAACTAAAAATGATAAAATTTCGGAAGGTTCTTCTTCCTCTAGTTCCGAGGGCCCTGCTTTAGAAGGATTCACAGAAGAACAAGTAAAGGCTTTAGATGTTTTAATAAGGAAAAGGATAGGTAAGGCACTAGAGAGATCCATGCCGTATTTCGTTAAAGAGACCACCCTCAATATCCAAGAAGCAATGCAAAGAGAGTTCGTGGAACTCAAAAGAGAAAAGGGTCATGGTAGGATTGCTAGAAACAATAAATCATCTTACCGTGACTTCCGGCATGTGACGTGCCTAAGTTTACGGAGACCCATAACCCTATAGCTTGTAATAGGTGGCTTATCGCCGTCAAAGGTGCTTTTCGCATGAGCGGGTATGATGAAACAAAAAAGGTTATCAACGCTAACAATTTCCTTCGTGATAGCGCTAGAACTTCTTGGGAAAGGAAAGTGTGTAAAAAACGGGAGACTTGGTCGGAGTTGTGTTCGTGGAAAGAGTTTAAGGAAATATTTACTTCGGAGTATGCACCGGCGGAAGAGATTGACAAAATCCGTGAAGAATTTAAAACCATCATTCAAACTACCGTGAAGAATGTCATGAAAGTCAATCCAATTTCCATAATTTAAAAAAATTAAACTTTGGTTATGGGGGCGTAACATTAACCACCACTCCTAGATGCTTGAACTTGTCTTGCAACATGTTGGCTTGACTTTGGTTGACTTGCAGAGGCATAAACTTGAGTTGCAACATGTTGGATTGACTGTGGTTGACTTGTAGAGATATGAACTTGAGTTGCAGCAGGTTGGCTTGCAGAATGCTTTGTTATTTTCCCATATGCTTGACCAGAAGCTTGATTTCCAGCTTGCTGAGCAACTTGAGTATGACTTGCATCTTGAGCTTAAGGTAACTTGCATCCTATTTTGTTGTGTCCTTTGCCTTTTCAAATCTTACAAGTGACTTGTAGCCCTTTCCTACCTATCTTCCCAGACTACACCATACTTTCAACCTCTCCAACACTATTTTTTCTTTTTTTTAATTGGCCCACCAATTTGTACATGAACCTTAGGTGGAAGCAATGTTGTTGGCCAGTCATTCTTCACCCATAAGTTTCTACCAACCGCAGGGTTGATTTTAAATGAGTATTATTGTTTCCAACTTTCTATCCTATATGATGAATGGACCCAATCTTCAGGCAATCCCACATCCATTCAATGATCTACCATATCATGAATGCATGCTACAACATGTTTACAAGCGATACCAGAAACTTCCCATTTTCTACAAGAACAATGCCTATCAGTTAAGTTAATAACACATTGGTCACCATGAGGTCCTTTAGCTTGATACAAATCTAACACATTCCATTCTTATGTGTAGTTTAAAGAAGCCTCTTTGATCTGAGTAAAGAGTATTGTAGCAGTAGGAGTTAGTGGACCTTTACCTTTTTCAATGATTTTTTGCACAATCACAATCATTTTCATTAGGTACTCTCTTACAAACTATAATACAGATATGATTGGTGAGTCCCTAGCATCTAATAACTATCTATTGAAAACTTCACAAATGTTTTTGATAAGCAAATCACAATGTGCCCTACCTATATATGATTTGTGTGCAAGAACATAAGGCATAAAAGGCCATAACATTAAACTGTAACATTGAAAGTAAGATTGCATACCAGAAAAATGAGATCTGCTCCAGTGTTCTGGTGCAATTTTCTTCAACCATCCATATGCCTTTACATTATAGGATTTCAATTGATTCATGGCATTGTTGAATTCAACAGTTGTTGTTGAAGCTGCAACTTTCCACAATATGTCTTTAAACATGCCACCTTTCCATAACAAATTCATATTCTCATTGATATGCCTGACACAAAACCTATGCCCAGTTCCTGGAAACAACCTCTTAATTATTGGTAACAATCCATGTAATTAAAAGTCAAATTAAATATTACACATAGTTACTATTTAAAGTCATACTGTTATTGCAATAAACATTGAGTAAGAACATGTATCTTATGCCTGTCAGTTATGAATGTAAAGTTGGAGTTACTCTATAACTCCAAATCATCCCCAAGTTGTGTCAAGAACCATAACTAAGACTATAAAGATTCAAACTCCATTATTCCATAAGCCACAAGATAAATACCATTATTCCCATCCACTGCTACAGCTGTTAAAAGTTTCCCAGGATATTGCCCTTTCATGAATGCTCCATCTAAACCCAATAAATCCTTACCACCAGCTTTTAAGCCTTCTTTCAAAATCCCAAATATACATAAATCCTTCTAAACATCATGCTTGTAGATTTAGAATATCCTTCTTTATAACAATCTAACTTAACTGTTGTGTTTGGATTAGCCTTTTGCAATTCTAACACACAGTCTCTCAGCAAACCATATTGCACTTGAGCATCACCCTTTAGAGCAAACTCTGCTTTTGCTTTTTCTCTTAAAGCTTTATGAATAGAAACACCAACATGAAACTGCTTCTGCATTTGATATTGTATAGCCTTAGTGTGGCATCTCTGGATTTAACTGTATCAGATCTACAACATGTGGAGATAGAAAACTAGAAATGCAAGCTTTGATTTTTCTAGAGAGAGGGCATTTATGTTCATATTTAAATGTCTTAACCACCCATTTTTGTGTATATGTCACATAGTGAATATACAAAGTCCAAGGACATTTATTATCCTCATCCTCTGGTGCAATTACATTTTTGCTCTTGCTTTTCTCCTTTGCAATATTCTTACCCTTTTGACTATTCAACATGTCTGAATTGAATATGCTTTCTTGTCTTTTTATGCTTTCCAGAGATTCCTCTTGTCCACCACTACCTAAACAATTAGCCCTCAACCTTAACTTATCATTCTTTTTAAGCTTAATCATTCTCCTAGTTTCAGCAATATGTCCTGCATTCTCTTATTAGCATCTTCTTTATTGGCAAACTCGTGCCCAACAAAGAAGTACTTATGAATCCCATTATGTGCATCTACTTGTTTTCCTTGTTTCTTTATTTTCCTAACTGTTAATTTCCTAGTAGTATCACTCTCATCCCCAAGACCACTTTCATAAGAATAAAAGTTTATAACCTCTATATCATCCTCTGTTACGTTCACTTTAGCTGGAAATGGCCCATTATTAGCCTCAGTTACACCATCTTCATCAACACTAAACCTAAATCCATCCATATTAACCTTTACTTCCTAAATGATGTGTTCCTCGTTTACCATATCCACATGATCACTACCCTTCTCATTATCCACATTATCACTACCCTGCTCATTATCCACTTTATCACTAACCTACTCATGATCACTACCTTGCTCATTATCCATACCATGCTTATGATCACTACCCTGCTCATTATCCATACCGTGCTCATCATCACCACCCTGCTCATTATCCATACCCACATATGTATTAACATGCTCATTTACCATATCCACATATGTATTAACATGTTCATTTACCATATCCACATCTGTAATAACATGCTCATTTAACCCTACTGCATCATTAGACTCATTAGCATTCTACTCAATAGCCAACTGCTTACTAGAACTAGCCATTGATTTCTTCTCAACATTATCTTCTTCCAAATCAACTATTTCATGAGTATCATCTATATCCCTAATCACCATTATTTTCCTAAATAAAGGCTTATAAAATGACTCAACTCTGGTTTCATTATGTTCAATGTAAACTTCAATAACTTTATGCTTTGAAACATAACTAATCAAGTTGACAATATCATCATCACTTGCCAATGCTCTAAGTCCCCAATCCAAGTTTTTCTTAGGTATTCCGAAGTGATAGAACATAATTTGCTTAGGACTATATTTTAACATCTTTACAATGTTATGAACCACCTCAAGCGTAAAGTGTTCACTATCTACGAAATTCACAAATTGTACCTTACCATTAACATACTTCCTATTAGGTATGGTTGTGAAAATTCCACCACGATGCACCGTAATTGAAAAGATGTTGGAATAATTAGTTGTTTAATAAACAAAACAACATTGTCAGAATTTAAGCTAATGAAATTATCAACAATAAATCAAGTTGACAATATTACAACTTCTTACAATAAACTCTATACGGATCATAAGAGTTAATTGCATGATCAGGTCGAAAATGCTACATTTGAACTCCCCAAACCATTTTATAATGTCAATCTTAAGGGAAGATTTTTGCAAGCCTTTAGAGCATAGAGGATTTTCAATAAGCAAATTAAGATTAGAAAAAAGTAAAGTGATGGTAGATTTTGTGGGGTTGGTTGGGTTTATATAAAATTAAGACTAAAATACACCGTTCGTCCCTAAACTTGTTGCTGCGCATCGCGATGGGACAAACTTGGGCTTTTTCATCGTCCGGAGTCCCTTTTCCAAGTTTCATACTCGTAACTGTTCCTTTGACCATATTTCCGTTAGTCAAGGACGTCAGTTGCCGTTTGATTTTTCTTTAGTCCAAGGGCACAATTGCCATTTCCTTATTTCAATAAAGCGTGTTCGATACACCTTTCTCTTGGTGCTACAGTAATTAGTGCCTAATAAAAGCAACTCTTATTCACCACTCATCCCTAAAGTCTCCTCTCCAAAAAAATCTTATCCTTAATATTTCCGATCAAGTTGTAATAATGGTGCGTTGTGCTTGTGGTAGGTGGGCGGTAGTAAAGACCTGGTGGAACAATGTAAACGCCGGCAGACGTTACTATGCTTGTCCTATTCAGGTTGTCTAGTCTTTAAATGATAATGCTTGTATTTTTTTAAAATTTAACATGTTATGTTTTATAGTTTCATATTAGTGTCAGCTTTTAAGTGTTTTCAAACGTTTGATTTCTGATTTTTTAGGGATCTAGATGTCCTATCAATGGATGGTTGGATCCCCATTGACGACGAGAGCAAGGGAGGTGATCCTCTACTTGCAGAGGCACATCCACCGAAATGAGGTGGCATTACAAGAATGCCAAGAAGCCCTCATCGGTGAGACCATGGAGGCTGTAAACGCAGTCGCCAAAGCCAATGAGCTAGAGGCTAGTCAACAAGATACCCTAGCTGAACTCCTTCTTGAGAAGGAGAAAATATGCCGTTTGAGGAACTTCTGTGTTTTCTCCTGGATACTGATCATTGTCGTCTGTATATGGTTTATCTAGTGGGTTTACAATTTTGGTGGTTTTTTTCCTTTTGAGTCGGTGGTAGGGTCTTTGTAACTAGTCTTGTGGTGATGGTTGACTTGTGAAAAGTCATAATTTGATGTACTTTGGTCCTTGTACAGTATAAGTAGTTTTACTTTTATGCTTTAGTCCTTATGAGTGTTATGTATTTAATACTTGCTCCTTCCCCTTATAAATGATCAAACCCACATCAGTTGCTACACAAATATTATTCAATTCAAACCACACCTTAGTAAAATGATCAAACTCATAACACAGATACAAGTATCAAAGATGGATGAATGATCAGAGATGGATGAACAGACACCACTTTTGAGTATCAACATAAACTTGATATGGTGTTGTTCATCCATTTTTGATTCTTTATTCCTGTTTGTGATAATAGAATAACAGTATCCAACTCAAAACACAGATCAAAGAATCATAGACGTATGAAGTCTCAAATATGGATGAACAGATACCACTTTTGAGTATCAACATAAACTTGATATGGTGTTGTTCATCCATTTTTTATCCTTCATTCCTGTTTGTGATAATAGAATAACAGTATCCAACTCAAAACACATATCCAAGAAAAACAGATCCAAGAATCATAGACGTATGAAGTCTCAAGGATGGGTGAACCGACACCATTTCTGAGTATCAACATAAGCTTGATATGGTGTTGTTCATCCATTTTTGATCCTTCATTCCTGTTTGTGATAATAGAATAGCAGTATCCAACTCAAAACATAGATCCAAGAATCATAGACGTATGAAGTCTCAAGGATGTGTGAACAGTAATTGACTTTGTAAAAGTCAACAGTTACTATGCGTATGAACTAGTAACAATACGTAGAAATACACGGTAAAGTGGCAAATCAATACAATAAAAACACAATTTAACCCATAGGCATAGACTAACATGACATGATTTCATACATAATACAAATGGATATATTCCAAATGCATAAAATTTTGTAGTCTACAAAGTTCAGAAACAGACATTGTTTAAACACAGCAAATGATGTTTAGGGGAATACATATTCGATGGAAAACATTGGCTTTCATATGCTTAACCAACATTTTTTTGTTGTGAAGAAAGCTTTGCTGCTATAATCTTGGTCTTAGTCCAAAATTGTTTTGGAGACCCACCAGAAGCAACATCAACTTGAATCCCAGATTGAGACTGGACCACACTTGGTTGAAAATCACCTTTAGATTGAGCATTAGTTTGACACTGAGGTTTTTCATTTCCTTCAAAGTTGTGACCTGTAACCTTTGCCTTCTTCTTTGCTGCAACTTTTGGCTGGGATGAACCTGTTTTTTGAGACTGTTGTGTTCTGCCTTGACTTCATGTTACCCCTCCTTGCCCAAGACATGTTTTCTTGTTGTGTCCAGCATTGCCACATATACCACAAACCACACTCTTACTAGACTGTGACAAGTTACTGGTTTTGTCACTATTATCATTTTCTATAAAAGCCCTAGTTCTTTTCTTTCGTAGCCTACCTAATGGTTTATGATATTTAGGTGGAAGAATAGTTGTAGGCACTTGTGACTTATTCCAATGTTGATAACAATTTATTGGCTGGATGTGGTGTTTGTAAGTTTCTTCCCAAGTCTTAAGCAAGTAACATGGATGAACCCATGATTCAACAGATCCTACTTGCATTCCATTGAACCTCATACACCGGTGGGTAGCAACAACATGTTTACATGGCATACTTCTAAGCTCCCATCTTCTACATGTACAAGCCCTAGCTTCAACATTCACAAAACACTTATCTCCCCATCCACTGACCTCATACATATCTCCTTCAACCCGTAAAATGGTGTACTTATAATCCTCTTTCTTTATCAAGTCTAACATGAGTGTTGCCTTTGGTGTTAATGGTTCGACACACTTGTGAATCACATTCACAACATTCACTATTCTTTTCATACAATATTCTCTAATGTATTCCAAAGCAGTAATGATGGGTTGGTGCCTACCTCCCAATAGTTTCCCATTGAACACCTCACACATGTTATTAAGTAAGACATCAGAATGAGCCCTTCCTACACATTTATACAACACGTTTGATTTATACAAACAACAGTGTTGAACAATGTCGTAGAACAAAAGATGTACACGTAGACATAGATTTGGTTAGTTACCTGAAAAATGCGACCTTGACCAATGGGTTGGTGGTATCTTACTTAACCAGGCATGGGCAGGTTCGCTAAACCTCTTGAATTCCAGCATGGCTGCCTCAAATTGTTGGACGGTTGTTGCTGCTGCACATCTCCACAAATGTTCCTTGTAAGCTTTAGCATTCCATTGCAATTTATATTATCATGGATGTGCTTCAAACAATATATATGTTCAGCACTAGGGAATACTGCTGCTAATGCTTGAATGATACCCTACACAAATAAACATCAATTCATTACTAATAAACTTGCATTTATCGAAAATACAAGTGAATCTAATCAACTAAATGGTAACATCACCTTTTTCCTGTCGCTGATAAAAGTGTAGTTTGAGTTTGGTTGCAAGTCAAGATCATCTCTTAGACATTCAAGAAACCAAATCGATGAGTCTTTGCTTTCAGCTTCTGCAATAGCGTAGGCTAAAGGGCATATTCCATTGTTGCTGTCTATACCGACTGCTGTAAGAAGCTGACCAGGAAAAGGACCCCTCATAAAAGCACCATCTAACCCCAACAACTCTCTTTGACAAGCTTTATATCTTTCCTTCAAAGCACCTAAGCATACATACATTCTCTTGAAAACTCTGGTTGGACTTGTTGCATCTGTTGCAGTTTTTACACTTATCCTATCTGTTGTATCTGGGTTTGTTTTCTGCAACTCTTCAACATAGTCTCGTAAAAGGGTGTATTGCTGCTTATGATCACCCATAATCTCATTTTCTGCCTGTTTTTTTTACCCTTAATGCCTTTTGCATAGACACCTGAACTTCAAACTGTTTACTGAACTGATCTTGAACAACCTTGATTGGAATATCTGGATTGACTTGAACTTGGTCAACTATTTGCTTCGAAAGAAACTTGTAGTCACAAGCTTTAATCTCTCTTGATTGCAAACATTTGTGTTCATCCCTGAAAGTTCGAACAATCCATACATCTTTAGCTGTATTTTTGGCTACATACAACAACCATGGGCAATCTGTTGCTTGCTCCTTGAGTGATCGCAAATATACATCCCTTCCAAGGCCTCTAGTTATTGGACCAGTTTTCCTCTTTGGGGCTTTTCCCAGCCCAACACCTTCGGTTATTCTACAAACATCTATTTTTCCAAGACACCTAACCCTAATTCTCTGTTTGTCATTCTTAATGAGTTGCAATTTCCTCATAGTCTTTATTGAAAGAAGGTAGATCCTATCTTTCACTTCTTTTGCAGTTACAAAAGTTTGACCACAGAAAAAATATATTTCGTCCTCTATTTGTGCTGCCTCACTTAACTTTTGTTTCTTGTATGCCCTCATTATTTTCTTTCTAATAACATACTCATCCTCATTCTCAGAACCACTTGCAAAATCATTATCATCTAACAAATCCAACTCACTTTTCTTAAAAAAATCATCTGGTATCTGGCTGGAGGTAACTATATATGGGAACTCTGTAGTCTCAGTCACTTTGAACAGATTAACATCAAAATCAGGCTCCTCAAAAGTATTAGCCTCGTCGACAACTGTGTTTCCATCACGATTGTTCTCAATATCATCATCATCACTCATATAATTATCTGTGTCACTCACATTGTTATCACTTAAAGCTTCATCGATTTCACATACCTGTACAATTTTACCTATTTGGATATGCTCCACAGGATTACATATTTCCTCCTCTTGATGACCTAACTCTTGATCATTTTGACATACCTCTTCAGGACTATCTATTTGGATATGCTCAACATGTTTATCTATATGCTGGTTGACATCACCTAGAACATCTTCAGTCTGACAAACCTCTACAGATGAAAACAAGGGTTCTGTTTCTGGCATCTAACTAGATTGTACCAAAGTATTGACTTTCAAAGGTTGATGTGTAACCTGACATATATCCTCTACCACATATTTATTAACAATGTTTTCTAAGAACAATTTGTTTGAGCAATATGGAACAATAGCAAGAGCTGCCTTTTTGTCCTAATTGACTTTGGTGACATTTGATCAACATCCAATGTTGTCTTACAATTTTCAACATAAACCTCTATCATCTTATGGTCATCAACAAGATCTTTCAATATTTATAAATTAGCACTCTCACTTAAGCTATAAAAACCATCATCTAAATTACTACCAGGCTTAACAAAGTAATAGTAATTTTTTGAACCAAGCTCATAACCCAATTCATACGTAAGAACATCCAAATCTTCGACTGACAAACTATCAACATCAACCAAATCAACTAAATTTTCCATACCTCCAACGTAGATTCTGTTAATACAAATAAGCCGTAAAAACGTTTATTTATATTTTACGATCTTCTAATGTTTTGTCGATAACAAAAGTAAAATCATATTAACGAAACAAATAAAATACGTAAATGGTTTGAACTAATAGTTTTATAACACACTTACGTTTTCACATAAAACACTATAACAAGATTAAGTGATTTTATATTTTAGATACACATGTACAACAACTAGTGTTTACATATTGGCTTAACAAGTTTAAGTAACTCTATGAGTTAGATACATATGTACAACAACTAGTGTTTACATATTGGGTTAATACATACTTATATTAAGTACACTAAAATGGGTAAAAACAAGTATATACTAAAATGGGTAAAAGTAAGTATATACTAAAAAGATAAAAACTAGCAAATGGTTTTTGACCCATAACCCATAGCAAAAGTAAGTATATACTAGTGAAGAATGCCGAAAGTGTCAAGATGAAAGCATTAGTGAAAGATGTTGATCATCTGCGTCAAAGCATTAGTGAAGAATGCTTAAGGTGTCAAGACGAAGGTATTAGTGAAGGATGCCAAGCGTTGTGTTAAAGGCATTAGTGAAGGATGCCGAAGAATCAAATTAAGTAGCATTTGGGAAGAATGCTTAGGTCGTATAATCGATGAGGTGCATCATTATACATATAAGTGTTTATTTATTCACAAGGATGGTGATATCCTTGATGGTATTGTAACAAGGAGTAGATCTCCTTGATAATAGGTGTTGTGTCGTGAAGGGTAGTAGTTCCTCCATAATGGAACTAGGTGCTTAGCCTAGTACCTAATAAAGGGTAGGCGACGTTGTGATAGGATTAGTTCTCCTAAGGTGTGAAAGAACTCGGTGGTTAGCCTAGCACCGTATAAAGGGTAGGCGACGTTGTGTTAGGTGTGGTTCGCCTTGGTGTGAAAGAACTCGGTATTTAGCTTTGTACCGGAAAAAGGTTAAGCGACGTTGTGAAGGCTTCTCCGCCATAAGGAGTTGGTGTAGTGCTTACGAACTCTCGAGTAGGTGACTCGGGGAGTGGAGTAGGGCAAGGAAGGTGTCCTTGTAGCCGAACCACTATAAATAACTTGTGTCGTGGTGATGTGCTTCTTACTCTTTATCTTTCATTATATGTTTATATATCTATCTATCAACGTCCAACATAAACAATCAAATAGATTGACATAAGTCGATCTAAATATTTAAAAGGGAGTTTTAAATTGGTAAAACTATTCAACCCCCCCTTCTAGTTTTCCACAGATTCTACCAGGCCAGTATTTAAAGAAACCGTTGTGATGAACCCTCATGCTAAACATATTAGATCTGCCACCTGAAAACATGTCAATATATGTTTAGGGCATTCTAAAAACTTAATTGGCAAACAATAAATACCCCAATTAGAAATTCCAATGACTATAAAAAAAAACCAATACCGTATTTCTTCTTAGCAGAGTCGTACAGGACGGTATCATCAACTGGATAACCTGGATGTCTTCTTACTTTCCATAGAGTAAAGTCCATGTTTCGGTTTTATGATTGATAAACAGGGGTTTTGTGACATGGAATTAGGGTTTGTGAATTCTGATAATTCTTGTAACGAAAGTTCTGGGACGAAAAATAGTACAGACTATGTGTTTACGGGGCGGGAAGAGGGTTACATTACATGTGGCAATAATTACAAAATTTTTAGTTGAAATAAGGAAATGACAATTGTGCCCTTGGACTAAAGACAAATCAAACAGCAACTGACGTCCTTGACTAACGAAAATATGGTCAAAGGACCAGTTACGAGTGTGAAACTTGGAAAAGGGACTTTGGACGATGAAAAAGCCCAAGTTTGTCCCATCGCGATGCGCAACAACAAGTTTAGGGACGAATGGTGTATTTTAGTCTAAAATTAAGATTTTGTTGGGTTAGGTGGGTATATTAAAAGGTTATCTGGATTTTAGTGGGGTTAAAAGACAAAAGAACCTTGTGTGCAACACACATGGGTTGACTAGGGCCTTGAGACCAAACATGCAACCAAAAATTCAAAATGAAGACATCTAGTACACTTTTAAAGTTTTAATGACCAAATATGCAATTTAGCAATTAACTCTTCTTAAAAAAAAGAAAAAAAGAAAAAAAAGACCGAGTGACAATTTCATTTGCAGAGGCACTTTATTTTGCATACTCAAAAATTCTTGCATACTAAGGGATAAATCCCTAACTTCCATCTAGTTTGATTTAATGGTGTTGATTAACATAAGATTTAATATGTCTAAACCTAAGTCATGTTTTTTTCTTGTCTTTTTCTTTTCTTTTTATCTTTCTTATTTATTTTCTCATTATTTGTAATTTTTAAATTCATATTTTTTTTTTCCGTTTTCGTCTGTTTTCATTCGTTTTTGTCCGTTTTTCCGTTTTTTATACGTTTTCGTCTATTTTAATACGTTTTTCTTACCGTTTTTGTCTGTTTTCTTACGTTTTCGTCCGTTTTCATATGTTTTCGTCCATTTTGTTACGTTTTAGTCCGTTTTCGTCAGTCTTGTTACGTTTTCGTCTGCTTTCTTACGTTTTCGTCCGTGTTCTTACGTTTTTGTCCGTTTTCATACGTTTTCGTTCGTTTACATACGTTTTCGTCCGTTTTCTTACGTTTTCGTCTGTTTTCTTACATTTTCGTCCGTTTTCATACGTTGTTGTATGTTTTCTTACGTTTCCTTTCGTTTTCGTCTGTTTTCTTACCTTTTTTTTTGTTTTCTTACATTTTTTTTCTGTTTTCTTACGTTTTTGTCCGTTTTCTTACGTTTTCGTCCGTTTTCATAAGTTTTCGTCCATTTTGTTACGTTTTAGTCCGTTTTCGTCAGTCTTGTTACGTTTTCGTCCGTGTTCTTACGTTTTTGTCCGTTTTCATACGTTTTCGTTCGTTTACATACGTTTTCATCCGTTTTCTTACGTTTTCAAACGTTTTCGTCTGTTTTCTTATATTTTCGTCCGTTTTCATACGTTGTTGTCTGTTTTCTTACGTTTCCTTTCGTTTTCTTACGTTTTCGTCTGTTTTCTTACCTTTTTTCTGTTTTCTTACGTTTTTGTCCGTTTTCTTACGTTTTCGTCCGTTTTCTTACGTTTTCATCCGTTTTCTTACGTTTTTGCCTGTTTTCTTACATTTTCGTCCGTTTTCCTATGTTTTCGTTCGTTTTCTTACGTTTTTGTTCGTTTTCATACCTTTTCATCTGTTTTCTTATGTTTTCGTTCGTTTTAATATGTTTTCGTCTATTTTCTTACGTTTTTGTCCGTTTTCTTACGTTTTCATCGGTTTTCATTGGTTTATATACGCTTTCGTCCGTTTTTTACGTTCTCGTCCATTTTTAGACGCTTTCGTCTGTTTTCAGACGTTTTCATACGTTTTCGTCCATTTTCATCCGTTTTTATACGTGTTTTCAGACGCTTTTTTCTGTTTTTATACGCTTTTCATTCGTTTTTATACGTTTTTGTCCGTTTTCGTACGTTTTCGTCCTTTTTTTTGCAGTTTTTATACGTTTTCGTCTATTTACATATGTTTTCATGCTTATTATTAAACTTTATTATATTACATGTCTAATATTAATTGTGATACTCCCTCCGTCTCAAATTTATTGTCACTAGACAAGAAGCACAAATATTAATAAAAGTGGGACCATTATAACTCTCAACCACTTAAATGGAATATTCCTTCATTATATTCTCTTTTTCTTACTAAAATAGGTAAGTGGACAATTAATTTGAGACATCCATAAAAGGAAATATGGACAATAAATATGAGATGGAGGGAGTATTTTATTATAAAAAAGTTAATGTCTAATATCACTTGTGATATTTCATAAACAAACAAGTATGTTTTTTAACCTTTAATATCACCTGAGATATTTCATTGCTCTGTATATTTTTATATCTTATCATCTATATGTTTTCTAATATTTTAATAATTTTCAGTTACAAGATAGTTTTTATGTCTTTCATCGCAATTGACAAACGCATATTTTTTCAATGCAACCAATGTTATCTATCACTTGTCTCTTTAGGTGAATTCTTATTTGTTCAAAAAAATGCTAATTTAATACAACACTTATTTGATTTTGATAATATGTCAAGTCTCTATTTTCATAGTTTGCTTCCTTTTTATTAATTTTGATATTTTTAAGTGACACTTATTTATCTCTTGCGATATAACACTGTAAGAAAGATGAAGAGTATTACACTCTTCATCATATATGTGTTATCAGTTGTGATACTGAATTAAGAATGTGAAATATTAAATTCATACCAAATGTGATAAGAATTTAGTATTTTACCAAGTATATATGAAAAAATTGATAATAAACATCATTTATTATATTACTGTGATTATTCTGTTCATTTTTCTTATTTGTGTTTTTGAAAATATTTAGAAAGATTTTTGTGTTTTATGATAATATGAAATTTTAGAAAAGGTGTTTAACTGAAAACAAAATATGTTATGAAACTTTTGTTAGATTTGCGGTGAATTTTTCTATTTAATGGATACATTGTGTATGTTTCGATAGCTTTTATAGCATAATTTAAAAATATCTTTGATTAAATGAGCAAACTAAAGAAGTTATGGTCGAAGAAAGCACGCACCTTTAAAATTTTCATTTGCATTGGTCGAAAACTAAAATGAACATAAACCCAAACAACAAAAAAAACCATAACAACATCACAAGTTCACAACCCTAAAACCCTAAACCCAACCATGGCGGCTCCACCGTCATCAACAACCGGAATAGAAGCCCTCCACCGTCTAAAATCCACCGAGCCACCATCCTACCTAACCCCCTCACCGGACTTATCAACCACAGCTCGTATCGCCTCACAACACTTATTCACCTCCCTCAAACCCTACACTCCAAAATCATCCCCCTTTGACCGTCTCCTAGTCGACTCCCACTTTGACGCTGAGCAAATCTGGCAGCAGATTGACCTTCAGTCCAACCCCTTGATCTCTTCCCTTAAACGCCACGTCACCACTTTTCTCCACAACCCACCTAAGCTAGTCACAAAAAACGATGAAAAGGAGTTAAAATATGAAGATGCTGACGTGGCAGATGACGTGGAGAGTGAGAGTGATGACGTGGAGGATGAGGGTGATGAAGTGGAGGGGGAGAGTGATGAGGAGGATGAGGTGGAGAGGGGTGAGGGTGGAGTGGAGGATGGGTTTTTGAATATAAGTGAGATGAAGAAGTTTATGGAGGACGATGAGGCGAGGGAGTACGGTTTGAACGATGAGGAGGATGTTAAGAAGAACAAGAAGAATAAGATGAGTGTAGGTGTTGGGAACGTGTTTGGTGATGAGGATGAGGAGGATGATGGGGAGGATGAAGAAGATGAGGTGAGGATATTAGTATTTGGTTTGGTTTATTGTTTATGTTTGACGTGTGTTTTAGCGTCTAGGATATAATGGTTGTTTTGGCAATGAGTGTTTAGGTTTAATGATACACCCAAAACTATGTTACCAAATGCTTTTATGAAAGTGTTGGTGTAAGAATGTGTTTATTTTATAGAAGCGTTTAGCTTTTAGAAATTAGCGGCATCTGTTTATTTTATAAAAGTGTTTGGTAATGTAGCTATAACATTGTTATAAAGTGTAAATTGATGTAAAAGCTAAACGATCCTTGCCAAACGAGTTTTTAATTCCAAGCGCTTCTAAAAGCTCCTTGCCAAACATACCCATAGTCTAAGTTTATTGTTTGAACTTGTTCATATGATTGGGAATTATTTGGTTTTAGCTTTTAACTAAAGTTATGGAATTGATGTTTGCTAATATATTAGTTTATGGTTTATTGTGTAAATTAGAGTATTTCTTTGGTTGGTGGAGTTTGTTTGGTTTAATGTTATCAATTTTGGTTGTTGCAGCTTGGAGTGTTTGGACTTGACGGGGACAAAGATGATTCGGAGGCGGAAGAGATTAGGTGAATTTCTATAGTTTATTAATGTCTTGTAATATTTACGATGATATGATTTTAGCTAGATAATCTGATGTTGTTTAAGACGTAAAGTTTGTTTTTTAATTACTCTTACACATTCTTCTAAGATACAATTTGAGGAGAAAGGAAAAAAAGGGAATGTTTTTTTGTGTCCTAGAGTTTTTTTCTAGAAAAGGAAAAGGAAATACAAGGGTATTTTTTTTAGAGTGTGTATGGAGGATATATTTTCTTAGTTTTTAGTTTTTTGAATGATGATGTTGGGTATGAAAACCTTTAGTTTTTTGCTTATACATTCCCGGTAGTTTATGGTAATTTGTGGGTACTAAAAGTGTAGTTTTTTTGGGTAGATACGAGGACTTCTTTGAATCCAAAAAGAAGGGTGACCAAAATAAGAAACCTAAAGTGAACAAGGAAGTTGAGGATATAGAGATGAGCGAAGAAGAGGAAGAAGAAGAAGAAGAGAAAGAAGAAGAAAATGAGGATTCAGAAACAGGGGACGAGGACATGGAATCTGACGATGAGGTAGTGTTTACATGTTTGGAAGACATATATTAATATTATGCTTTCAAAATGCGTATACTAACTTTCTAACTTTTGATTACTAAACATTTCCACTTAATCTTATTAGACGAAAAAAGGCAATCTTTCTACTCATGAAAAGCAGATGATGGAACAACGTGCCAAAATAGAGCAAGTGGAGAAAGAGAATTTAGAAGCAAAATCATGGACCATGCAGGGCGAGGTGCATAATCTTATTTATATAATATTAAAGCTTTGTGACATGTATTAGTCATTATAGGCTATAGAAACTTACTTGTTTACTTGGATTTATGGTGGCAGGTCACTGCAACGAAAAGACCTAAGAATAGTGCTTTAGAAGCTGATTTGGATTGGGAGCGAAATGCAAACCCACCACCAGTAATCACAGAAGAGTTTTCACTGTCTATTGAAGAACTTATCAAGAAACGGATAACTGAGGGCCAGTTTGATGATGCGGAAAGGGCTTCTAGTTTACCTTCTAAAGCACCTAGGGAAATGAAGGAAATGGTAAAATATTATATTGTCATGTCTAATTGCTCTTCCTTCATTTTTTTTTGGTTTTTTATATTTTTTCGTGTAATAAATGTTGTAATGTTAATTTTGCAGGATGAGAATCAGAGTAAGAAAGGTCTTGGTGAAATATATGCGGTTAGTATCTTCTGCTTCTCAATATGGTGTTACAAACTCTATTATATGTGCATCAATAGTACTTTGTTAGCAGCGGATGGTATAAATTTACTTCTTATTCTTGGCAGGATGAGTATGCACAGAAGACTGGTCTGGTTTCACAAGCATTGACTTTCTCAGATGAGCAAAAGAAGGAGGTAGTCATTGTTTCTCGTATTTCCCTCCTTGAATTTGAGCTTTATACCAAAAATTTCTGACGGGATAGCTCTTTATGTTGTTAGGCAAGTCTTCTTTTCAAGAAACTGTGCCTGAAGTTGGACGCTCTCTCGCATTTCCACTTCACTCCAAAACCAGTATGCATCAATATTTTTGTTTTTAATCAGATTGTTTAATCGTTTAAGTTCTCGTTTAAGTTCTCGTATTAATCCATAAACGAAATGACATGACCAGATAATTGAGGACATGTCTATTCAAACAAACGTACCTGCCCTGGCAATGGAAGAGGTATTCACTTTTTATGCATCTTATCAACTTATAATCTATGCATGTGGTACTGGATTTTGATGGGTTTGTTGGCCGCATATATGATATTTCTTTCTATGGATGTAGATTGCACCTCTGGCAGTGTCGGATGCAGCTATGCTGGCTCCTGAGGAAGTATTTTCTGGCAAAGGGGACTTCAAAGAAGAAGCAGAACTAACACAGGCAGATAGAAAGAGAAGGAGAGCTAGCAAGAAAAGAAAATTTAAAGGTACCCTTCATCATGAGTAACATGAATTGTGTGCTCATTTTTGTTGCCTGTTCAGTTGATGTGACTAATTACTAACCAGGCAAATCAGGAATACCATGTATTCAGTTTTAAAGTACTCCCTTTACATATCTCGATTAACACATATTCGAAATTGGTGAATGTCTTACATACCGGTTAGCTTAGGTTAATACTAAAATATTCACAATGATGATCGTGGGCAAATAGGTGATCCCTAATCTTAGTTTGGTTTCCTTTTGAAGGAGGAAATAGTGCATTTTTCATGGGACCGAGGGTGATAATTTAATCAAGCTTGCTTATAGCATGTTATCAAAGGCATAGTGAACCTCCTACACTTGATAGATATAAGTGATTGTCTTTTATTATGTTGATACTAGAATTAGCACAATGGGTTGGTTGGGCAACCTGTCAAAACTGGTCGGGTTGACCCGAGACAATTTATTTTCCAGTTTTGACCAGTAATGTTTAAAACTTGCTCAAGTATAAACTGAATGCTTTAGTAGGTTGTTTGCAATTAAGATCACACATTGGGCAACCTTTGATCTGTTTGACCCAAGTAACATGTTTATTTTAGCTATTTCTTTTTCATTTTAACCATTTGAGTGCTTAAGTATACAACATAACCCAACTCAACTTGCCCTTTGGTTAAACAAATGGTCTGCAACAATTAGTTTCAAATTCCTCTTTTTATTTCATTTTTTCCTTACTTTAAATCGTGTTTACAGCTGAATATGCGAACAAGATAGCAAAGAAGCCACGAGAAAGTGCAAAGACAGCCGATGATGGTGAGGATCATATACTGTCACATTATAACCTGTCTTTGGTTTTCATGCATATTTCTGTGGCCTAATTTTTTCCCTTCTAATTCTAATTCTAGGCAAGGAAGAATCATGACTTTCTGGCCCAAACTAGATGACATGGGACTGGTATCTTCAATGGTCTTTATTGTGCGTGTAAACTGGAAAAGCAAATGATGGCTGAACGTTTGGATTTCTGATTGCCATAAATCCTGGTTTAACCTTTCATCCAGTTAGAAAAGTTTTGTTCTTAATATTATAGAGGTGAAGAAGATGAGTGTATTATGTGGGTACAAATAATTTTATTTCTATCCCCCTAGTGTTATTTTATATTCAAATATAAATTGATAATTTTTCCAATCCAATCATTTGCCTTTAGGTTTTGGATTTTGGTCTTCCAATCTGATGCCTTTCACAAAATACCCCTTTTTTTTTTCGCCAGTATACTCTCATTTTAGCTTGACTTTGCGAGTTCTTTTTAAAACCATCTAAAAAATTACAATCTCATTTATAGCTTAAAAAAAAAACCATCCAAAAAATTATTTACCAGCAAGTTTCTTTTTCTGGTTAATAAAATAAATATTGCACCATGCAGCATATTAATTACTCCCACGATATCTAGCAACCAGGAGAGAAATGTTGTATGTTGGGGAATCCAAAAAAATATTAGCATTTGTGAAATGTGGCCCAATTTTAGGCATTTGTTGTCATTTTCCCTAAAATTTACAGTAAGATGTTCCTATCACGTATCTCTTGGTTTAATACTTCAACAAAGAATTAGAGGTCAGGTAATTTCTTGAGCTCTTTGGTTTCAAAATGTTGAATTTACAAGTTTTTATACCTGAACAAGTCAGAAACAAGTTGAATAGATCAATAGATATTTGAATGTATGTTTCAGGTCATTTTAGCTTCTTCTATCTCCAAATGCAAATCGATTATCATTCCAGTATACTTCTTCAATGATTTCCTCAATGACGGAGCCATGATTTTCCTCAAGTTCTTATGTCACTTGCATTGCGTGTTTTAGACTAATTTTTGAAGGTTTACGATTTTGGACTTTTGGATCGCATAAAAACTTGCGAGGAAAACGTGTATCCACGTGGCCGATAGGAATATGTCACGTCATCTGATTTTAACAAAAAATATTTTTTCGCTTCACTATTTGGTCATCAAAAGATTTCTGAGAATAACGTGGATTTCAAATACTGGTATTTTCTAAGCCAATTTTGTCGCGCCACATAAATCCTTGTTTTCCTAGCAAGTTACTATGCTAATCAAAAGTCCAAATTCTTCAACCTTGAAAAATAAATCTAAAACACTTAAAGTTAAAACACCTTTATTTTAGTCCATTTTCTTAATTTTGTGTTTTCGTTTTTCCTTTCGTATCCATTTCTTTCTTTTGACAAACCATTTTCTTGTTATTAAAAGAAATAATGTACCTTGCACCAACCCATGTACCTTTTCATTACTCATGCAATAAATCACACAACCACCTCATCTACTAGCTCGAAGATGCTCTATTAAGTACCCACTCGGATCAATCCCTAGTTTCCCCTTTCCTCCAAATCGCAACCACCCAATCCAATCTCCTCAAATCCAACAGCTGGGCTCACTCCAAAGAAACACATTTTTACATATTTATTACTCATCTACCAAGCCATCTACCACTTTAACACCCTATTCAAACACACACTAATCACCATCTTTATAACACACTCTCACCTCATTTAAACTCTGGCAAACACATCTACCCAACTACCAAAGTGTTCGCAACAATGTTTATGTTTTAGTTTTTAAACTCCATCAGTCTCATCACAAAATACAAATACATCTAGGCAACACCTATAACACCCTGAAACCGGGCCTAAGCATTTTATTACAAGAATGCCATTTGAATGGTTGACTATGACTTTTATAAGTTGTAAGGACTTACGGGATTGGTTAGTTAAACCCGATAGTCAAACTATAAGTATTAATGTTATGTAAATGGTTATAGAAAATATGACGTGTCACATTTATAAGGAAAAAGTACTTAAGGGACCTAAGTTGCCAAGTGTTAAATATGTTAATAAGTGTTTGTGGCTAAAATGGAATGAAATGGGACTTGAGGGACCTAGTGTGCCATTTAGGCGAAGTTGCCAACTACTAATATCTGGATACTTCTCCAAATATCAATAGACTTCAAGAATGTGTAGTGTGTGGGTGTGTGTGACGTGAAGAAAAAAGGGAGGGAAAGGGCAAAGTGGCTTTGGTGATTATTAATGGAAGATTGAAGCCCTAGTACAAGTATATTGTACCTAGCCATGCCCATATTCAAGTAAGTAACCTTAATTGATGATCAATTGATGAGATTGAGATTAGGGTTCATGCACCCTAATTAAGGGGAATTGGGTAAATGATGTTCATAAGCTTAATTAAGAAGTTATTAAGAAATTGGTGTAAGTATTATTGCATTAAGCTAATAAATTGATGGGGCTAATTATCATGTAATCATGGCATGATTATATGATAATTAGATGGGTTTAAGGAAAATCTATGATTAAGATAATCATGGTTTAGGATTTTGATTATGTATATGTGCCCTTAGTGACTATGGCTTAGATGACAAGAGTGGAAGGTGATGATGATGTTAGACGATGATGATAATGTCTTTGGTTTTACTAGCTTGGAATCAAGGTAAGTAAACCGGTCATTATATGTGTTATATGATTCTACACATTATATTTTATGTGATCTTGTTATGCTAAGGAATGGGGTAATTGAATATATGTTTATGTAAAGTGTGGTTGAGACTAGTTTGGCTTAACTAGTCATGAAGGTTAGACAAGGTGGATTAAGCTAAGGTATGTTGATGTTGACCCATAGTAAATGTTTTGCTTAAGTGAATCAAGGTACGTGTTAATGTTTAATGATTTGCAATGGTTAATGATTTATGATGTATAATGTATGAATGTCTATGAAAACATGTTATGAATGCTTTACTTACTAAGCCTTGTGCTTAAGGTTTAAGATGTTAATGTTTTGTAGGTTTAAACGTGAAGGAAAGGAAATGCTTGGAACTAAGGGTTAAGGTTGGATTATGCAAAAGTTTAGAAGATTGATAAGAAGGTAGAGCTTAGGTACATACCGAGCTCATGACAAGGTTGTCCCCCGAGAGTTTTAAATGGGTTTAATGTTTATAGTGTCAAGTCTTTGTAATGGTTAAGAGTCAATTTACAGGTTTTAATGTATGTTGAAGGGTTATGTTAAAGTTATATTGAAAATGGGTCAAAACGGGTGTTTGGCAAAACACCCATCACTTTGTAAAGCGTGTTTCCGTAGATCATGGAGACCACGAGTATTATGAAGATGAAGTGATGTGTAAATGATTTCTGAAAGTCTTCATGTAGAGTCGTGTTCGGGAAGTTAGTTTTCCGGAAACTTTGCAAAAGTTCTTCCCTGAGCATAGATCTTAAGATCTATGCTCAAGCCAGAAATTTTAAGTTCAAGAGTTTCTTTCCTGGGCATAGATCTTAAGATCTATGCTCAGACTTGAAAGTTGATTTCAAGGAGTTTCTTTCCTGAGCATAGATCTTAAGATCTATGCTCAGCCCATAAAGTTGATTTCAAAGAGTTTCTTTCCTGAGCATAGATCTTAAGATCTATGCTCAGACTAGAATTTTGATGTTTGGCAGATTTTTGTCATTTTGTTTATTTTGTAGAAAATAAACCGTAAGCCGTCACGGGTTCGTGCCACCCGTCATTTCAAAGGTAATTGAGTATAGTTTCATGTAAAAATACTTTCAAGGGTCAATTTGTTACATAATTATATCAGTTCAATGATTAGCAACAACATGTCAGTTTTAAGTCAAATCATTTCCGCGTAAAAGTTTAAATTTCAATGATTTTAAGTCGTGTCGTTCACGGGGTGTAACAACACCTCTTCTTCTTCATAGTTTCGGAGTGTTTGAATCAGTCTTCCAACTCATGAATTTTGGCCAACAAAGATGGGTGTGGCATGTACCATGGCGTTTATGTTGCCATGCGTTCATTATTGAAATAGGTTTTATTGGAATTTACACAAATATAGGTGGGTTGGCAGACTTTACTAGACCGATATGATGTTGTTCGCGGCTGATTCCCCACGAGCTAGCTATATTATGGTAATAACTGGTGATGCTGATTTCTACGAGTCACTAAGAGCATTACGTGAACTTGGTCATACGGTCATCTAACTCACCCAGAGAATAGCACCTTCGAAGACTTGTTTGCTGTTAGTGATTTTTCTATTTCGTGGGAAAGATTGTCTTAATGGGACTTTGGTAGAGAACCTTTTCGTCGATGTAATTTGGGCAGATGAACCTGTAATCGGAAACTTGTTTGCGATGGTGTTTTGGGATGTTTCGTCTTGTCCTTCTCCTAAGAGAATGTACAAGAAACCAAGGGATTATATTGATAGAATACTCGAATCTCATCACAAAACAGCTTTAGCAACAACGGTAAGGTATTATGCTTACTCGAATGACAGAACCATTGCTCGGCATCTTTCTAATGCGACAGAATACATCTTCACTTCACAATAAAAAACTAACAGTTGAAAACACAATGCTAGTTGACATCATGAAGTTCTCTAATGAATACCCTGCATGAGCAAACATTGTGGTACTAACTCGTAATGAAGACATTGCAAGAGCAGTCCAGATACTCAAAATGCGCGGGTATACCGTAAACACGAGGGCCAATTGGCACCCCGCATAAGAAATGCATGAAGGAGAGTGGTTTCATGTTAATGATTATGGCAACTTATATGGGCATAGCAGTAGCTGAGCTTTAAATGAGTATTTTGGATATATAACGGTTTTGGACAAAGATTATGGAAGATTTACAAAGATGTAAATTTGGTTTTTTAGCTAATCTTTGTGAACGTCTCTTATGGTTGCAAACTTGTGGAGATATTAATTCTAGATGTTAGTAAACTGAACCCCGTTGGGGATGTACAAAGTATATTTTTTTCTCAATGTTTTGTGATATGCGTCATAACCACATTCACTTTGATGTAATAGAACCATTTTATTTAAGAACTTAATCAGGATTTTACATGTATATGCAACATAGTGTACACCTAAGAACCTAGTTTTACATTACATCTATGCACTCTACTTAAGCATTAACACTACTGCATTTGTATGTATCCCTCATTTGGATCAACAAATAATAGCCTAATTAGTCATTGCTCATCATATAGACACACTATTTGGAACACCTCTACATGTTTCTCCCAGCTCGGAACTTGGTGCATGAAGAAGTTTGTATGGTAAAACAAAACACTAGCACCACATATTTTCTTAATCTCCTTTTCGATCTGTTGAATCTCAGCTGAAAATGCATAAAAAAGCTTCTACAATCTCAGCATCACCAGACCAAGTGTCGGTTTCTTGTCTTTCACCAATGTACTCTTCATCGGGTGGGTGAGTGGACAAGGTGTCCACCATAGTCCACAACCCTGTACTTGGTTGATTGAGTAAGCTTGGTAAAGTTGATAATAAGTACTTTTGTTGGTCATCATGGAAAACTTAATTATTGGGGGTAGTTTTGGTTTGGGAGTAACCGGCCCATTAGTAGAGGACGGTTAGGTATGTAGCCACCATATGGATTTTGACCAAAGTTTAGTGTTGTGTGGTGCGCTGATGCTAGCTAGTGATGATGGTTAGGACTGAAGTAAGGTCATCTGTACCGGCCAAAGTCGACCACCAGTCCTTGTGGTGAAGATCAGCATGGCCCACGTTGATGGACTCTGCATACCATGCTTGGAGCTCCCTGTTGTTGCATACTTGGGCTGAATCTGGGTAGTAATAGCTCACGTAAGTTTTAACCCAGTTTTGGATGGCTTCACATTTCATGAGCCCGTCAGATCCGTTGAAAACTGTATTTAATTTAATGGAAAGGTCTGCATTTAATTTTGAATAATGGGATGTATTGAATTTTAAGTCTTTCTCTTATAGTAAGTGTGTAAGCTTATTTTTTTAAAACTTTCTTTTTAGGAATGACCTAAATACATTATAATGTAGTTAAGATTAATACCGACAGAGAATTCATCATTTAATATTAACGTGATTTGATAATTGTTTACTAGCAATACAAGAGATATAAGAGAGAGCACCAAGTGTAGAGTCATTATATAATGGCAATATATATATATATATATATATATATATATATATATATATATATATATATATATATATATATATATATATATATAGTAGGGATCCAGTGAGAAGTAAATTAAAATAAGAAGTGGTGAGAAGTGACCAAAATCACGCATTTGAGATGAAATGACTTGCATTAGATGCATTTCTATTCATATAGATACAACATCTTGAGTTTCGAAAGTTAATTTGATGTATAGATGGTGCAAATTGATTTTTATGATTTTGGCACGTGCAGAGGAACAAAAAACAAGAGAAATCATGAAATGCATCTAATATACGTATATGCATCTGATTAAAAGCTAGAAAACACACTATGGTGTGTTATAATGCATCTAAGATTATAGGGATTGATAAGGTTTTAAAAGGTACCATTTTGAGGGGTCGTTTAAGTCCTTATTTGATCACTTTTGTATCCGTTATTGCTTAATATCGTTCCTTTTCACTTTTTAGGTCTCGTGAAGGCAAAATGCTGGAATGACACTTATTTGGACGAAAAGGCGCGAATATATGAAGAAAATGGCCAAAGTCGAAATCGAGACACTCACAGTTGCTGAAAGTAGAAGGCGACGGCGTCAGGTGCTACATTGTGACGCCGTCCCAAAATTATTGTGACGACACAGGTCTCAAAACTCGTATTTTCAAGTGACGACGTCCAGTTGTGGAAGAGTAGGCAGTCGCTACTCAGACGGCCTAGATGCAATCCAGACGACGTCAGAAGCTGAAGAGGACGGCGTCACGGACTTAAGGTGACGCCGTCGCAAGGTTAACGTGGCCAAGACGAAACCCTAATGGCGGCGACACGACGGCGTCACTAAACATAAGGTGACGCCGTCGCAATTGTAATCTTATATATAGAATCCGAATTTTTCAGTCTTTGTGTGGAGAGTATTTGGAGTAAAAACCTAAAACCGAACCTAAGGTGTCTTGTACAGTATTTTAGGGTTTTAAACCCTATCTTACACCAAGATAAGTCTTTACTTCATTAATTCAATTATGTCTTTGATTATTTGTGTGTATGCTTGCATGTTCTTCATGTCCGGCTAATTTATTTGTGTGTTTGCTTAGGAAGTATGAAACTTAATTATTAAATATTGATTGGTTGTTTCTTATCTTAGTTGATTAATGATCTAGTAATGCGATAGGTCATTCGTTGTGTACTTAATGCTTGATTCATCTTTGTGAACCTTAGAGTATAATTACCTGAGTAATTGTAGGCTAAACCATCCGAAGAGCGCCTTAGAGTAGGAGTCTATAATCTCTAGTGGGTTTGTAGACAAGACCCTTTGGTAATTTCAAAGAGTTAGAGAGAAACGCATACCCTACAACTTTAGACACACAACGCAACTAGGAATAAGACGTGACACTCAACCATCAATAGGATATAATTAAGGAGTAATACAAACTAAGTAAACACATCTTTAAACTATCATACGAACACACATTAATTAGACATAGACTCCCACAACCTTAGTTTAGATAATTAGATAATAGTAGAGTAATCGGTAGAAATACCAACCCCCCAAATCCAATACCCGAGATTCGTACCTTTCCATTTTTCATAAAATATAAAAAGATAAAAAATAATCTTCCTCAACCTTAACCTTAGCGTAGTAACTCCCTACTAGCATTCCTATTCCCCTAGAGAACGATATCAATACCCGTGGCTTACCCTAATTACTACACTACAACGATTAGGTTCACTGCCTAGGGTGTTATAAAACTTGCTCGAAGAAAAGGAAGTTCCTTTGACCCCGAACGACGCGTGTAGCGTTATCAAGTTTTTGGCGCCGTTGCCGGGGAATAGAATAGCTAGTTAGTAGTCCACCTCGTTTAGGTTTCTTTGCTTGATTCCTATCAAGTAAACTTTTTTCTCATTTTTAGATTTCTCTTAGTCTATCCCCCTTCTTCGTGACCTTTGTTCGTAACCTCATCACTTTTCATCATGGAAGGTGATAACCCACTACCATTCATCAACCCACCACCAAATGACCCGCCAAGAGCCCGTACTCTTGGTGAATACTCGAGACCAAGCCACCGAGGCTATAGGAACACCATTGAGCTTCCCGACCAAGCCCAAACTACGGCCCTGCGATCCGACACCATCCGGTTGGTGCAAAACGGATGTGCATTCCATGGACTTCGTTCCGAAGATCCAAATCAGCATCTGAGGGATTTCCTCAAAATCGTCGATTCCATCGACCTTGATGCTACTACTCGGGAGACCACGCGCCTGCGTCTCTTCTAATTCTCTCTACGGGACCAAGCTAGTAATTGGCTTGAACGACTTCCCGCCGGCTCCATCTCAAGTTGGGATGATCTTACTTCTCGCTTCCTTGCTCAATTTTTCCCACCGGGGAGAACCACTAAGCTTAGGAATGACATCTTGATGTTCCAACAACGTCAAGGTGAATCTCTCTACGAAGCATGGACCCGATTCAAGGACTTACTTCATAAAGTCCCTCATCACGGCATTGATCTTTGGCTCCAAGTCCAAATCTTTTATGATCATGTCAACTTTCCCACTAAGCGATCCATTGACCAAACGGCCGGTGGAAAACTTAGTGATTTCACCGCAGAAGAATCATGGGAAATAATAGAGGACCTCGCCCTCTATGACAACGAAAGTTGGGATGACCCCCGTGAGCTGCCCAAAACCGTCAAGGCAATCTCCTTGCCTCCTCCCGACCGTAGGATGATCGAACTTGAAGATCAAGTTAAATTCCTCATGAGTTCCTACAAAAATCCTAAGTCCTCACGATAAGTGAATCAAATCACTCTACCTTGTGAGTTATGCAGTGGTCCCCATGACACTCGTGATTGCACAAGGCTCTCCGAACAAGCTTTTGCGGACTACGCCTCCATACGTACCGACGGAGCGGGAGAGAAGTGGTACACTTTCAAACCCGAACAAAATAACTTAGGAAACTCATACAACCCCTCATGGAGAAATCACCCTAATCTTAAGTGGAACCAAAACTCAAGCACACCCCAAAGCTCATCTAGTTCGCCTAATAGGTTCAATTCTTCTAATACCGGGAACCCCACTAATCTTGAGGCAATTGCATCTAGATTTTTGTCATCCCAAGAAATTCGATTGAATAAGCTTGAAGCCGATTTTAAGCAAAAACAGAGCGAGATGACAACTAAGCTTGATGCCCTCTTAAAAGCCTTCAATGAGCGGGAAGTTGGAGCACTCCCAAGTGATACCATTAAGAACCCAAAAGTGAATTCGATTGCATCGACTTCATGTTCCAGTTCACCATGGGAGAGTGCACATCCATGCCCCTCTCACCCAACGGTTCACTCGGTAAAAGGGTTCCAAGTCATCCAAGAGATACCAAGGCCCGGCACCTTTGGTAAAGCCTACTCTTGAGAAACCCGTCAGCCAAGAATCCAAACCTAGTTTAGAGGAGGAGTACAAGGAACTCCATCAAGAAAAACCGATTCTTGAAGTCTTAGCTCATGCACCTTATTATAATGCTTTAAAAGAAAAATATGAGTTAGAACTTAGGCTTGGAAAACATGGGTCCGCCTTTGTGCGAAACAACTTACCTAAGAAGTTAGACGATCCCGGGATATTCACTCTTCCGTGTAGACTTGGAACTTCCAAGCCACTCGATGCTCTAGCCGATTTAGGATCATGCATCAATCTCGTTCCGTTGTCCCTTCATAGAAGCCTCAACCTAGGTAAAATTGAACCAACGGAAACTATCTTAGGACTAGCAGACGGTAGTATAGCACGTCCGGTAGGAATAATTAAGGACATGGTAGTACATGTAGGAGAGTTGACTCTTTTGGCCGACTTTCATGTACTAGACATGAATAAGGACCCGACATGCCCATTACTAGTTGGAAGAGGATTTTTAGCTACCGCTAGTGCCATCATCGATTGTAAGATGTCCAAAATAGTGGTAGGAGAGGGGAGTGCTAGATCCGTTTACGATGTTAAAAAGCATACATACTATAAGGATGAGGAAATCCCACAAGAGATAGGGTTGGATAAAGAGCCTTCTCGATATGGACCTTGGATTGATAAGAACATCATAGGCCCCCAAAGACCTTTTTACCTAGATAAGGCCTTTGCTAGTGCAGCAACTTTCCAAGAACAAGAAATGGCTAGGGACATAGAAGTGAACCCGTTCGAGGACGCCTTAGTATTTAGGAAGATGAACGAGTTCCTAGAAAGCTTGCCCGTTAACCTTGTCATGAATAAGTGGATAGTTGAGAAATCCGAACACATGTGGAATTGGAATAGACCGCCTAGTGATGGTAATGGAAGGTGACACATTAGGATACAAATCTATGATCCCGATGGTGAGATGTTTGAAAAGGCATATTTAACCGAACGTACTACTAGGAACTTGAATGATAAGTTTGATCCTTACGACATTGTTGAGGATAGACTTACGTATATCGGTACGTAGGAGCACGACTACGAGTCTAGCTACAAGACTCTTTAATAAAGAAAAGCGCTTCGTGGGAGGCAACCCATGCTTAATTGTTTGCTTGTTAGTGTCATATATCTTTTATTAATTGTTTATCCTCATGTTTAAATTTGTAAAAATGCTTTATTTTGTTTTTAACTTCGTCTTAATTGCATATAAAGGTATTTTACATAAGGGATAAGTGTAGGGAGGATTACACACGTTTTCAAAAGAAACGTAAACATGAGAATAACAATTAATTAAAAGATATTTATGTTTGTTTGTTCGAGTCAAATGCTTGTATCGAGTCATAATGGATGTTTTTTCAGAATTTTTTCCAGATTCTAAAGATGTAAATTTTCCAGAATTTTTTCCAGAAAATCGCAGACCAGTTTTTGTCAGGATAACCTGACGGCGTCAGGATTGCAACCTGACGGCGTCAGGAAGGAGTAAAAACATCAGATTACTTTTTCTCGTTTTCTGAGCTACTTATAAATTTTTGGAATTTTCCAGGTCTTAATTTTCTTAGAAATTCTGTAAACATCCATTCCACAAGCATTATATCCTAGTTTAAATCGAGTCTTATATATATTATTACCGCCGATTTTACGCGAAGGTTTCGTTTGTTTTCTTCAAGTGTGCAGGTTTAATTTACCAAGAAGAAGTTACATAAAATTGGAAGGAGCTTTTCACGCAATAATTCTTCTTGGAAAGGATTTAACCACCACTTTACACGGATCCTACCGAGCTAATCAGGGGAGTATTAGTTTCTTTGGTTTTTGATTACCTTCTTTTATCATAACTTTGATACTTTCGGGGAACATTGGGGACAATGTTCAGTTTAAGTGTAGGGAGGGAAAATAAAACGGGAACTTTGAAACTATGCTTATCCTTGACTATTTGCTTTGTCCAATTGTGATTGTGTAATAAACCATGAGAAAATATCGGTTAGGGTAATTTTGGCACCAAATTTAAAATTTTTCATGACATATAGGAGTGGGCCATTAGTCTTAACAAAAGTGTCTCACGGATAGGAAGTTGCATGACTAGCACAAAAAAACCCTTACCACCCAAATTCCACCCAAAATGTGAGGATCGCCCTTAGATTAGTAGGAATTAAAGCATTCATCTTTAATGCTTAGAGTGTGAACCGGTAGTATATTAGATTCTAGAACTTGTTTTGTGATGCATTCCGAGATCGCAAGTGAGGCTACACTTGTGTAGTTAGGAATAACTAAATGATAAGAGGCATTAGGATAACTCTTGTTTGATACCTGTAATATAATTACTTCTTCCACTTCGATTGAGTAATTCCCCCACACCCTTTGCGTTGTACTCATCTTTAGTACACGATACCCCTAGTTAACCCCTCAGAGCCTATCCTTTTCGCGGTTCTCGTGATGTTTCGGTTTTTCCGGAATATCAATGAAGAGCATTGTTTACACCCCACCCCCAAATATACACCCAAATCGCCTTAGCCTACCCCTTATGCACTCACTTTTAGTGCAAATGTTTGTTATCACCCTAAACCCTTAGTTCAATTATCTAGTTGCTTGCATAAGTTGCTAAGTCGAGTCATATCCTTTGTATACAGTTTTGAGATGATTGGGATTCATGGGAAAAGTTAAAGTTTATGAAATGACGGGAAGGGAACGTTAAATTCAAATTCCCTTTGTTTGCGTAATAATGTACCCCAAGTGTTTTGATCTTTTCAATTCGGGTCAAATTAGTGTTAGAGTAATAAAAACTCAAGTGTAGGGATATGCCTGTAAATCCCTAGTATTTTGATGTTATCATAGAGGATGGTAGAGTAAAAATGTATGAAAAAAAAAAAAAAAAAAAAAAAAAAAATCGAAAAAAAATAGAAAAAGAGAAAAAGAAAAAAAAAAAAGAAAAAAATAGAGTGATTAAAAAAAAAAAAAAAAAATACGGGCTACCATCCTACATCTATCTTTTAAATTTATGTTTGTTTATTTCCGTTACCTAGAGTTTTAGAGTGTCGAGTCTTGGCTTAGCAACGCCATTCTTCATATGCATTTAACATAGAGATTTTTGACTTACCACCACTAAATAGCCTATCCCACCAAACCCTTATTTCCATAACCGTAAGCCTAACGTTACAACCCTTTAAAGACCTCTTTGATAGTCTTTCCTAGGTGCTTACGCCAAAGCGATGGAGGTTTGATCTATTCTCAAGCCTATGGTAATCTATGTACTAGGACCGGTTAATGAGTGTTTATCTTCCATTTCCTATATTGTTATATTTCATATATACACCCGAGAGAGATGTGAGTATCCAAACACCCCATGTGAGGTGCTAGTATGTAATTTCCGTGCTTGTTATGACTTTTGCGGGGCTTATATGTGTTGTGGACCGTTTTGAATTAATGCTTCATGACCCCTAACTTATAAATTAATTGGCTAAAAGCACATTTGCTTGAGGACAAGCAAATAACAAGTGCAGGGATATTTGATAAGGTTTTAAAAGGTACCATTTTGAGGGGTCGTTTAAGTCCTTATTTGATCACTTTTGTATCCGTTATTGCTTAATATCGTTCCTTTTCACTTTTTAGGTCTCGTGAAGGCAAAATGCTGGAATGGCACTTATTTGGACGAAAAGGCGCGAATATATGAAGAAAATGGCCAAAGTCGAAATCGAGACACTCACAGTTGCTGAAAGTAGAAGGCGACAGCGTCAGGTGCTACATTGTGACGCCGTCCCAAAATTATTGTGACGACACAGGTCTCAAAACTCGTATTTTCAAGTGACGACGTCCAGTTGTGGAAGAGTAGGCCGTCGCTACTCAGACGGCCTAGATGCAATCCAGACGACGTCAGAAGCTGAAGAGGACGGCGTCACGGACTTAAGGTGACGCCGTCGCAAGGTTAACGTGGCCAAGACGAAACCCTAATGGCGGCGACACGACGGCGTCACTAAACATAAGGTGACGCCGTCGCAATTGTAATCTTATATATAGAATCCGAATTTTTCAGTCTTTGTGTGGAGAGTCTTTGGAGTAAAAACCTAAAACCGAACCTAAGGTGTCTTGTACAGTATTTTAGGGTTTTAAACCCTATCTTACACCAAGATAAGTCTTTACTTCATTAATTCAATTATGTCTTTGATTATTTGTGTGTATGCTTGCATGTTCTCCATGTCCGGCTAATTTATTTGTGTGTTTGCTTAGGAAGTATGAAACTTAATTATTAAATATTGATTGGTTGTTTCTTATCTTAGTTGATTAATGATCTAGTAATGCGATAGATCATTCGTTGTGTACTTAATGCTTGATTCATCTTTGTGAACCTTAGAGTATAATTACCTGAGTAATTGTAGGCTAAACCATCCGAAGAGCGCCTTAGAGTAGGAGTCTATAATATCTAGTGGGTTTGTAGACAAGACCCTTTGGTAATTTCAAAGAGTTAGGGAGAAACGCATACCCTACAACTTTAGACACACAACGCAACTAGGAATAAGACGTGACACTCAACCATCAATAGGAGATAATTAAGGAGTAATACAAACTAAGTAAACACATCTTTAAACTATCATACGAACACACATTAATTAGACATAGACTCCCACAACCTTAGTTTAGATAATTAGATAATAGTAGAGTAATCGGTAGAAATACCAACCCCCCAAATCCAATACCCGAGATTCGTACCTTTCCATTTTTCATAAAATATAAAAGATAAAAAATAATCTTCCTCAACCTTAACCTTAGCGTAGTAACTCCCTACTAGCATTCCTATTCCCCTAGAGAACGATATCAATACCCGTGGCTTACCCTAATTACTACACTACAACGATTAGGTTCACTCCCTAGGGTGTTATAAAACTTGCTCGAAGAAAAGGAAGTTTCTTTGACCCCGAACGACGCGTGTAGCGTTATCAGGGATGCATCTAATTTAGGCCGGTGCATCTCGGATCTGCGGTTATAGTTCTTCTTATTCCTTCTTATTTTAAGTAATCTTCTTATTTGATCCTAACTATATATATATATATATATATATATATATATATATATATATATATATATATATATATATATATATATATATACTAGTTTTCGAAGCCCGTCCAATGGACGGGCATGACTTATAATTATTTGTTTGTTGTTTTTTGTTAAATAAAATACATTTTTAGAATTGTCAAACAATATTATAAAAGAATTGTTTCTTTGGAGTAGGACAAAAGATGTTCGCGAGTTGAACCAACCTCCGCCTGTTTTGACATGTACTAAGAATGATTTATTTCCATATGAATCTGTTTTGATGAGTTGCCGAAGGTACCTGACCGCGCTTAAATAAAGTTTTGTAGCTCTTAGAGTTTTGCAATACTTTTTGTATATATAATGATATAGTAAATAACTTTAACACTCTAAAGAAGATAGCTGAACTCAATTTAATATTTCTGAACCACCCTATAATGAATCTATAAATTATATATGTCAACCTCAGAATAGTCGTTATCTTCCAGGTAAAGAGATTTCATCTTTGATGTCATATAAAATGGTGAAGGAACGTAAAACAATCTCCAAATATCGTGAAAAACAAAATGAGTAACTCAAAACATAAATGTCAACGGTCTTACTGATCACTGGAATCCGTCGCAGATCTCTATCTCTCATATGTAGTGAAAAAGTCAAAATAATATCAGATGTTTGTAATGATACCGAAAGGAGCAATGAGAAGAAAAAAATGCAAAATTTAATTATAACTCATCTCTCATGATCATCAATTGATGGGTGAGTATGACCTTCATAGAAAAAAGTAATCTAAATAGATTTGTATATATATGCAGAATTGCGATGTTAAGTATCTTGTATATATTCTAGAGAGAAGAATTATCGGACAAAGATGTTTTTAAAAAAAAGTAAGAATAGTGTGTGTTAGTGTAATAGATTATCGTGATCTTTCCTTAAACCAACCCCAATGGGAAATTGACAGCAAGGGTGTGATTCAGATGGATCAAGAGAAGATCAAGTCTATTTTACAAATGAATCTTGTCATGGTTAAAGTTGAATGACAGATACTAACATTTTCTTCATTTGAGCTTTGATGCGATTTGTTTAGCAAACATCTTACGATTGAAACCTAAGGACTGTAACAAAAATATACTCAGATATAAATGCTTTTTGGCCCGTTATCTTTTTTTGAGTTGCTCCAAACCAAGCCACGGTTTCTAGTGGTTTCTATCACAAATTTATTTCAAAGAGTGAGACTTTTAAAAGGTTTCCGTTAGATACAATACATGGCTTCACTCACAAATATTACACGATCTCGATTGTCATTAACTTGAATATGTGATCGCACATAATAGCTGACCTGAAATTAACCAAAAAATAAAGTTATATAATGAGTTACACATTAGTCATCCACCATTACCTATAAGGAAAGGCAAAAAAATATCATCTGAAGTGTGACATTTTATGTAGTTTCGAGTAATAGCACTTGTTTTATTATGAAAAATGAAACACCAGAAATACTATATATTAAAGTGTTACAAATGCTTTGTCAAATGTGCTGAGACCTACACATGTAGCAATACTTTATGTTTTTCGATTTTGTATATTGTCCCATTTCTTCGATTTTTTATATGTGCTTAATACTTTATGTTCTTATTACTTTCTGTGGATAGCGTCATTTTTTTTAAGCTCTTTCACTTATTTGTATAATACGTGTGGCAAGACATCGACCGACCAGTTCTGAAGTTACCTGATAACGTACGAGCTTGTTGGTACTGACATCTGCCCAGAGTACTTCTAAATTTACTCAGTGACTTTTTAGCACTTGTCATGCCCAATGCCGAACACTGAAATCTGGATCTTTGGCTTTTCTAACTGAACCCACTTTCAGAATTGGAATGTTGCCTTATATTTTAGAGAACCTGCACATACTCATCTGAGTTATTGTGATACAACATACTTGTTTCATATGTTTCCTTTGCACTGTTTTCGAACCTTATCTCAATACTGTAACTTGATTTCAATATACCTTATAAATCAATACATGACACTAATTCTATGCAGTCCATTTACCAATTAAGATTGTGAGCTCTTATAAGTTACATACCCTCCAAAAACATTGGAATTTTTTTAGTCATTGGCTCATTTCTTTTTATCAATATTCAACAATAAAGGAGAGCAACAGTCTTAAGGTTTTAGCGTACATGGCTAGACTTCAGAAGACGCTCCTTTTAATCCTATCAGTAGCAGAATGTTAGTATCGCTACATGAGACTTCATACGAATCCAACTGCTTACATTCTGTATAGCTACATGACTCTCACACCTCTACACCCACGCCCATACCACACTGACCAGCCTAACCATTTATAATTGTGGTATAAATATATTGACCAAGAGATCCATCCAACCTTTGCCAAAGGCCAAAAGCGTATTTTTCTTATTCAAACTATATTACTTGCTTGAATAAAAAAAGTAAGCAACCTACAGCCCAAAAGCTATAAATGTATCTTACCGGTTAATTCTGATATCTTGGTATTTGTGGTATTCTGTTTGGTAATTTTATCGAACCAAAACTTTATTGTAGCCACATGAGCAGAAAGTCCTTCGGTCATTGGTATATGATAAGGGCACTGTCCATGAATTTAGTAAGGGGATTCTCAATTCAATTTACAAACCGATAATTAGGGACTCAATAAACAAAAAAGGTCATAGACAATTCACAATTGTGCATTGTGTTCAAAGTAAGAGGTCGCTGTTTTGTGTGCGCACGTGTGTGTGAGAGGGAGCGAAGATGCAGTATAACTAACAATTTTAAGTTCACAATTATTTCATAACAGAACTCCGGGAAACATCCATCAATTACTATCAATTTCAAATGAAATAAAGTTTATAGAAAACTTACACATCTTTCATTGGTACCGGGAGGACCATCGAGAATCTTAATGCGAGCCTTTGTTTCCTCACAAGTTTTCTTTATGTACTCTCCCTTACGACCAGTTATGCCACCAACCTTTTGCACCGGGACCAATATATGTGTGAGCTAAATTGAGAAAAAAAAAAAAAAAAAAAAAAAAAAACATCATCAGGTGATATCACCTAACCGGAAAAGATACACACATTGATTCAGTTCCAAGAAACACATATAGTAATATGTAAGAATTATCCAAAAAATAAAAACCTTTCATTGATTTGTGTTTTGATTTAAAGCTGATCTTTTTAAAATTTTCCACCCCTGCAAATTTAACACCTCATTAATTATTGTTAACTAATAAGCGTAACCGAAAAACCTGAACCTCCAATATAACATATCAAATGAGATGTTGGTTCATATATCAGGTCTGAGTATGAGAAATTAAATCTACCCATATTAATTTAAGAGCGGCATAATTGTAGTCCTAAATTACCAATAGATGTTCATTAGAAGACATGATTGAACCTATGTTTAACTTACCGGTGCGGATACATACTGGGGCTAATGAAAAACCTCCGCTGCTGCCCTTAACGCATGTACTAACATGTGTTTTCCCGGATTCAGGACCAAATCTTGCCGACCCAAAATCTCTGATTTTTGCATTAAAATCCTGGAATAAGAAAGAGTTAAAACCATGGACCAAGTCATGCCAACCCAATATGTATTCACCACTAAATATAATTGCCATAAGTTTACTTGATCCAACAATATATCTGAGCATTGAAGATCACGGAATATGATCTGATCTTTTGACAAATGTAAATAAGTGAGTCCACGTGCTACTCCTATCAGTATCACAATTCGGTTTAGTAAAAACACGTGCATCTGCAAAGTGTTCATGTTATATCAGCAACTTCATTACAATAATTTAACTTTGAAGAAAATATAATTACATATTGGTTTTAGAAAGATTGAGTTATATTTGTTTTACTTCTGTATATAAAGTGATCAAGACTTCGGTTCTGCATATACTCATAAATAAAAAAGTATTCTTGTTCGTCATTGCATTATCCCACGAGATTAATAATATTGGAATGAGCCAAACGTCCTAAGATGTTCACTTCATTCTAAAAAAGAAAGATAAAGTTATCCAACAAAGAGATTAACAAAAGTAATAAAGGATAGATGAATCAATGAGTTTTATTGCATACCATCCCCTCATTGAGATTTTTAAACTCGACCCAACTTGTGTGTTCAAGTTACCATCCATGAAAGACTCAATCAGGTCATTTATCTAGAATAACATCAAACACTTTAAACATGAACACAAATATTTCAAATCTGATAATGATAAACTGATCACTATAAATTAGATATAGGTTGTAAATACATATCTATTAACATGAACCTCTATATCATTATTCCCGCTGAATCAACGATTCATCTGCCGCCTTGACTTTCTTCTTACGTGCACATGTTAAATTGACCAAAAAAAAAAAAAAAAAAAAAAATTAAAAAAAAAATCATCATCAAGTGATATTGCTTAACCGGAAAAGATACACACACTAATTCAGTTCCAAGAAACACATATAGTAATATGTAAGAATTAACCAAAAAATAAAAACATTTCATTGATTTGTGTTTTGATTTCAAGCTGATCTTTTTAAAATTTTTCCACACCTGCAAATTTAACACCTCATTAATTATTGTTAACTAATAAGCGTAACCGAAAAACCTGAACCTCTAATATAACATATCAAATGAGATGTTGGTTCATATATCAGGTCTGAGTATGAGAAATTAAATCTACCCATATTAATCTAAGAGCGGCATAATTGTAGTCCTAAATTACCAATAGTTGTTCATTAGAAGACATGATTGAACCTATGTTTAACTTACCAGGGCGGATATATTCTAGGGCTGATGAAAAACCTCCGCTGCTGCCCTTAACGCATGTACTAACATGTGTTTTCCCGGATTCAGGACCAAATCTTGCCAACCCAAAATCTCCGTTTTTTGCATTAAAATCCTGGAATAAGAAAGAGTTAAAACCATGGACCAAGTCATGCCAACCCAATATGTATTCACCACTATATATAATTGCCATAAGTTTACTTGATCCAACAATATATCTGAGCATTGAAGAACACTGAATATGATCTGATCGTTTGACAAATGTAAATAAGTGAGTCCACGTGCTACTCCTATCAGTATCACAAGTCGGTTTCTTTATGATAGCGGTTTAGTAACAACACGTGCATCTGCAAAAGTGTTCATGTTATATCAGCAACTTCATTGCAATAATTTAACTTTGAAGAAAATATAATTACATATTGGTTTTAGAAAGATTGACTTATATTTGTTTTACCTCTGTATATAAAGTGATCAAGACTTCGGTTCTGCATATACTCATAAACAAAAAAGTATTGTTGTTCGTCATTGCAGTATTCCACGAGATTAATAATAGTGGAATGAGCCAAACGTCCTAAGATGTTCACTTCATTCTAAAAAAGAAAGATAAAGTTATTCAGCAAAGAGATTCACAAAAGTCACCTATCAGTTGTGAATCATGCTGTGAATGTTTTCAAGCTCATGTTAGTAGGATGAAGAATGCTACTCAACAGAAGTTTAAAAGCATCAACGTAAATTCATATGGCCATAACTTTGATATGTCAAACGTCAACTCTTGTTAAGTAGTTAGCTGAAAACAATTAGCATATCCCAAAGTAATAGCAACCTAAAGTATTCCTATATAACGTACAACTGGATAACCTTATGATCAGACAAATTATAATGATTTTATTCACGTACATGCACAATGCTATAAAAAAAGAAATAGGCAAAAAGTATATATTAGTGAAGTAATAAGCAATTGAATTACACATACCTTATGTTAAAAAAAAACACATTACCTATTTATCACCATTCTTATGCTTCCACGTGTAACTTCATTATAAAAAATGAATTGAGCCACTGAATAATAAGCTGGTGACTTCTTCATATATGGTGGTACCCTCATTGCACTGACTTCTTAGTTGTCACTTAAATAATGCAAAACTTTGAGTAATAACGTATTTAACATTTAACTATCAAGCCCAAATATGTGTTGTACCAAACGTGATGACAACACATCCCTCCACAAAGGTTGGTATTCAAACAACAGGTCCCCGGTAACAGGATCTTTAAATTTGGATCTTATAAGCCACACTATGTTTTGCAGAATACTATAGGATCATATACTATTAAAACATTTAATGATTACTCAAACAAACAAACTACATGTGTGCAGTAGATAATAAAGAAGAATATTATTCTCATAAACATTCCATACGAAGCCTATTTAAAATAACTTACTGCATGTTTATGATTTCATCCGATAAGATAAGCAGTTGGTTAAAGGATTACAATAAAACAGAATATACCTGAATTTTCATAAACCTATCAATCTCAGCATCCTGCCTCCTTAACTCAAGTTCAAGTTCATCTCCCATAAGTCCACCAACAAACGACGATTCACCAGACGACACCAACCTACCATTATCAAGAGACAACCCTAACCCCGTCGAAATCGATTGTGGTTGTAGGGGTTGCAAGAAATCAATAGACGATATCTGTGAGTTGGCATTATTATTGTTATTATTATAGTTCTCCAATAAATCCTGCTCGTGCGGCCTTTTCATTCTCAACTCCAAATCATAATTCCTTTGTAACTCAAATCCGGAATCACTAACATCCGTTCCAGGTGCAAACCCCACCACATGAACTACACGAAAAACATGCATTCAATCATAACTTAATAAATATGTAAACTCAATAGCTTCACATATAAAAAGAATTAGGTCACTATACTATCAAAACTGGGTATTCTTTAAAAGGGTGTTTCGGATTGCTTCTTTTTTTCTGATTTTAGCTACATATCTAATTATCTTGATGCAAATAAGCAACTTAAAGTGCTTAGGATCGGATCATCTAAACTAAAAAATAATATGGCAGTAAACAAAGGGCAAGCACTAATCTGATTACTTTCTTACCTCATAAACATATCGGTCTCGAAAGGCTCACAACTGATATCGTTCTAAGGAATCAGTAAACAAAGGGCAAGCACTAATCTTGTGTTTTCAAGACTAATCTATACCTTCTTCATTAACACTTGACATACCTATCTACGTATGTACAACTTTACACAAATGAGTCCAAGTGCAGTTCAATTAAGCTAAATAAAACATGTGTATCATAGTAACGAAAAAATAAATGAATAAGATTCAAAAAGTAGCCATATGAATAATACACAAACATATTAACCACAAATGCTGTAAAATATACCAAAAGCTTACGGATGCAAGTCCATATCAAAAAGTCGTTCATTAGGGAAGATGAAAGAAGAAGAATTAGGGTTTTGTATGATGAATATATAAAATACCGTATATTGTGAAAATATATTTAAGGAAAAGATATGTATAATAAGTTTTTTTAAAAAAGATAATTACTTAATATAATTTTTGTAGATAAATTATAGCCATTTATATATTATAGTATGCAACATAATTATCAAAATAACTTGTTGCCTAAGTGGTAAACACACAAGTTATTTATACTAATCCTACAAACAACCCAAGTTCGAATCTCACAATGCACATTTTTTACTAAAAACGAATTTTATAAATAATACCTTCAAAAATCCGAAAAATCATACATTAAATCAGAAAATTAAATATTAATAATTAGATGGATAAAAACATTGCTTAGTTGGACAAAAATGCTTATGTGGCATGAAATTTGATTATGTGGCATTGATGTGGCAATGAGGTGGCATTGAGGTGGCATTAATATCAAATGCCTCCTGTTATATATAATATAGATATATATATATATATATATATATATATATATATATATATATATATATATATATATATATATATATATATATATATATAACGCGAGAAGAGATCCTAGCCCTCCATCTAATCTCTCATTTTTTAAAATCTAATGGCTAAGATTAATTTACAATTTGCACTAACTATATACACAAGGGTATCTTTGTAATTACTATCCTCACACTTAATATATATTATATTAAAAAAAACACACATATGTCCGGTTGAAGGTGAAACAGGATACAATTCTCTCCTAACTTCATAACCACCGCCATAACAACTATTCAACCCACCGCCATAACAACCATTACTGACATAACAACCGTTCAAACCACTACGATAACCACCATTCAAACCGCCGCCATAACAACCGTTCAAACCACTGCCATAACCACCATTCAAACCGCCGCCATAACAACCTTTCAAACCACCGCCATAACCACCGCTCAAACCACCGCCGTTCAACATCAATTAATAACTTAAGTAACAGAATTGAAGCTGAGATAGGTGAAGAAGACAATATTTTCAAACAAGATTACACACAAATTTCAAGTAACTTTTTTTTTTTTTTTTTTTTTTTTTTTTGATAAAATATAACTGTAGAGTTGTGAATTATTATGCATTTGATGTTATTATGATTGTTCAAATTGTAAATATGTGACATGTGAAAGTATAGATTACGAATTAGGTCTTGATTGCTATAGGCTACTTAATTAGTTTGCATAAAGTAGAATATAGCAGTGATTAAGTTTAGTAAGAGTATTTTCGCGAGTGAAAAGTATGTGAAACATATTCATGTTTATGTTTAGTAAGGGTGTCTTCGCCCGTGAAAAAAATATAGTAGAGATTAAGTTTAGCGAGAGTATCTTCGCGCTTGAAAAATATGTGAAGAAATTTAATAAGGTCGCGCTTGAAAATTATGTGAAGAAATTTAATAAGGTATCGAATACCCTCACATTCGAAGAAATTTGCTTATAACTCTATTTCTGCCGATGGCTTAAAATAAGGCATTGAGATTTTAGAGGCTTTGAATAAGGTATCAAATACCTTCACATGTGAAGAAATAAGGTATCGAATACCCTCACATGTGAAGAAATAAGGTATCGAATACCCTCACATGTGAAGAAAATCTGCTTATAACTCAATTTGTGTCGATGGCTTGAAATAAGGTATGAGATGTTAGAGGCTTTAAATAAGGTGTCAAATACCTTCACATGTGAAGAAAATCTGCTTATAACTCAATTTGTGTCGATGGCTTGAAATAAGGTATGAGATGTTAGAGGCTTTAAATAAGGTGTCAAATACCTTCACATGTGAAGAAATAAGGTATTGAATACCCTCACATGTGAAGAAATCTGCTTATAACTCGATTTGTGTCGATGGCTTGAAATAAGGTATGAGATTCTAGAGGCTTTAAATAAGGTGTCAAATACCTTCACATGTGAAGAAATAAGGTATTGAATACCCTCACATGTGAAGAAATCTGCTTATAACTCGATTTGTGTCGATGGCTTGAAATAAGGTATGAGATGTTAGAGGCTTTAAATAAGGTGTCAAATACCTTCACATGTGAAGAAATAAGGTATTGAATACCCTCACATGTGAAGAAATCTGCTTATAACTCTATTTGTGCCGATGGCTTAAAATAAGGTATTGAGATTTTAGAGGCTTTGAATAAGGTATCAAATACCTTCACATGTGAAGAAATAAGCTATCGAATACCCTCACATGTGAAGAAAATCTGCTTATAACTCGATTTGTATCGATGGCTTGAAATAAGGTATGAGATGTTAGAGGCTTTAAATAAGGTGTCAAATACCTTCACATGTGAAGAAATAAGGTATTGAATACCCTCACATGTGAAGAAATCTGCTTATAACTTGATTTGTGTCAATGGCTTGAAATAAGGTATTGAGATTTTAGAGGCTTTAAATAAGATGTCAAATACCTTCACATGTGAAGAAATAAGGTATCGAATACCCTCACATGTGAAGAAATTTGCTTATAACTCGATTTGTGTTGATGGCTTGAAATAAGGTATTGAAATTTTAGAGGCTTTAAATAATTGTCAAATACCGTCACATGTGAAGAAATAAGGTATCGAATACCTCACATGTGAAGAAATCTGCTTATATTTCAATTTGTATCGATGGCTTGAAATAATGTATTGAGATTTTAGAGGCTTTAAATAAAGGTGTCAAATACCTTCACATGTGAAGAAATAAGGTATTGTCATATCTGACAAGGCAAATTCTAGAGATCAAGTTCTAATGATGGTATAACTAAGAAAAACAATGTTTGATAGATTTTCTGGTTTTCTTAATTTAGATTATCATCTGGTACTGGTGCTAACTGTGTTTATTCACTCGATGTTTACAGGAAAAGGAGATGGTGAATACACTTCAATTCAATCTCTCGTGCCCAACTGTGTATGTTATTATTTAGATTAAATACGAAAGCCTATTTGACATATCCTCAACAGTGAAATATTTCATTATTTTGATGAATATTGTGTTTGTGATTGTATAGTTGGAGATGCTGTCAATCTACTTGATCGACATGTCACTTCTGTAATATGCCATGCTGAAGCACCCACCATCATTACTAGACGCAACTGATGTTTTCCCTGCTGAGTGTACTCTATGCTTCCTTTGGTCTTTCTAGTAGTCGGGTTGCTTTGGGCTTTAGTAATATGGCCTAGAAACGGAATGCAGCCAAGCAAGTCCTTCAGGATAGGGCTAATGACGATTTATGAGGTATTCCTAGGAACCAGATTGGGGATGTCTATTGGTTCTGGATCGCTCGATAACGCTAACTGATCACACTGTTTAGACATTTAGAATCTCAATGGTTTAGCTAAGGCGTAGATATGTTTTTATAAAGTACAGGTGGTATAAAATCTGTGAGTGCATGCAGTTTAAGATGTATGCGTTAAGGATCGACTTTGGGTGCTTCTAACTTTTTTGACCCATTTGACATGTTCCCCCTGCTTCTTACTGATTTTATCCTGTTTGTGGGATCAAATAGCAGCTCCATTTTTTATAGGCTATTAAGGAAACTGATTTCCTTCGGTGTTGTTCCAAAATAGATTATCATTTTATATTTTGTAAACGCTCCATTAACTTGGAAGAAGTTTGTAGAAATCAGAAAAAGAGTCATATTAATTTGGGCCAAATGGCTTGCAGGTTAGTAGAGTTGCTTTTTTTATTTGTATTGGTCACCTCCAACTTCAGAAGACGAATCTGATAAAGCAGTATATACATTTGGCTCTGTTGGTCAGGTACGCACTTTTATATTAGTTTCAAATAGTACAACTGTAAGATAATTTGTTAAATCACATTACTTCACGGCTTGGAAATAAGTACCATAAAAACTTAGAAACAATTTTGACCCATATAAATATAAATGGGTCGATTTTGGCTTTCTTATGAGAATTTGTTTATGTAGCTTATGTTTGTTGAGCATTGGGCATCCATTTGATGCCTTTGTTGTTGGTCACTTCTTATGGGAACGTGTTCAACATGTGGTCCAAATGATTATGCACTATGCTTCTGTCGTTGCAGCCATATCACCTTTTGCAGTAGGGTATGTTACAGTTTCATTTCTAAAATAGATTCCAATATATTTTAAAATTTATGCAAGTTGAGTGCAGTTGGTGATTGCGGCTGAAAGTATGCATATTTGACGTTTATCAACTCAAATTTTCTGTGACATTTAATCAAAACCATAATTAAATTATTAATTTTGTATAGCAATTATTGGGTACTCAATGATGAAATAATTTGTTGCGAACAACTGATATCAAAGGTAAACCTTGGGCTTAATATATATCTGATAGAATTATGGCAATATATAGACCACAATAGCAATTGTTCTGTAGCCTGTATGCGGACCCAATAACTTACATAGGTGTAAATAAACAATGACTTTGAAAACGACAAATTTAGTGTCCTCATGTAGATTTAGGAAAATATTTTACTTTAGCTTTGAAGTTTAGTCCAAAAAAATGGTTCAAAATTTAGTGCAAACGGACCATGTTAATGAGGCTTCTAGAGGTCGAAGTTGATCAGTGTTAAACTTGAAAGTTATGTGGTGCTATATTACTAATTACCAATAGCTATGAGAGTCCAAGGATTGATTCTCTGAAGCACCCTTTCTCTTTGGGAATATATTTTATTTAATAGTCCTGAAAAACTTACAAGAAATAACATATTTAGAACTAGAAGTAAATAGTATTGCTGATTTTCTTGCGTTAGATTACTTTTAACATTATTATCTATGTAGTTGCAGGGATATTTCGCTAGTCTCGATGTGTAGTCACAATGACTTCAGTACCTTCACCATCAACAAAAATCAGTGCTATGATATTGTCACTGATGCTGCAAATTTATCCAATACAGGATATTTCTTCTGAACATGTGGATGATGATGATGACGAGGAGGAGGATGAGAAAGGAGATATGGATTTTAACCCGCTTTGAAAGAAGCTCTTTCTCTAGAAGCTTCTTCAAGCCTTAGCTCCGAGATTGAAGAGTACGAGTTTGATGGTGATGTCGTGGACAGTGGAGACGGGTCGATTGGTATATGTTTATGTCTAACGGTTAAAGGGTAAAACCAGTAAAAGGTTTGTTTAGGAAATGAGTTAATGGGTCAAAATTTACAAGGTTTGAAGGGGTCGAGTTGAATAAAATTATTGCAGACCATGGCTAGCTTTGATATCCCAAAATTTAGGTACATGTTGACATACCTTGCAGGCACATTTGACGTCGAGTTATTATGTAACGGCGTGGATATGCTAAACTTATGACCTACATAGTAACTTTGAATCCTTTAGTTTCACAACTTTATTGGTGCTAAGGTGATTTGGTATGCAGTTATATTTTACATTGAGAAAATTATTATGTTAACATTCATGTTGAAATTACTTGTGGCGAGTATATAAGTGTACGTATTGGTGATACTTTTTAGTTCGAACAAAGTGATCTTTATTACCAATTTCATCACGAGATTATGGGAGTACAAGTTTCTCAAAATAACATAACTTGTCATGTACTTGATACACGTATTGTACACTAGCATATATTTTTTTTTCACGTGAGAATAAATTTTATTCACTAGTAAATACATGTGCATTTATACACAAAAATTTGATGCGCGCAAAACCGTCAAGTTCTCTCACGCAAGCGTAAGAAAACTTAAAACAGCTTAAGCACGAAATCAATGAAGATCTGAGGAGTATAGAGTTTCCCCGGGTCGTTATGTCCCAGCGAGCTATGCAATGGATTATCAAACGTTTAGTGATCGCGAGATTTGAACGGAAAAGGAGTTGATTATGATATTATAACTACAGAAAAGCCAACAAATTAAAACGGCTTAAATGCAAATTAAAGAAAACTAAAAAGATAAAAAATATTAAATAAACGCTATCACTATTTTTAAAATTGATGAACGTTTAAATCTTAAAACTTAAAACTTACGTTTAAATAAAATTACGTAAACGTACAAAATAAAAAGTGAGATCTAAGGAATAAAAGTCCTAAAAATATGAAAGTGACATTTTTACAAACCTAATGATAAAAGAAAATTTATAGAAAAATAAAATTATTTTTACAACTATTATTCTAATTATTATTAATTAAAAACTAATTTTAACTATTAAATATTAATCTAAAATACAAGAAATTAGGAAACAAAGCTAGAAAAATAAAATTTTGACTTAGAAAAATCTAAAATAACAAAATAGAATTTTCAGAACTATTTTTGTATTTTTCTGATTATTTTTCTATTTTCTACTAATTAAAAACTATTTAAAACTAATTAAATTATTTAAAAATACAAATTAAACTAGGAAAAATCGAAAAAAATAATTTTTTTGCTTTTTATATTTTTCTTAATCTATGAAAATTGAAAACTGATTTTTTTTAAGCTTTTATGATTTATTTGAATTAAAAGCTACTTAAAAATGCCTAAAACCTAATTTAAATTATGAAAAATAGCAAACAGGAGTGGAAAAATCTAAAAATTTCAGGAAAACTCTAAAATAATACTAGGTATCTAGGAAAAACAGAAAAGCAGTGGCTTGTTTGTAAGAAATTGAAACTGCAACCCTAGTGCTTATGAAATAAGCACTTAAATAAGCCAAAGAGTACTAAAAGGGAACCAACTAAACACAGAAGCTTTGTTATGCTAAAATTACTCTAAAACAACTCATTACAACAATTCTTAACCTCTAGTTTGCAAGTCGCTAAGATTTGGCTACTTTAAGCTTATGTACCAAGAACAGGTTGAGGGGTCTCACTTGCAGCCTATTAATAAGCCATCAAATAAGCTCAGATTCAAAAACCAAAAATGGGACCCTGTACTATACCTGGGTGACTGCTTATAAACCAAAATGGGGACCTAGAGGAGCTCAAATGAACTCACGGCAAGATCTGCAAGAATGCTCAAGATCCTGTGCAGCTTATTGCTCTGCACAGGGTAAATGCTCAGGCCAACTTCAGGCTTAAAATTAAGCTGCTAAATAAGCCAGGTGCCTAAAACTAATTATTGCAATCTCTAATAGACCTAGCAAGGTGCATGTAAACCAAAAATGGGCCTCTCACAAGCTCTTATGAGCTTATGGCTAGATCTGCAAGTTACTGAGACAACACTGCTTATGGGGCTTTTGACTTTTTTTTTGACAGAACTAAATATTTGACTTTGGTGACTTTTGAACTTAATCTATGGACTGAATGTTATGTAAGATGATGAATTGAAACTACTGCAACCTATAATTATGATTTCTAAACACAAAGCAGGCTTTTGATTTTCAAAAAGTCTAACAGTCTAGCACTTGGAACAGATTTACCATTATTATGACTTTTGAGCGAATACATTGACTAATTTACGACAGATATTAGTTAAGTGACCCTATCTGAGAGTGAGCATGCACATTTCTAGCACTAACCAAAGCTCAAGCACAAAAACTCCAACTGATCCAAACACTATGTATAGAATAGATAAGCACACTACTTCTAGCAATCCTCAAATCTGATCCCTACTAACTATCAATTCAGATCTCAAACTCATTAACACACCTAAATTACACAAAAACTTTAGCTATAACTATCCATCCTAAGCTTAAACTAACAATGCAGGTTCTAAAAAAAATATATATATATAAATGAAAAGAGATAGAGCAATCACAAATTGTCTCACTATAATGTACCTTGAATTTGAGCTATAACCACACTGAGCTAAGCTAATCCAATCCAAACCTCAACAATGCATCTACCATATTCCATTTCCAAATCCAACTGAGCTCCAGTTCGACCTTTATTGACTGTTTTGAAATTTTGATTGGACGTTGAGCTTAAACAAGTGATAAGTCCACTAAAAGCTATGAAAAGCTTAAGTGACCTTAGAGAAACAGTAGCATGAGCTACTTGAAAGCATAAAACTGAAATGGAACTAATTTTCTATTTCAACTAATTTCTTATCACTTTGAAATTTTGCTTGAGAGTAAACAAATAACAAACTAAGAATAAATTTGAGGTACATTAACAAAACTCATTAGTTGCTCTAACTAGCATTTAACAGTGATGAAATAAAGAACAAGTAATTTTATCCAAAGAGTGAATTTCACTAAACTTGAAAACAGAATACAATGTACTCAATACAATACTGAAATTAAACTGACTTGAATAAGAAAAACGTTCAAAGGAAATGTAACAACTGATACAAGCTAAAGAAAATGAAAGGATGCTCAAATGACTAAAAACTAACTATTTACTAAAAACTAACTAACTCCTTCTAGCTTCATCACTCTTCCTTTTTTATAGTCCCACTGCTTCTCTCTCTCATCTCTGATAAATCCCACCATAAATCTTGACTCTTGGATCATTTTTGAGTGATCTTGGCCCTTCATGTGTTTTGGCGGGAAATGAGTTTTAAGCATGTGGGGTGAGATTGAGTGTGTGATAGGGAAGTAATGAATGTATCTTGGCTCTTTGTGTTTGGAGAGGAGGTGTAGGTGATGATGGAGTGGAGGTGGAGTGTGATCAGGGAGTTGCAGGCTAGGGAAATGATGGAAATGGTGCATCATGTGAATGAGAGAGGGAAGTGGTGTGGGTCAAAGCATTTGACCGGTGTTAAACAAAAATTTTGCAAAGGTGTTTTATGGACTGAAACTGACAAGAGTTGATATTACAAGGACTAAAATTGCCATTTTCAATTTTTCCAGGGGCCATTTCTGCCAATTTGCAAACTTGAAGGACCAAATTGTAATTTTCTCAAACTTTTTTACATTTTCCACCAAAGGACCAAATTTGACAAGTTATGATTTAAAAAGGACCTTTGATGATTTTTCTTTTGAAATTTTGGCTCAGGGACTATTTTTGACAATTTTTGAAACTTGGGGAACTAAAACTGCAATTTTTGCAAATTTGATACGTTTTTCATCTGATTTTGATATTTTTGCATTTAAAACACATAAAACACTGATTTGTGATATTTTGATCATTTTGATGTGTTTCTGAGTATTTTCAGATGATTTTGCAGTTTATTTTGTACAAAAATAATGAGTATTTAGACACTCATCATTCTCACGCAAATAAAAGGTAATC